>JAXGGT010000081.1:0-49035 GCA_035583425.1 Marsdenia floribunda | reverse complement strand
ATGTCACTATGAAAGTTTATCTTCTCATAAGAAACTAAAATAATCTCTCTCATATGCATGGGAGCAATAGAAAGCAACCCTATGCTGGCTGGTTCTCCGAATATCTACTTCAGATAGTGCTATAAAACATAGCTTTAAGATTATTTGTTTCTATTATGACCTCTATAAGAAGTGTCTAGTATTTTTTCCTAGTGAGACTACATTAGTTGCATATTTATTTAAAAGTTCCAGAGAGATGTGGGAAATGCCAGCTCTTCAGTGACATTATAAACGTGGATGTTGTTGGTGTCCGCTCCTTGATGGTATTCTATTCCCGGTAATTCACTTGGTGTGTCCCAGGCAAAGAAACTTTCTGGAAAGGCTGCAAGATCATCATCATCTGGCAGTTGTGCCTCTTTCTCCATGATCATGGAGGAGACTTCCAATGCATCCGTCTTCTCTTCCTTTTTCACTATTCCTAGCTGCTGAAGGAATTCATTCAGGTCAATCTGAGGTTTCTCTTCCTGATTTAGTAGTGTGTTTCCGGAAGGATGTTCTACTTGTTTATCAGTTGCATCAATACTTCCTGCAACAGATATGTTGCCAATGTTTTCTAGGTCACTTATGGGGTTGGACGATGAACTTGATGTAGAAGTTTGGGAGAACAATCCCGCTTTCTTGAGTTCTTGAAGTTTTTGATGAATGACGTGTACACTGGGTTGGGCATTCAAATTTAGCAAACCGCTGGTGGGAAGCATTGACATGAAGCTATTGGAAGAAAACCACTTGAACTTCTGTGATTTGTTCAAAGGATTGAAGTTGCACCTGAGGTGAGGCAGATTAAGGTAAGCATCTGGCCCATACAATCTTCTTGCGGCTTCATCGTATGCCATTGCAGCCTCCTCAGCTGTGGCAAATGATCCCAACCACAGTCTCGTTCTCTTCTTTGGCTCCCTGATTTCTGCAACCCATTTACCCCAGGTCCTTTGTCGAACTCCTCGATATTCACACATAGAATTCTGGGGGCCACCTTTCCCTCTTGCGGGGCCTTTCTTCCATGGTTTCAGTGGACTTTTTCTATAGTTATTATCCATATTAGGTTTTCAAATAGGAGAGGAAGCTCAGGAAGGGAGTGGAAGTGAGACTGCAACATTGCAGTTGAAGGCGTGGGATACGTCATATGTATAGCCAGCCAGAGAGCATCCTCTAATATAAATGCTGTCACGTTTCGGGAAAAAAATTTGAAAGCCCACATGACCGTTAAGCTCAAGCTCACATACTTGTAGTTAAAAATCAGTTCTTTGTATTTCTCTTGCTCCTGGGCATATTATGTACTACTGCGGTAAGCAGGAATCTCAGCGTGCCTGCATGCATGAAATGTATGAACTATGAAACATGTGAAAACTCTCGACAACTCGTGCTTGCCATTATAATAGCAAAATGGTAACCTATATTTTATTTTATTTTTTGGTCCTTTGGAGAAAAAGAATCCAAGGTTTTCTCGAAAGTGCAATTTTAGATTCTTGTTACGTTCCAAAAACTTAATTTCAAAGAAACAGAAGACAGCAGATGGGAAAATGTCGAAACTCGAAACTCTACTGTGTCTGAACAAATTTCTTTTTCAGTGGCCATCCCGTCTCCAGATATTTTCCTTTCCTTTGTGCAAGATTCTAGAGGCCTATCAATCCTTGGTGGTCTACCCTAAAAATGCAATTTTGTTGCTCTTGTAAGTCAAACTAGCCAGGGTTTTTGAGTCATAAAGAAAAGAATCCATTCTCAGAATATAACAATGTTTTGGCGATTATCACAAAAATAAACAAGAGGCCAAGAAGAAGGCTAGCTCGGAAATATGTGCAACTCCCTCCACACAAACTGACAAAATATTCTGCGCATCAGCAGGACAAAGCTATAAAAGAATCACCTCAAAACATTTTCGGCATTCACGAGCTCTAATTCACATGTTTTCCTGACATTCACGACCTAACAATCACCTTTATCTTATGCATGGCATGGAGGCTCTCTCTCGTGCATGGGGGAAGAACACTATGTAAAGCACTGAAGACACAAAGTCAACCGATACTTGGGGGGGAAAAAAACACTTCACTAAAGAATCCACACAAGTCTAACAGTGCAAATTATGCGTTTAGACATGTGATGTTAATAACATGAGACGGGCATTATTCCAGGCTAGATTCTGAAGATTGGCAGACTCTGTCTCTTGAGGAGACCTTGCCATCCTAACAGAACAATCCATACTGAATTGAAAAAAAAATAATAATAATAATTAAAAAAGGGCAGATCAAGATATAAAAACCATCTCTGAATAGGATTAACATTTTATTTTCACACAAAAAGAGAGGTGATAGCTGTGCAAAGGTCAAACTATAAAAATACATGTACAGAAATTGACTAAGCTAATAGGAAAGTTTCAGTTCGATTTTGGACCTCCTTTGCACATATTTCTCCACTTATCTTTGAGGTCAACTGTAGTACGACCTTTCTCAAAAACACCAGCTCCAAATTCCAAAATCGCTTTCCATGGTATACTAAAATCCTGATGATTAGAAAGCTTCTCTACTCCTTCCTGCAGAATTTAAAAAAAAAAAGAAAAAGAAAAGCAGCAAACATGTCACATTTAATCCACATCAATAAAAAAAAAAAAATCAAGATTAAGCACATGAACAATAATGAATTGGGTATGATTGCATGAGAAATAGCATCCACTATAACCAGAAATACTGATGAATCTGATTATTGTTAATGCATTGTCTCATGATCACCATTCGGAGGAAGGAGAGAAAATGCAAATCTTTCTCACAATGTAATGAACAAGGGAGGAGAAGGTGCTCAAGTTTGCAGTTCTTAATTGTTCAAATTCAGGTCTTCAACCTTCAATAGGTACAGATGGACTATCTCTTCTCTTGTTTTGCTTTTCTTTTCTATAAGAAGACCTCTTTATTTTCTCAAACCCATTTTAGTAAGTGTCCGTTGCAAATCAGAAGTGGTGGTAATTCTCAAGAAAATAACTTCTTAAGATTTAGAATATTTTAACTTAATTTTAACATGAAAACCTGGAAATGAGCTTTCAATATAAAAGAATCTTTGAGAACCAAAAATAGAAAAGGTTGAAAAGCTCGAACTCCTGTTCTCTAAAACCAGATAACTTGTACCTCAGCTAGGAATTTCCAACTAGCTAAGAACTTCAAAAAGGTGAACGGGGAGATGAAAATTGTCCAAAGCTACAGCCAAAACAAATATCTTCAATACTTAATGTGGAAGGCAAGCAAAGAAATTTCATTAGATTGCATATCAACCCATGCAATTTACATCTTCAGGTCATACAGAAAGACAAAAGAGCACGAGAAATCAATCCACTGTTTGATAAACAGAAAACATGGAGGGCATGCCAGTAATAAAACTAAGTAGGAAAAACAGTTACCTTTAATTTATCTTCTTCCAATTTTGTCCAACGGCACCTCTTTCGTCTTATCATTGGAATTGCTGGATATGTACTGCCCAGAGAAACAAATTTATTCTATATGAATGACAAACTCAATACAATACTCAGACAAATGTGTGATTATGTAGAGGTGTGAGGATTTGAGGAAATGAATATCTCAATAACTTCCTTGATCGCTAACTTATAGCAGAAATGCAGGAAACAAGTCAGAAATAAATGAAATTCCATCCAATAGTAGAAGATATCAGAATCAGACTGGAAGAAAAATACACATTAAAAAGAATGCTTACTACTGCATTTCCGGTCTTCTTGATCTCATGGAGTACTTCAAAGAAGAAGATTTATCAACATCTTCTTCAGAGCTTTCACTAGTTGTTCGGTTCAAAGGTTCAGAAGGTAAATATGACTCTGGTGGCTGTTTAACTTTCTTCTGTAATCTTGTTCCAGCCTGTCTCCGACTTCTCCGGGGAATGTCGGCTTGTTTCTGAGATGAAATATCAGAATCAGATTTTTGAGTGGCCTGGACTTCATTCTGCTTCTCTCGTGGCCGAATTGGAGATTGACACTGTTGTTCCATTCGTTCTCCATGAAGATTCTCATTTCCTAAAATTTCTGGTTCTCCATGAGTTGAATGTGCTACTGTTTGTCCACTGGGGAGATCATTGGCAGCAACTAATGTTCTGTGTCTTCCATTTCTCTGGAGAATGCCTGCTTGTTTGTGAGATGAAATATCAGAATCATATTTCTGAGGAGCGTGCACTACATTCTGCTCTTCTCCTGGCTGAATTGGAGATTGGCACTGTTGTCCCTTTCCTTCTCCATGAAGATTCTCATTTTCTAAAATTTCTGGCTCTCCATGAGTTGAATGTGCTACTGTTTGTCCACTGGGGAGACCATTGACAGCAACTGATGTTGAAGGTTTTGCTTGCAGATTTTCTTCAACATTTGGCCTCATATGAGTGTGAACGACCTCATCCGGAGGATCTCTGTCAATATTTGCTTCATTATTTTCAAATATTTCATCAACTCGCCTTACCTTATTCTGCTTTAATCTACGTGATCTTCTTGGTAACTGAGGTCGAGATGCTACTTTCTGGTCCATGAATGTAGCGAGATCTTTCCTTGCCAAGGTTGCCTTCTTTTTAGCTTCTAAGCACTCTGATATGGCTTGAGAGTACATGCAGAAGGGGCAGTAAAATATTCCATCTCCATCAAACTTGGCAGCAGTACCCAAACAGCTCTCATGAACCACTAATGGGCAGGTGCTGGAGCCACAAGTTAGAAGTTGTCCACCCCTATTACACTTCATACAGAAAATTGGTTCTGTTGCCAAAGAATCTTCACTAAATGTGCACTGAGAGGTCAAGAAAGCTTTCTTCTTTGATGCAATATCATTTCTCTCATCATGGAAATTGTCATGGTCAATAGCTGCTTCAAGAACTTGATTATGCTCGATACCATCATTTGCTTCACAGCCAGTTGATGTATTTCCTTGCACATTCTTGTGAAACAAGTGTATGGCTTCATTCACGTTATCATGATCCTCCTTTGCACCCAGGGATGCACCATTTGATGCTTTCTCCTCAAACACCTTCATCTGGTCATTGACTTCATCAGCACAATTATTTCTTCCCTGCACCTCTATGGGGATATTTACTTCTATATTTTCATTCATAGGATCCTGCAGTTGGCCACCTTCATAAGTAGAATCAGAGTGGCTCGTGTCCATGCCTCCGATTTCTGCTTCCTTTTCGAGATTGCATCCTTCTCTATTAGTATGTTCTATAGTTCTTCCAGATGAATTAGGTAATGGATCATCTCCAGCTGCTGTAAAGGATTTCACAACTGTAGCATGTTCAGTTTGCTTAAAGTTCTCTGCAGCATCAAAAGGACATCCAGTATGCCTCATCTCCATGCCTCCTATCTCAGTTTCATTTTCCAAATTGTACCCTTCCCTATCAATACCTTTTGTGATTCTCTCAGAAAAATTTGCTAATAATCCACCTCTGACTGATTTTATCGATTTCTGAACAGCAGTGTTTTCAGTAATATGGGTACCCTGCTTAAATTTCTTGGCGGATGCTGCATGCTGATCATAACAATTGTCTTGCATGATTTGATCTTCTCTTTCCAAGTTTTCAGCAGAAATATCAATCTTTTTCCTCTTAGACAGTAAAGAATTTCTATCTGGAAGTTTCTCTCGCAATTTTTCAACCGCATTTTCAGTGGTGTTATGACATGAGTTTTCATTGGGGCGAGCTATTTGGATATCTTTATTACTCATTTCAAGTATCTTCCCTGAGGCACTGGGGCAGACACCTAGGCCAGGAATATCATTAAACTGAGTTCTAACCTCAACTCCACTTCTTTCTTTCAAGGACGCAAAAACAGAATGACTGCCTTCAAGAACAGCATCCTTCAGCTGTTCACAATAAATAGAACAAAATTAAAGCCAGGACTAAACATCTTTCAGCAAAACGAAGTTTATATTTCTACAGGGAATTAAACAATCTTGTTTTACCTTTTGCAATGCAAATATAGGCAAACAATCCCTTTTATGAGCTATAAAGGACTTTACATCCCATTTCAACATTTTTGAAGCAGCAAGTTTGAAATTTGATGCAGATATCTAACAAAATTAAGCACGAGTAAGAAATTGCAGAGGCAAAATAGAACAAGCCTAGAAAGTCTCTATCATTTCTCACTGGTACCTAATATGAATAACAAAAAGTGTCCAGTACCTTGCGTAGTGAAAGTAAAATACCTCCTGAAGCATATGGCCAAGGACATCCTCACAGCTGTCTGATGGATCAAATTCAATCTTTTGATGTAGGGCAGAAGGATCTTCGTTATTATTTTGATTCCCTTCAACAGATAAAGTCTCTAAAATTTTCAAGCATATGAGTTCCCTTGCATTTTTTCCAATATCAGCAGATAGGTCTGGAGTGCTTCTAATCAAATCTGTAGAATACAGTTCACATACCAAAATTTTGCAATAGAAATAATACCCCAAAAAAGTATACAATTGCAAAAAGAACGAATCATGACTTAGCACAAACCAATTAGTTCTGGTATACAAGGTCGTTTGGAGCAGGCCAGTGCTTCAATAGCCCAAATCCTAGGGAGGCTTTCTGTGCTATAGTGCTCCGTAGCCATAGACAAGAGTACCAAATCATCAGAAACCATATACACATTCTGTCACCATCTCTGCCTATTACCTGTCTGCAGCTTGCTCTTTGTTAAAAGAAGTGTAGGAAATGGTGGAGTAAATTAACTTATGTACATAAAAAACATAAATGCAGAAAAAGTCAATCTCACTTCTGTTATATATATATATATCATACATCTATTTACAAGAAATGAACATCTAAATAACTGCCCTCAAAACCTTGTATGTTATCTTCCAATTTGCTACATGAACCTAGACAAGTCACAAAGTCAGGAATAGAAGCTGAAATATTTCACGTCTGTCTATCATCTGGTTCCAAATTGACTTATTTGTTGTGGGGTTGCATCTATATAAAAACAAAGTAATGTTCTCCCATCATCAAGCTTCTAACTTTAACCTTGATCAGGCATCAGAATACAACGTGGTAAATCACTTCGATTCTCTTTTTATATGATTATTGTTATCATTATTTAAGAATCAAGTTTCTATGCTTTTCTTAGGTTTAAAAATCAATTTTAAAAATTGAATAGAAACGAAAAGATTCAACATTCACGATCCGCAACAATCAAAAAGTTTATAGGAATGCATCACAACTTCGCTATTATGTGCACACAAGAAATATATAAAATAAAAAAGTAAAAATTTACAGGAAAGCGCATCAAGATTGAAACCCTAAGTTAACAAACATGACTAGAAAGAAAAACATAAAGACATTCATAGCAGTTGTAGATAACTCAAGCAAACGCGAAACCGCCCCGCCCTTTACATGAACATATTAAATACATCATTTAGGAAAATTCCTTCCGTGTTTCCGATTGGAAACAACAAACCAGAAAAAAAAAAAAAAAAGAAAAAAGAAAAAAGGGAAAAAGAAAAGGCCCTAATTAGAAAGAATTACCAGAAGAAAGTACTTGCACGTGAAAATTGATCAACCGCTTGATGGAATTCTTCAGAAAACTTCTCAGCAAAATTCCGAAACGAAAGAGCTCCAGTGTGTGAAAGAAGTTTAGGTAAATCCCGATTTGGTCCCCGGTAGAATGAAGAGCTTATACTTGTGAAGCATTCCCTTTTTTTTACTACAATGTTTTTATTCTTTTAAGATAAATCGAATTTACAGGAGAATTATAAGTGAATCTATCATCACTCTAATGACTTTTTATCATTTTTTTAAAAAAAAAAAAAATTATGTTTTAAAATGATTGGTGAATAATTATTTTTTAAAAAATCATTTAATTTATTTATAAAATTTTTATGAATAATAATTTTAATTTCTTTTTTCTTTTATTATAACATTTTTTTTCTCAAATAAATGTAATTGAGTATTTAATTTTTTTAATTAATTTTGATGTAGATAATCACGTGAATGCACATACTGATTTTTTTTAATAAATAAATAAATAATCAATGTGATTTATAATAATTTAATAATATAATATTTAATTTTTAAAATATTTTTGAATAACTTCTCCGGTATGATTTGTGAGTCATGAACTTCAGATATAGTGAAAGTATCTCAAAACTTTAATTATTATTTTTTTTTTTAATTTACTAAATTTAAGATAATTTAACATTAAAGCGTATGTGAGTTGGTAAGGTGCTCGCCAAACTTAAGTGAGGTCACGGGATCGAAATCGCACTCACGTATGTAGCTGTTTAAAAACTTGGAGCTAGAACTTACCTCCTGTAAGGAATCTACCCTGCTCGAGCTGAAATTAGTCTGAATGTGGATATGACTTAAAGGTGCCGCCTATAACTGGGATTCATTCAGATTATCTCGTTCACTAAGCACACAAAAAAAAAAAAAAAAGTAATTTTTTATAAATTTGATTTTTTAATTTAAGTTTTTTTAGTCTCCAAAAATAACTTACAGTTGAGGATTTTCCACAATTTGCTAAGTTGAGAAAAGGAAAATACCATATTTCTTAAACGGAAAAAACAAACAAATAAGAAGGATGTTTGTTCAATATTTACTGCAAAAACCTAACCATTTTTTGAAGTTTCAAAACTTTCTATATATTTGCCTATAAATTAAAGCCAAAAAGTATAGAAAATAGATTAGAAAAAACAACAATCTTACAATAATTTATATATATATATATACCAGAAGCAGCAGCAGCAGTAGTAGTAGAAAGAAGAAGAAGAAGAAGAAGAAGAAGAAGGATCAGTTGCAAATATATATGGCAAAAGTAGCAGCAGCATTAATGTTCTCTCGTTGCATTCTTCTTGTTGCTTTACTTGTTTCTGGTTCTGGTACGTATTCATCCATCCATCCGTTCATTTTTTTTTTTTTAAATTTAATTTAATTTAATTTTTTATTTTACTAATAATATGATTTGATGGGAATTAATTGTGTGTGTATATATATTATGGAATTGAATGTACAGTGGAAATGGTGAGGCCAGTAATAGGGGAAGACAGGAGATCATCGACATGTATCCATGGAATATTTTGCTATAATAAACCAAATAAACCTCCACAACGGTGCATTGATGCATGCCATTCCAAGTTTGGACCTACTATTCCTGTCTCTTGCCGACTCTGCGGTGGCAGTCCCCTACCGCTTTGCTACTGTGGTTAATAATAATAATTAGCTACTCAAGGGATTATATATAATAATAATAATAATTTCTACCTACACAATTCTTTAAATTTCTTCAAAATTCAAAAAAAGAAAATTAAATTAAACTTTTATTTGTGAGTTTCACTTTTTGCCTTCATTTTTTATTTTAATATATATATATATATAATTTTATTTAAAAATTTGTGATAAAATTTACAAAAATATTAAATTAAAATATCGATAAATAGTTCGATAATGAGATTAGTGAAAAAAATTGAACAAAAATAGTCCAAGAGGTCATATTTATAAGGTCAATAATAATACTTTTTCAAGAATTTGGAAAGTAATAATATCCTTTTCCTCAATGGAAAATGTTCAAAATGAAATAATATTTCATATCACTATAATCCACACAACAGAATCAAAAGTTGTGAAAGCACTATTAATACATTACCCCCCCCCTTTTTTCCTCCGAGGAAAAGACCAAAGAATGGATTCAAATCATTAGAACATTCTTAGGGTGCATTTGGGCTTTTATTTTTTATTTTTTAAGTAGTGTTTGTATTTACATATGAATTGAAGATTTAGGGGGGGAAAAAAAAATTTAATTGTAATGTGACATTTATTGTGTGCTGATTTTAGTAATTTATTATTTTTTATTGATTAATTTAAGAGGAATTTATGGAGAAAATCTTTAAGATTATAACAGATGACTGAAATATAGTATAAAGTCTTTCTTGATATGAGTCTAACTTAGGAATTCATGTGACTATGTTTATGTAATTTCGTCAATAATTTTTAATAAAAATTATAATCGTGTTAAAAAATTTATCTAAAATATTTGTAATTATTTGGTAATGATGAAAAAATAATGATGAAGCACGGCATATAATTTATTTATTTATTTTAAAAATTGAGATATTTTTGTGTAATTTCAAATTCGTAACTTTCTATGATCATAAATAAAGTTATTATTATTTAAACAATGCCTTCTCGTAAAAAAAAAATCAAAATAATTTATATTTATGGTCAACAATAATACTTTTTCTTCACCAAAATAAATAAGGTAATCAAGACTTTGGAAAAGTAATATTATCCTTTTTCCTCAAAGGAAAATGTTCCAAAAATAAATAATATTTCATATCAATATAATACATAAGAGAATCAAAAGTTTTTTATTTTTTATTTTTTATTTTTTTATTTTTATTGGCTTGCACAAGTAATTAAGGGTGTTTTTAGATTGGAACTTTTTTTTTTTGAAAAAGTTCATTTTTTTCCAAAAAGAGTTGAGTGGATTACGATAAACGAGGAGTAAATAGGGACAAGTTAAGAAGTTGTCTAGTAAGTGGATGACAAAAATAATATATTTTATTAGGGAACATTGGCCATTTTAGTTTCCAAACTAATTTGCGTTTGGACAAAGAGATTCTTGTTTTTTATTTTTGGACAAACGAATCATTTTTTTTTTTCCCTTTGGACAAAGGGGTCCCTGTTTTTAATTTTAGGATAAACGAATCTCCATTCTTTTTTTATTTGGACAAACGGGTCCTTTTGACTAATTTTTTTCCAAAAATAGGACAAGAGAAGAGAAGAATTATGAGAAATTTAAAAATAAAATGAAATAATTATCATCACAATATGTATAATAAATCATGTAAAAATTAACAAATTTTTCCAAATAAAATTGGTCAAAAGGATCCGTTTATCCAAACGAAAAAAGAATGAGATCCGTTTATCTAAAAATAAAAACAAGGACCCCTTTGTCCAAATAAAATTAGTATAGAGACTAAAATTATTAGTGTGATGATGATATTTTATTTGAGTTATTTATATATTTATATGTATATATTGAATATTTTATTCATATTTTTTTCTACCTAGATATGTAATAGTAGCATTTCAGGTAGTGTTCAAATAAATACAACTCATTTTTTTTGAGTTTGAGTGAAATTTTAGAAAATAATTCCAGTCCAAAAATAGCTTAAGTGTCTTGTGAATTAATGTTACGTAAAGTCACGAATTTGACACTCACCTTGAGCACCATGTAAGAGTCAAAATGAGACTTTCTCCAAATAAGAGTTAGACTTTACAGATACAATTTAAACCAAATCTAAATGAGTTAAAGCGGTGACTTTAGATACCAAATGTTCCAACAAAAAAGAAAAGTTGAAAGAATGGCTTCATCAAATGCTTCGCACATTCCCAATATATATATATATATATATATGAATTTAAAAAACCACTAAACCCAATATTAATTTTCATCCTTCTTAATAATTTCACTAATAACTTTTTTAATAAAAAAATTTTATAATTATCCTAAAAAATTTATTTAAAATTCACATTTTTAATTATTTAATAACAATAAAAGATATGTTTCAAATATATTTATAAATTTTTTATGCGATTTAAAACTTTTTTTAATTAATAAAAAATTTATTAAGAAAAATCATTAACACAAACCTAAAAGATCCGAAGTTGAAAAAAGGAAAATCCCATTTTTCTTAAAGGGGAAAAAAAAAAAAATAAAAGAAGGATACTTTTCTTCAATATATTTACTGCGAAAATCCTATCGCTTTAAAGTTTCAAGATTTCCATTTGCCTACAATTAATTGAAGTCAAAAAGTATACAATATATGTATATTGAAAAAAAAAAAAAAAAAAAAAAACTTAAAACTCATACCAGAAAAAGAAGAAGAAGAAGATTACTTGCAAGTATGGCAAAACTACTAGCAGTATTGCTCTCCGTTGCATTCTTCTTGCTGCTTTTCTCGTTTCTGGTATCTATCCATCCATTCATTTTTTAATTCTTTTTTTTTTTTTTTAATACTAATAATATGATTTGATAGGAATTAATTATTGTGTGTGTATATATATATTATGGATTTGAATACTGTTGAAATGGCGAGGCCAATATTAGCAGAAGACAGGGGATCATCATCATGTATCAGAGGAATATTTTGCTACAATAAACATAAACCTCCACAACAGTGCATATTGATGATTGATGCATGCCATTCAAAGTTTGGACCTGCAGCTCCTCTAACTAAATTGGTAGTAATCTCGATCTGAAATAAAATATAATAATAATACTAACAATTTTACTTAGCAATTTTACTCATAATTCAAAACTACTAACTAAAGGCAAATGGGCGTATTTAGTCCCCAAATTATTTTTTATGTGCAATTTACATCCCTATCATATTTTTTTTTTTTTTTTTTTTTTTTTTTATCTTTTAAGATCCTCAAACTATTATTTTACTTGCACATTACGTCCTTCCGTCTATAATTGGACGGTCAACGCAAAGTAAATATTAATTTTTTTTTTTAAATGGGGTAAAATTGGTATTTCACTTTTTTTTTAAAAAAAAACTTTAATTTTAGTTCAGAATGTAACTTGCACCCCTAAATTGTTTGGGGACTATACTTGCCAATTTGATTTTGTCCTCTTTTAAATTCAAAAAAAGAAATTTGAGAGATGGATTTTGAACCCCATCCTCTTAGATAAAAAGTAAAATACTAACCATTAGACCAACAAAGATTTATGTTTATTTTAAAACATTTTATATTATATAGTAATGTAAACTCCCCAAAACTTAAAACCCGAAACTCTGAACTCTAAACCCTAATCCCTAATCCCTAAACATTAAAAACTTAAACCTTAAACCTTAAACTTTAAACCCTAAACACTAAACCCTAAAGCTTGAACCCGAAACCTTAAACCCAAAACCTTAATCCCTAAACACTTAACACTAAACCCTAAACCCTAAATCCTAAACCTTAATAATCCCTAAACACTTAACACTACACCCTAAACCCTAAACCTTAAACCAATTTGCCACTAATTAAACAAAGTAAACAAATTAAAATAGTTGAAAGATTAAGGCTGTTTTTTTACTATGATTTTTTTTCAAAATTTCACTCAAACTCAAAAAAAAAAAAGTTGTACTTGTTTGGACACCAATCAGACATGTTACTATTCATATCTGGTGAGGTGGCAAAAAAATGAATAAAAAATTCACTCACTTACTATAAATATTCAATATATACATATAAATATATATAATTGAAATAAAGAATCATCATTACACTAATAAAATATATTATTTTTGTCTCCTACTTACTAGACAATATCTTACATTAGCCCTACCTTACTTCTCGTTATTCGCAATCAACTCAATTCTTTTTTTTAAAAAAAAAGCTTTCTCAAAAAAAGTTCCAATCCAAAAACACCCTAAATAAATTAATTTTCATATTTAAAGGTATACAATAATACTTTTTCTTCACTAAAATATAAAAAGGCAATCAAGAATTTGGAAAGTGATATTAATTATCCTTTTTCCTCAATGGAAAATGTTCAGAAGGAAATAAATATTTCATACCACTATATATAATGCATAACTGAATCAAACGCTGTAAAAGCACTATTAATTAATACATTACCCTTTTTTTTTTCCCCTTCAAGGAAAAGATGAAAGAATGGCTTCAAATCTGTAGCACATTCCCAACATATATATATATATATATATTAGTTTAAAAAACCACTAAACCTAATATTAATTTTCATTCTTCAATATTAGTAATTTGACTAATAACCTTTTTAATAAAAATTATAATTGTACTAATTTTTTTTTTCAAAAATATTAACATTTTTAATTATTTAATAACAATGAAAAATGTTTCAAACATATTTGTGAATTTTTTTTTTTAATCCTTTTCATTAACAAATTTATTTAGAAAAATATCATTAACACTAGATTAATATAACTCGAATTCATAATTTTTCATAATTATGTGAAGCTCTTACTATTAGAGTAATGACTTTTTGTCAATTTTTTAATTTTTTTATTTTTAAATTCCATGTTTTAGAATGATTGGTGAATAACTATTAAAAAAATATATATAGTTAATTTAATTTATAATAAACTATTTATGAATAATCATTTTAATTTCTTTTTTCTTTGATTATAATTTTTTTTTCAAATAAATGTAATCGAATATTTAATCTTCTAATTAATTTTGTTCAGATAATTACATGAATGCACGTACGCATTTTTTCATAAACAAAATCTTTGATTTAAACTATTTTTGATTCATCAATTTAATGTATAATTTTTAATTTTTAATTACCTTTATTTTTAAATTATTTTACCAAATTTAGGATTTTTCTTATAAGTTGAATCATATAAATTGATTTTTTTTTTTTTTTTAATTTAAAATTTTATCATTTTCAATGATTCAAATTTATGATTTTACACAATTTTTGAAATTGCGACAAGGAAAAGGTCATATTTCTTAAACGGAAAAAACAAACAAAGAAGGAGGGTACACTTGTTCAATATTTACGGTAAACACCTTACCATTTTCAAGTTTCAAGCTTTCTATTTGCCTATAAATTAAAGCCAAAAAGCATAGAAAATATATTAGAAAAAAAAAAAGAAAGAAAAACAATCTTACAACTTATATATATATATATATACATATACCAGAAGAAGAAGAAGAAGAAGAAGGATCAGTTGCAAACATGGCAAAAGTAGCAGGAGCATTAATGTTCTCTCGTTGCATTCTTCTTGTTGCTTTGCTTCTTTCTGGTATTCATCTTTTTAATCTAAATTATCTTTTTTCTTTTTCTTTTTCCTGGTTATATTTCGATTAAATTTTGGCATTACAGTTCAACTGATGACCCCAACATTAGCTGACGGATCATGTATCCATGGAATATTTTGCTACAATAAACCAAATCAACCTCCACAACAGTGCATTGATGCATGCCATTCCAAGTTTGGACCTGCTATTCCTGTCTCTTGCCGACTCTGTGGTGGAAGTCCGCTACCGCTTTGCTACTGTGGTTAATATATAATTCGCTATATATCTTGGAATTTCTTCCAAATTCCTCCCCCCTCCCCTTTAGCTTATGATTATTAATGTAAGCTTATGTGATGTGTTATTTTGGTATGAGAAAATTAAATTAATAAACTTTTTAATCTTACCAATTAGCTAGATTGTGAATGAAAAAATTATAAATCACAAATGTCACAATATCAACCACATAGATATGATACAGTACCTGATTTTAAATAATAAGGCTTTTCTTCTTATTTATGACTTAAATCCAAAGGGAAATGAATGGGGGTGTTAAAACAAGACGTTTCCCCAAGGAGCTGCTGCATATAGTCTTTAATTCTACGTACATGCAGCAGCTAAGCTAGCCTTGTTACACATGATCCAACACTGGCTAAATTGAAAGCGAAGTGAAGTGAATTAAGGGGAGAAACGAAAAAAAGATCGTTTGATGGAGAACCAGAACATGATATCAGAGGTTACTTCCACTCCCCTGCATTCATGTCAAAGAGTAAAAAAAAAAAAAAAAAAAAAATGAAAAGAAAACCCTAATTAAGACACAGGGGAACCGCGGGTGCCGCTCTTTGTATCCAACTCTCTCATGGTTGACCTCCACTTAAAGAAAGTTCCAAACAGTGTTTCCATCTCCTCAAGACTCCTTCCTCGCGTTTCAGGAAGCAAAGTGTAGAAGAAAACCAAAGCTGCAAAAGCAATGGCAGCGAAAATATAGAATACTCCTCCGATGGTGATGGCCTTGTACAGAGGAATAAAGATGATCAATATAATCCCACTTGTTAACCTGTTCAATGCTACAGCTACACCACACCCTTGGGCTCTTAACCTCAAAGGAAATACCTCAGAGCTATAGACCCACGGAATCGGACCTTGCCCCATCGAGAAAAACCCAACAGATGACAACGTAAACGTGATGCATAATGCTAATGCCCACGTCAGCTTCTGATGACTGTAGTGATCGATTATTGTCAATCCCGTGGCTAGCCCTAGTAGTGATACTGCCATTCCGGCAGCACTCGTCATGAGCAACACTCGCCGACCTTTCTTGTCCAGCAAGAAAGTAGCCACAAACACGAAAATCATCTTCGATAATCCAACAGCAATGGTAGCCAGTAACTTATCGGTGGTCCTTGTTAAGCCGGCTTTCTCGAATATTCTTGGGCTGTACATGAGAAGTGACTCAATACCACTGGCTTGTTGGAAGAAATGTACGCCGGCTGCTACGATTAATATGTGTCGAACAGTTGGGGTAGGATGGATTAGCAACTCCTTCCACACCCCAGAGCCACCGTGCTGGTGTTCCGGAACCGGAACAATTTCATCATCTCCTAATTCTTCTGGTATGCCTACTGCTTCTTTAATCTCGGCTAGTCTTACATCAGATTCTTCCAGGGAGTTGGAAGTTTTGTCAAGAACTCGCTTGGCGTCACCGACACGGCCCATCATAACAAGCCAACGCGGTGATTCGGGCATTGCTAGCACTCCGATCCCTAAAAAAATCGATGGAAGTGCACCCACACCAAGCATGAATCGCCATCCCAACTTTAAGGGAAGCTTCGAAAATGCATAGTTAGAAATATATCCCAGTAAGATACCTGCGCAGCCAGATCTATCAAATTACTGAGATGCATTTTATTCTCATCTCTTTTTTTTTTTTTTTCCGTCAGAATTTGGGGTTTTACCCATAATAATCATTTTTTCCCAGAAAAAAAATATTAATAAAATTTATTTATTTATTTTTAAATCTAATAATGTTAATAATAAAATCCCACCAGAAAGTCTGCTGTTATGGATTTGAATATGTCAAAAAAAAAAGCTTCAAAATTAAATATAAAATTCAAATTTAATTTATAATTCAAAGGTCATGAATTTAATTCAAATTAAAAGTTAAAAATTTTCAATTTTTTTTAATAATAATAATTTTTTAAAAAAAAAAAGATAAAAATTTTAAAAATAATTTTGATATCACATAAACATAAACTTTAAAATAATAATAACAAAAGGGGGGAAATAATAACAAATTAAAAATTAAAAGAAACGGAAGGTTAATTACCGAAGTTGATGAAAACTTCCGGAAAAGAAGTGAGAAATCCACGAACAGAAGCCGGAGCAACCTCGGCGGTGTATACTGGGGCAATCTGAAGAGCATAACCAACACCAATGCCGGCAACGAAACGGCCAACCATGAGGAAGGCGTAGTTAGTGGCGAAGCCCATAAGAAGCGCACCGATAAAGAAGAGCACTGCCGCACAAACAATTGTGTACCGGCGACCTATCAAATCAGAACTCCGACCGGCAATTGAAGCACCGATAAGAGAGTATATGTTGATAGTCCCAACCAAAATTCCCACTTGAAGATCTGATATATGCATATCTTCTTTTATATAGATCGATGCTCCACTCAGTACTCCAGTATCTGCATGCATACAAATTAAGCACGCACCGCGCGCACATGAATGAAATCATGTTTATAATCAGAATAGAGATTAATTAATTGAGGCAAATGCAAATTCTTCCTTAAAAAATTAAAAAAAAAAAATAATCATAATCTCACCGTAACCCAACAAGATCGACGTCATAGAAGCTAAAAGACCAGAAGCAATGGCGTATTTGTTAGTTTTGGGCTTTTGAGGAGGATACATTTCATCAGGAACAACTCCATTAACACTGCCTCCTCGAATATCAGTATCAGCAGCAGCCTTGGTAGAAAGAATATGGGGAGAATTGTTATGAGGATCGAAATCGGGGACAGATGCTTGAAGTTGATGATCTTTTTCTGCCATCTCTATAGAAGAAAGGGTTTAGAGAGAATGAATTTTTTTTGAAGATGGAAATGATTGCTGCAGTCCACTCTGTGGTAGACTGGAAATTATGATATCCCGCATATTTCCTGCTCTTTTTATAATGTTTCAAGAGCATCCATCGTTCCCATGAAGTAGGAAAATAAAATAAAGATATATAATTAGTCAATTCATTCTTGTAATTATTTTTATTAATTAATTAAAATTTAAAATTTTTATTTTTAATTTAATAAAAATATAAGACTTATCATCTTAAAAATAAAGATTTTAATTTTAATTAATTAATAAAAATAATTACAAAATTAAATCGAAAATTTTTCACCATGTATTATTCAACTTCGTTTTTTATTGTTTGGGAAATATATATATATATATATATATATATATCATTTTATTTTTTCTTTCGAAAGAAAGGGAGGGAATATTATGCTATGATTGTGTTTGGGGCCCACATTGGTAAAATTATGGTAAATTTACGCCAATCACCTATGGTAAAGATTCTCTAGACACGTTTTCCAAGGTTAAAAGGTAATTACTACTTTTAAATTCATTTATTTCAAAGATATAGACATTTATTTACTTTTATAGCATATATATATATATATTCTTTAAAAATTAATATTGCATTATCTTTTAATTTAAAAAGATTGAAAAAATAATTTAATTTAATTAATTTTTATAAAAATAAATAGTTAATGGATATTTAATATTTTAAAGTTAAACACATAAAAAACAAACCATAATTTTTGGGTTTATTGAAAGAGTAAAAATTAATTATCGAGTGATAAGTAAAAGAAATATAAGAAAAAGAAAAGGGAAGAGTATATTTTAAAATATTTTTTTATATATTTTACTTATTTTTGTTACGCATTGTTTGGTAATTAAGTAACAAGGTAAAAGATTATAATATATATATATATATATATATATATATATATATATATTAATTTGATTCTCTTTGATTAAGGAATAATGAGGGATCTGGTGAATCGGTCTAGATTTGTTTCTTTATGAAGGCCTAATTTTGCGTTTTTCAAGTGGGACTTTTTATTTGCGTGCTAGAATCAAGACTAAGAAAATCTTTAAAACTGATTAAATTACCAAAAAAATTATTAATTAATTAATTAATTAATTAAATTACGTAACAATTTCTTTTCTTTTTCTTTTTTTTTTTTTTAATTTTGATGCATCTGACGTTTCTCGAATTGGTTAATTAGTAAGGTTGTTACCGATTAAAGTATGTCTTCTTGATAGGTTTCTCGAATTCGATTTTGAATTGATATTTTCTCAGAGATAAACATATATATATATATATATATATATATATATATTATCTAAAAGAATATATCAATTATTTATTAAAATATTAATTATTTGATAAATATAATTTTATATTATTTGTTCCATACCATTTTTATGTTAATATATATTTTTTATATCAATTACTGCAAGATTAAGATCAAGAATATAGAATTTCATCATCAATTCTGAAGATTATCAAACACTCTTATTAGTTTCTTCATTTTATCCTAAATGCAAATAGTATACGACAAATATTATCTTTATAAAAATAGTATTATCATACGTCTTGAAGGAAGTCTGCTATTTATTTTGTTATCCTTTTATTTTATCTCCAATATAAAATAAAATAAATGTAATATTTTATTTATTTAAGATTATTTTTAAAATTTAAGGGAGTTTATATTTATAAGTGAAACTATTTATCTTTTACATACATCCGACTCTTTTCATTCGTGAAGAGATAGTCAATTCTAAGGTTATTAACAAATTTACTTTCCAAGTATTTAAACTCAAAATTTATAGGACAAAAATATGTTTAGAAAAATATAAAAATATGAAGAATTATTTTGATGATTCATTCTAAATAAAATATATATATATATATATATATATTTCAATGTATTTAATACAGGTGCATAATATTTTTTAAAATACTAACTAAGATATTAATAAAATTAAAATATAATGTTATTTCAATTAACTCTAAAATATAATACAATTAATTTTTATTAAATTAATATTTACAAATTTTTTTTTAAAAAAAAAATTATTAAAATATTTTTAATTATTTGAAACGATGAAAACAATATTTTTTTATGTTTATATGGTATTAAAAATTATGATAAATAATATGTAACTTTTTTTTTTTCACAATGAAATAATAATATTTATTTTATATATATATAAAATAAATTATTTATTTTTTTCATTAACATTAAATACATATGAGATAAAATTGTTTCTTTTTTCTGTATTTTTTGTTTAAATGTGTTAGTTACATACTTATTTTTACAATCAAATATTTTGATTATTAATTAAAACAGTTTTATTTTGCCCCAAATAATTTTTCATTAAATAACTATTCTTTCTTTCTTTTTTTTTTTTGTGTGTGTGGTATGGATAATTTGGTTATATATTTTAGTTAATCTTTTTCTCGTTTAGTAATTGTCCATACTATTTTTATTCTTAATATAAATATTTTTATTTAAATATCTATTTAGTATATATTTCTACTTAAATAACTATTTTTTTTAGTAATTTTAATATTTTTTAAGTATTTTTATTTGTTATCAATTATTTTAGTTATTGACAAAATAAAAATTTTATTTTTAACCCTCAAGATCAAGTTACTAATAAATATAAAATTTAATTATGCTAATTATGTTTTAAATTTTTTAATTTCAAGATAATAATTCATTTTTTTTTTAAACATTATACTTCTAGAAATTTAAGAACATATTTAGAGGTCTTTATTAGTTTAAATATTTGAATTAAATATCTATTTTCGTTATAATTTATCTTAGTTATTGATTAAAAAAAATATATTTTTTTAACGCGATTAAAATATATTTCCTTTTGCAAAAACATTTTCTAATTCAATTAATATTATTTGTTTTGTGGTCCAAATATTTCAATTAAATGTTTACTTATAAACTTCAAATTTTTTAGTTAATTATTTATTTTTTATCAATTATTTTTATTATTTATAAAAACATTTTTATCTATCAAAAAAATTAATTATGTAAAATATAAATATATATATATATATTCTATAAAATTATACACTATGTTTCTAGAAGATTTGTTTTCAGTGGTTATGTGGTAATTCATGTGAATATCTTTAGTTTTTCAATCTTTTAAATAAACTCTTGGCCTTTCGTATTCTTATTTCAATCTATGATAATATCGTCTTTTAATTATAAATTTCTATTTTATCTTATTGGTCTATCTGTTGGGTTGCTTAGTTCTGTTAGAAACTCTGATACCAGTGGTATCAATAAAGATATAAATGACGGGAAAAAGAGACAACACAATGTTTTAACGTAGAAAACCTTATCAGGAAAAAACCACGGGACAAACTCCAAATAATTTCATTGTCAATGAAAAATAAGTACAACGATTCACGTGCACTTAACAATTTTGACATGTCCAAAACTCTAAGAAAACTCTCTACTTCCTGTGTTTTTCTACAATAGAAAAATCTCCCAAAAACTCTCTAGTTTTGTTGTTTTATTCCTCTTTGATATGTCCACCAATATAGGAAACTCCCTATAATTTTGCTCTATATTCTACGTGCACATCCTTAACTAACCTACATCAACACGATCCATTAGGATCAACCAATACGAAGTTATGACCCAATTAGTTATCTAATGACTTCATTAATAATTCTATTAGGAATAAAATTCTAAACATGTCATAACTCATATCTTTGAATCCAATTAAGAATGCAAGACAAAGACCCTAACACAATCTTTTATATATTCTTCATTTTTTATCTTTATCTAAAACTTAATATGCATCACTGTTTCATCTTCCTACCATTTTTTTTTTCTTTATTTCCCTCTAGTCATCTTCTTTCATTTTCTTTTATTTAATTCTTCTTAATCAATTCTCTCTAGATTTCTCATTTGCTAAAGAATTTATCTTCTCAATCTTCTTGAAATCACTTCTCCATTTAACACATGTAAAAATTTATTATTTAAATTGATTTTAAAGTTGTTCCGCATTTTTTTTTTCAATTCTTAAATTTTATTATTGAGGGTATTGATATATATATATATATATATATATATATATATTTGTATTTAAATAAGATAATTTTAATTATTATGAGATTATGATAATTTTTTTTAAAAGATATAAGTATATTAAAATAAAATTTTATAGTTATTATTATTATTTTAAATTTTATGGAATAAACATATTCAAACTTTGATACTTTGAAGGTTAACATATGAATGGGGTTAATATTGGGGGGAAAAAAAATTTGAAGATGTTTGGGCTTTGATGATAGGTATTCTATTTATCAATTAATTTTAAATACATTAGTTATCTCCTTAGAGAGTTTGGTAATAATCATAACTATACGTAACTTTAATGTATATTTGTAGTACTCTTAGATTTTTTGTATTGTCCAATGAGTTGTACAACGACTATATTAGTGATTTTAGGATTGCATATATGTAATTTTATTTTATATATATAATGAATCAAAATTTAGTATTAAAGAAATGCCAACATTAATTGTCATTATTTTTCCTATGACTTTCTAAAGAATTATTTGGCAAAGAAAATTTTGAGGCACTTTTGTCTCTAACGTGTCTTGAACTCATGATCTTTCGAATCATAAGTGAGATTACTACTACTTACTGAGTTAAGTCTTCTTAACATTCTTATGCTTTTATTATTAACATATCATTAATCATCAATAAATAAATAAATAAAAATTAATTATCATAACTTCTAAAATTGCAATACATACACACAAATTTTTGTTGCTGAAATTTAAACTTAAAACTTTCGACTTGATAAGTCAATTAGAAGCACTTAAATTTAAAAAAAAAATACACTACTAAACTATATTTTTCAAATTCCCAAAAATTTAAGACTGTATTTGGATAGGCTTTGAATTAGAATTGAATGGATAATATTTGTCTCCCTAAAAACATACCTATAAAAGTTGTGGGCTCTACCTAATTTAAAAAATATATATTATTAATAAAATCACTCTTATACACTTTTTCCAAAACAAATATTCTCTTACACACACAATCATTATACCTATAAAATCTATATATTTAACCTTCACTTTTTCTAACATAAAATTTAATTCAAAAAAAATAGGAGACAAGATTTATTATAAATGATAATTTATCTCAAATAAACTATTTTTTTTTTCAGTTGAAAGTTTATCCAAATATAGTCGTATTCAAACCGTCTTTGTTGACATATTTCAATTCAAGCGAATCAAAAAGACATCTCTCTCACACACACACACAGACAGTGATATCATTTTTCTCTTCTCACGTTTGTCCGCCAACTGTTCGTCACTGAGTTCATTAACTTCAGTCTTAGGATGTCTCAAAATAAATTAAAGTGGATTTTAATATATGTTTTTCTTTTTCTTTTTTTTTTTTTGTGTGAATTTATTATTTTTTTAAAAGAAAATTGTCATTTGTTTAGTTATTTATTTATTTATTTATTTTATCTTGGATCTAAAAAGTACAAAAAATTTAATTTTTTAATACAAATATCTCAATTCCTGTTTAAAATAAACTATATATATATATGAATCAATTGCCACTTAAAAAAGTAAAATATGTGAGTAATTTTATTCTAAATTAGAATTGTTTTTTTTTCCCCCTAAGCTAAGACTCCGATTAACTCTATAAAAATTATAATTCTATTCAAATACAAACACTGCTTTGTCTTTCTTTTTTTTTTCTTTGAAAAATTCTACAATTTTGATAAAGAAAGAAAAACAAAAATATATGTCCAAAAAGATCTTTACGACTCTTTTACTCATGTTAGAAAGAAATATAATTTTTTTCTTACTTGTTATATATATATATATATATATATATATTAAGAATCAATATATATTTATTAATATTTTTTCTTTTATATTCTTATAATTAATGTTTTATAACTCATATTTATTGTGAAGAAGGGTAGCTCATTTAGTAGCAACCTCACTTATGATCTGAAAGGTCCTGAATTCGAGATACGATATAGGTAAAAATGCCTTAAATTTCAAAAAAAAAAAAAAAAAAAAAACTCATATTTATTAATTATTCTTAGTTTAGTCGTTTTAACCAAAAGACACATAAATTAATTATTTTATTGTCTATAATTAGTAAAGAAATAATAAGAATAGTACTAACGAATTTAAATTAATCCGAATAAGTATCCTCTACTCTAAAATAATTATATATTTAAATATAATTTTGAACTCACAATTTCATTTCGAATGACCCTTGGGTCATATTCTCCACGTAATTTCGTAGATGCGAAATCGTGTGTACAATATTTTACGTACAAGGGAATGATAAACGTCAAAATTATGGCGAAAGATTTCCTTTCTAAAGTACAAAATAGCTTACCCCATTCTTATACAAAATAATAAATATATAAATTCATTTTATAAATCATTTAAGAATATATAAACCTTTTAAACACCATCCAAAGTATATATATATATCATTATTTTCTTAGTTAGGATCAATTATTGAAAGAGAACGTGGTGAAATTTTCTTCTCAGGGTTTAGGCCTTCCAGTCCACAATAATCATTTTGTCCATTATTTTTGTTTTTTTCGATTTCACTGGAATATAATGGAATGGATGGTCATGAAACGATTATTAAACTAACAAGATAATCTGCGGGGAGTCCTTGCTCATTATTCCAGTCTTCAACTGTGTAATGAGTGTGCAGCAATCGTCTCCTCTTCCTCTTCTCTCTCCGACTCTCTCTCTCTCTCTCTCTCTCTCTTTACATTTCTAAATTAACCCCTTCTGGCCATGGCTGACAAGGAACTTGATCAGGCAACTGTGCCTGATTTTGACCCCCACGATAACAAGTCGCCCCAGCATCACCTGCCTGCCGAGGCCGACATACAAGGAAGCATTATTAATAATAAAATCGATGATCCTCCAAAGAATAAGAAACCAAAAACTAACAAGTACGCCTTAGCTTGTGGTCTTTTGGCTTCTATGACATCAATCTTGCTGGGCTACGGTAAGTCATGTTTTTATCAAGATTTCATTCATGCAACAATTATTATTATTATTATTTACTTTTGGTGTAATAATTATTATATATATATATATTGAAATTTGACCTGCAGATACTGGAGTACTGAGTGGAGCATCAATCTATATAAAAGAAGACATGAAAATCTCAGATTCTCAAATAGGAGTTCTGATAGGGACTATCAACATCTACTCTCTTCTCGGTGCTGCAATAGCTGGTCGGAGCTCCGACTGGATAGGTCGCCGGTACACAATAGTTTTGGCGGCAATAATCTTCTTTGTCGGGGCGTTTCTTATGGGCTTTGCCACTAACTACGCCTTCCTCATGGTTGGCCGTTTCGTGGCCGGTATTGGTATTGGTTTTGCTCTCCAGATCGCCCCTGTATACACAGCCGAGATTGCTCCTGCTTCCATTCGTGGATTTCTCACTTCTTTCCCTGAAGTGTTCATCAACGCTGGTAAGTTTCCATTTCTGTGAAATTCTAATTCATCAGCGCTGGCATATATATATATGCATTATTCATCATGACACAAGTCTAAGTATGCAAATTTCCTAATTCTACCGTTCACTGATTTCCTGATATATATATATATATATTTTTTGCTACGCCTGTACAAATATAATAAGTGTATCATTTTATTATTAAATCACTCTAAATAACCAAGGATGACACTTAAAAAGTCCAAATCAATTAAAATATATAGGAATTACTTTCAATTTTCTACTTATAATGTTAGTGTTAATTAGTCGTGTGAAGTGTTAAAAAAATTGCAGTTCAAGAATCGGATGTTCAATTAAATTTGATAATCTGCAGGTATCTTACTGGGATACATATCAAACTATGCATTTGCAAAGCTTCCCTTAAATTTGGGATGGCGATTCATGCTTGGTTTGGGTGCACTTCCATCGGTGTTTCTAGGGATTGGAGTGTTAGCAATGCCTGAATCGCCGCGTTGGCTTGTTATGACGGGCCGCCTCGGCGATGCCAAGCGAGTTCTTGAGAGAACTTCCAACTCTATCGAAGAATCCCGTGTAAGGCTAGCTGATATTAAAGAAGCAGTAGGTATACCGACGGATGAAGAGTGTAAGGACAATGACGACATTATAATTTCCCTCCCGAACCGCCGGCGTGGTGGCTCTGGGGTGTGGAAGGAGTTGCTAATCCACCCAACCCCATCTGTTCGGCACATATTAATCGCAGCAGTCGGCATACAATTCTTCCAACAAGCTAGCGGTATTGATTCTGTAGTCATGTACAGTCCAAGAATTTTTGAGAAAGCGGGCATAACCAAGACTACAGATAAGCTATTGGCTACCATTGCCGTTGGATTCTCGAAGACAATTTTCATCTTAGTGGCAACTTTTATGCTGGACAAGCACGGTCGGCGAGTGTTGCTGCTGACAAGTGCTGCTGGAATGGCCTTATCACTCATAGGATTAGCCACAGGATTGACAGTAATCGAACACTACAGTCCTGATAAGAAGCTCACGTGGGCAATAGTATTGTGCATCACGTGCACGTTGTCATCCGTTGGTTTTTTCTCGATAGGAATGGGTCCAATTCCATGGGTCTATAACTCTGAGGTATTTCCTCTGAGGCTAAGAGCACAAGGGTGTGGCTTAGGGGTGGCTGCGAACAGGTTAACAAGTGGGATTTTGTTGATTATATTCATTCCTCTGTACAAGGCCATCACCATTGGAGGAGCTTTCTATCTGTTCACAGGCATTACTATTACGGCTTGGGTATTCTTCTACACTTTGCTGCCGGAGACACGAGGAAGGAGTCTTGAGGAGATGGAAGCACTGTTCGGCACTTTCTTCAAGTGGAGGTCAACCATGAGAGAGTTGAACAGAAAAACCAACACCGTGGAAATATGATATATTATATTTATAGGAAAGGCAGCAATATTTATTTGGACGAGGCAATAGTCATTCCCCTAACAATCCTAGACAGAGTCAGAAATTAGAATGTGTGAGGATTATAATATCCTTAGTTACATGACCTATCTAGTCATAGAAATATGTAATCAGCAGCATGTAAAAATATGCAGCAATGTACTTTCAAGGGGAAGCATCTCCATTTTATTATATTGGGCACTCTTTCCCTTTGGATTTAAGATAGAAAAAAGAAGTAATGTATAAGAGATCTTTGGCATGTTGTGATATAGATTTGTAAGAGGACTAGTTAGCGCCTGTACAAAATAGCTTGCCTCATTCTTAGACAATATATATACATATATTACTAGAAACCAGTCTTCAAACAATGAGGAGTATTATCTTCATGATTACATAATCTTTTATTTAATACAAAATATTTTAAATATTTCTTTAAGAAAATTCTTTATTTTAGTCCTATAACTATTTTCGTTTCATGAACTGGAACTTAATCCTAAATCTTAAAAAATCTAGAATTTGATCCTATAACTATTTTCGTTTCCTGAATTTGGTCCTAAATCTTAAAAAATCAAAAACTTTGTCTTATAACTATTTTCATTTTTTGAATTTGGTTCTATAATTATTTTTGTTTTCTTAACTTTGGTCCTTTCAACCAAGTTTATGAGATTTTTCAGTCGTTTAAGTCACGTAAAAAGTATATACTTAGTCTTATAAGGGTATTTTATGATAAGAGATAACTTATTGTGTTTTTTTTTATTACTTTTCAAGTAACTTGAACGACTGAAAATTATCACAAATTTGATTGAAAGGACCAAGTTAAGAAAACAAAAATAGTTATAGGACCAAGTTCTAAATTTTTTAAGATTTAGGACCAAGTTTGGAAAATGAAAATAGTTATAGGACCAAGTTATAAATTTTTTAAGATTTAGAACCAAGTTTAGGAAACGAAAATAGTTATAAGTCCGAGAATTTTCCTATTTATATACTTATATATATATATATATATATATATATATATATATGTATATTTTAAAGCTTTAGTGTATATCCTTTATTAAAGAAGAGAAACATCTGATTGTTTCTCTGCCCAATTATTGGAGTATCATTTTAATTTTTCTTCATGGGAGCAATTATTGGAATAACTTGCCGGACTCTAAGGAAACAAGAGTACACCAAAGATAAATTATAATCAACTAGTGGCGAATAATCAAGTGCAAATATCTTCTGCAGATTTTAAATATTTTTTTTTTTTTGGGTTGGGGGAGAGTGGGAAAATGGAAATGACTGTAATCGGTTTAAGATTCCTTTTGTCTATTGAATCCTGACTATGCAATATATATATATATATATGTGCCAATATTCAGTAACTTTATAATAAGGATATATAATTCCATTTTCTGAAAGAATTAATATTAATATAACTTTCTTATTATTATCCATGAGTTCAAAAGGATAACAGTAAATGCTAAGAGGAAAAAGAACAAAGAAAGGAATCATCAGCAAAAGGTCCATGATTTACACGAGGGTGGTAGCTAGGAAGTGCATTGTGACTAAAAGCAATAATCACATAAGGTTTGGAGCGATTTCTGTAAGAATATCATTGCTCTTCATCAAAAGAATGAGCAAATGAATGTAGGCAGGCCTCCATGTCAGTAGGTCCACTGTACCCTAACTTGTTGATTACATCCACTGACGTATATAGTCCACAAACAGAGTTTCAACAATGGTGGCCACCAGAACTTGGTGGTCACACAGTACCAGGTCAAGTTTTTTATGCAAAGGTGATGGCCAACTGCTGTGATATATATATGCATATATATAATATCTATATATAGGATCAAATATCCGTACGATATAGCCTAATTAGGACGATAGACTACTAACCATAAAGGTAACAAAAAGAAAAACCCAATTATCAAAAAAAAAAAAAAAAAAAAAAAACAAAACAAAAAGAAAAACCCTACTAAATTGAGCTCAAATACACATGCTATTCTACCCAAAGTATATAATGAATTTATTGCCTTTTTTTCCCCAAACGTCTGTACAATTCATCAGGATTCATAGCACGAAAAGTACAATTTCCAAAGCTTATACGTATTGTTCGCATACGTATTGTTACAAAACAAATTCAGACATGATCTGATAGTACAAAAACAATTCTCAGACCTCAATACAAAACATTACCAAAACATCTCCCTAAAATTTACTTCAAGGAAATCAAGAAAGAGTATAATAGTTGCACTTTTGAATCATCAAAAGGAACGGGAGATTTTAGCTGTCTACCTTCGTGGAGAAGGATAATAGTGAGTGAATAATCTGTAGAAGGCGAGGCGGAGGCGAGGGCGGAAGCGAACCGTGTAGACGGTGGTCTGGCGGAGGAGTTTCTCTAATGACTCCACAAACAGATTCAAGCTTCGGATCGGCGGCAAGTAGAGAGTCAACGGCACCGCCGAGACGGCTACGGCGAAGAAGAGTGGCAGCATTTTCACCTTCAGCAATCAAAACGGAAATATATTTGGAATCAGTGCCACGAATCTTAACCGGAAATCTATATATTACGATTTGGGGAAGGAGGAGGAATCCAAGAAGCTGTTGAGTTATCTGAAAATTTGACCTTTAATTGGTTGTTAATGGCGGATTTATTTCATTGTCAGTGTCAGTGAGACAGCCCGGGGCGGGTTTCTGCGGCTTAATGCTGGTTGGTTCGATTAGTTGTTACACCACGGGTGAACTTAAAACGACTTCAATCATTAGCAAGTTAATTGTCGGTTTAGTCCTCAACAACTTTCCATTATTCCTATTAATTCCTTTTTTTTTTAACTAATCAATTTTTGTCTAATTAAAATATAAATTAAGTTAATTTTTTTTTCATGTATAATAAAAATTTGAAAATAATATATTACACACAAAAAGAGTTCAAATCGCAAACGTGATATAATGACACTTCGTGCACGCCCATTAATTCATAATTAAATCAATATTAAAATATATATTTTTTTGATTTCTCATTATATCATCAAAAATAATTAATGATAAATACATGTATATATAAATTGAGTTATTTGCCAACAATTAATTTTGCTCTGGCATGTCCTTCACTGATTTGGAACTGATCCCCTAATCCAAAATGAGCCATTAATAGCCAAACAATGGTAATAAGCTCTCCACCTTTGGTCAGCTGCTGCGCATGAGCATTTGCACTGCAATGGCTCGCAGCATAACACAGCAACTCCACCCACACTTTGCTCACTATCTCCCACTTCCTATTATTTTTCCCCTCACATCTTCCCATTTCTTGAAGCTCTTTTGCCAGAATGCACCCATCAAACAGCACCGATTTGCTCCTGTCTCCTTTCACTGTAACTGGTTTAACTTCTGTATTTACTGCAAGAATCCTTTTGCAGGCACTGATTATTATTTGCTGTTCATCTGCACTGTCTTTCCCTTTACCAAAGAATGCCAAAACTGTGCAGTGAAAGTGGCAAGCCTTTTTCAGCACAGGTTCTAGCAATCTTCCCTTACAGAAACACTTGTCAAGAGCATATACAAATGCCAAGGGAGTGGAGAGAATTAGAGCTACTAAAAAGAGAAGGGCCCCGTAGAAGCATAGTCCGGTATATTTGAAGATACTACGAATGGCATAAAGAATGACCTGAAAGACATTTGGGTTTCTGCTCTGGCCGATTAATAAGTTTTTTGAGCCCAGAAATCTTTTGGCTTCTGCACATGTATCTCTGTATCTGATTTGCCCAATGCCGATTACTGTGGACATCATTGTGGGCTGCATGACTAGGAGATACATCATGTAATCCGAGAGAATTTTGGATAAATCTCTGAACTTGTTGTTAGGAGTCGTCTTGCAGCCATTTTCAGAAGAGATTTCGTCACTGTAGCAGAGCTCTGTGGCCAGATGCCAGAGTATGAGGCTCTCGTCATAATCCACTTGAATGATGTGTTTCAGCAATTGATCGCATCCTTCAACTCGAAGGACCCAATCACCTTTGGCTTCGTTGATTTCTTTGGCGATTTCTAAATTGTCTGCCAACTCTGACTTCTTCCAAACCTCTGCAAAGATATGATCCCTCAATTCCTCTGTAAATCGCTCTGCGTTAACATACTTCATTCCATCCAAAAGCTTTTTCAGTCCTACATAGCCGATGAATTTTTCCTTCACTTCTGGGCGAGGATGCGTACAGTAGTATAACAAGTTGTAAGTTGACAGAGATTCTGACCACCTGCGACTGAAGAAACGTTTAACCTGCCTTTGACACTTGACCGGTGCTACTGCTTCTTCCACGGCAATGACATGTTTGGGCTGATTCTGAAGCTCTACTACCACCTCCGGCAACTTTCTTGAGTAAGCCAGAAACCAATCAGACTGAATGAGCATAATGAAAGCAATGCAATCCAAACCAATTGCACCAAAAAGCAAGGTGTATGTGACTCCAACATCGAATCTATCGAAACCTTTCTTGGGTTGGGAATAGAATATCACGAAAGAAGCAACGACACAGGAAACAGAGACTATCCTGCTAAAGAATCCCAGTTTATTGCAAACTAAACTAACCTTTGTGTAGAGAGCTTCATAGATGAAATTGAGTTCAACCTGTACTACTCCGAATGCATCTTCTGCATTTCTCGCAAGAAAGAAGTCACGGCTTTGATTCCGCTCGCGAAAGCTGAATATGGTGCCGACAATGAGTCCCTTGAAAGTTTGGAAAAAGTGCTTAGCATAGAGCACCACCTCCAAGTCAACGAGTCGTCCTCGCTTTACCTTGTTCATAGATTTGGCCCCCCTGTCAGGTTCGCCAATCAACTGAATCCGAGTGGGTAATCTCGCCTCTTTCTTGGAATAGTATTCATCCATCAGCTTAGCATAATTAGGCCCTGGATCTGGATCTCTAAGCATGGAGTCCCTGAATCTACTCAGACTCGCGAGATATAGTGAACGAGTCCGCTCGGAGTACTTGATGAGGCCTGAAATGAACATCAGCCCAGCAGCTGGGATCAAGAGACTGTTGGTTTGCCATGACTGAGAGAGCACATAAAGCGCAGCCACAGATTGAAACACCAGCCCAAGTAAATGCCTTAGCCAAAGTTCATTATCTTCCAGTGCAAAAGCTGTAATGGTGTCAGGGCCACCAAGATGAACTAAAAGAAAGGGAGCCCAATAGGCAAGAAGAAGGAGATTGTGGTGTCCGGAGCCACCACTACCGGAAGCCATGCGAGAAGAATTCGCCTGAGTTCTGGAGATTAGTCCTACTGCAAAATTTGCTGCCCAGTCCGCAAGTAAGTATGCTAACCAGATAGGCATAGTTATCCAACTTCTTGATGAACGCTTCCTCAATGGCGCTAAAAGGATGAGCAGCATTTGCAATGTGAGGCTCAAGATAATGAATCCTCGGACATCCCATTCTTCCCAGGTGTCTTTCCAGGTCTTCAGTGAAGGAATCGACATTGTCTTGCCTAGTTACCTGCTCTGAGGAAGAATTTACTAGTACAATATATAATAAAAAATTAAAAATAAAAAAAAAAAAAAAATTTGAAAGAAAACAGAAAGGCCGCCTGTTGAATGTGAGTATATGTGAACGAATTTGCAGATTTCTGGGAGCAAATTCTTCGACTTTTCGGTAGTCACCAGCAATTATAGTTTCTTTGATGAGTTTTGAGGAAGAATATTAGAACTCAAATGTTTCACGCGCAAGGGATACGGATACACGGTAGCGGGGTGGTTGTTGATTGCCGAGTACTCTGGGCAGTGGTGGACTTTCATGGAGCGTTGACCTTTGTGTGAAAGGAAAAGATAAAATAGAGAATAATAATAAAACATTCATTTATTTTTATATAACAAAATTATCGCAACAGTTTTAAGTATCAACAGTCTTCTATGGGAATGGCTGTGAGAGAATTCACATATTTCACAAACTGGACTCCCTATAGGAGTCAGCTCCTTTGCCTTCTGGTTGCTCAATAAAGGGAATGGCTGTGCGTGAGTAGAACAGAAGATCAAAAGAAGAGTGGGTTAGGAGGACATCAGACATAACAGCAGTTTCCGGCACATCTGGCGAGCCTCCTCCGAGGGGTCAGAGGACGAGATGCTTTGAAGCAACGCTCTTGCCTCTAGTAGCCTGCTTGAAATGGTTTGTAGAACTTCTTCTTCACTTGCCATTAGAGAGACTAATAGTTTAGCACCTGTTATCCTTTCCTGGTAATCACAAAAATGGCTCTTTCAGATTTTACCCAGACAACGTCTCTTGCACTAATAGAGTTTTGGAAAATTACTAGTAATAACTGTTCTTTTCTTATCAATCTCACATCCCAATATATTACCTTTTCTGATCCATCTCTCAGTGCTTGTAGAGCAACTTTCAGAATATCAGAAGAGAAAGGAAGAACTACAGACTTCAGATGGTAGACTGCAGTGAAGAGAATTTGATTGCATGCGGCCCTAATATCTGGCTCCTCAATTACCTAAAGGTCACCAAAACATAAGTTAGCAGGAAGAGTGATAGACTTCATCAAGCAATCCTTGTACTAAACTAAAAATCATAAAATGACATACACGAGCAGACTGAATAACAGGTGGGAGGATGTTTTTAGCCAATGGCTTCTTGCCAGAATTTGAAATCTTTTGGCAAGCGCTAATGAGTACATTAGCCATACAGAGGCGAAATGGAAGATGTACTGTTGCCTCAGATAGCCTGCTCCATCTACCCAAAGCTGAAGGCATGAAACTGTGTTCCTCGTGAGTCAATAGGTGGATCACATACGTGCAGACTGAAGCTTCACTGTTTGCAACATCTGAAGTAGTACTCTTCATTGTTTTTGAACTATCTAGTTCAGTACACATCATCCATGCCAGACAATCAATGCACCCATGTTGTGCTTTTAAAACTGAAAGTGAAACATTGCAGACATTAGAAATTAGAACACATACATCAGACACCCATACATCATCCAATACTAACCATCATCAGCATTTGCAGAAGGCCAACACAGAATTGTCTCTATTGTCAATCTTATAGAGCCCATGTCAGGATGATTATATGAATCCTTGCCTCTAATCTGTATGGAAAGTCAGATAAACTATAAGAAACCAGCAAAAATAAAAAACATGCCTCAGATCTCCCTTTTTCCTTAATTACCACTACTATTGCTTTTTTGAATGGTTCAGAAAGGGGAGGGGGAGGGGAGGCAGGAGAGGGAAAAAGTCAGTCAATAAAATTAAAATCAACAGGTATAAATATTTTTACCATTAGAGATGTACAAACCGAAAAAAGACAAGCTTTTATCTTCGTTGTGTCTCCAGCCTTAGCAGCACTCTCTAGTTGAGAAGAAATGATAGGAATAAGGACCTGAAGCATCAACAAGAGCAAAGAATGCCACGTGTGATGATACGCTCTCCCCTTATAAATCTCGAAGTATCCATAGTTAAACAAGGAAATCTAAATTATAAATGTGCCCAGGAAAAAGAGACAGTTCCCTTTAATAATACGACAAAGAAATATGATGACAGAACAGAGTAGTGGAGGAGCATTTATTTAGTGAATGACAACAAAGCAAAAGAAAGCCTGACAACTCAAGAATCAGGAAGTAACACAATTTTTCTAGAGCATAAATAACCTACAGGAAAAAACTAACATATCTGAACAGTCATTGGAAAAATCTATGCCTGGAATGCCTTTAGCTGTCCAATCCAGTATCTAGTGTTCTACTTAACGGATATCTGGCAGGATTTATGTGTAGAAGACTATGCAAGCCATCTGTCATCATATCATATTGCATTAAATCAAGAAGGAAGAACCATATGTTCTTATTACATGCTAGGCACATAATAATTTCATTATTTTCACAAAAGAGAGGTATGAGTTTTGATAATTTAAAATTCTCTACTTAGCCGCACAGTATATACAGCTAAAATCATGGCAGGAATTCTGATCAAAATGACTCCTTTAGTCGTAGAAAAGCCTGTTAAAGAAAAATGAATCCCATTAAAGCCAGATACAATCTCATTCTTGGGCTAGAATCAATTGGAATCAAATCCAAGATGTAAGTCTATACCTCTTATAAATAAAAAGGCAATCACAAAATCTAGAAATAAGCAGGAAATATTACATACATGTGGATGAATTCTACCACAAAGTTCAGCAGCAAGTTTCCGAATATCTTCAGTTTCAAACTTGTCTAATGCCCTAGATAAGATAAAAAGATAAAACTTAAAACTCTTCATCCATACTCAACTTTAATAATGTTTATTTGTGGACAAACCTATTAATTAGAAGGGAACTGATACACTCAGCATCATCAACAGCCAAAGGTCCAGAATCTGGAAGTACCACAGCATGAAAAACTGATGAGTCATAAGCCCTCGTCAATTGAAAGCAAATTATACATTGACTAGGACATGCATGTCACAGACAGGAAAAGAACTAGTGTCTTAAAAGGAATATTGGGGTGCTTAAAAGTTCACTTGAACCTCTAGTGCTAAAAGGATACCTACTGAACCCCTGTTTGGATTTATAGCCATAATCTTTTCCCATTTTTGTTCTTGTATCTCAAACAAAACCTACTATTCTATTGTTCAAATAGATTTTATACACATAAAACTGATTAAACTAGAAGTTTAATCTACCAAATAACATAGCAAAGTAAACAGATCACAAAACAATACTCCCTTCTACAACAAAATAAAGATGAGGACTAATGAATACTGACAAAGAAGTGATGCATATCACATGAAGCACAGGAAGAAAGAGAACAAAACAACAAAACAGAAATAGGTGAAGTAAGCCACCAACTTTACCACACACACCATCCTCTGATTGATGACCATAGAGGAGAGAAGAATCAAGATCGTCAAAGACTCTCAATGGAAGCAGCTTGATGACAAGTAATGGGCAGAGGCGTCTAAATAGGGAATGTTGAAAGTCTGAAGTATCAACCTTTTGACTGCTTACATGATCCCATTTTGGAGCATTTTCATGGGTACTGCCAAAGAAAAGGTATACAATGAAGAGGATACACCAGAAAAGCTTGCCTAAGATCTGTTTATATCAACTGGAATATCCAATCATTATCAAGAACAAAAACATTTTGATTGACTACTGTCATTCAGGCACAACAATGCATATTGAAATTCATTATAGTGCTATATTTGAAGAGTGAAGCAGTAAACTGATATTCATTTGGAACAAACGATGCATTAAATGAAGAAGCAAGGAACAGAGAGGAGATGCTATGAAATGCAAAGAATCATAATTAATAACGAGAATGAATCCCAAGGAAAGGTACATTGGGCAAATCTGCCACCTTTAATTTATTAGAGTTTCACATCTTGAGTATACCATCTGTTTGACAAAGTTGCAAAGAAATATTATACGAAAGATGTGCCAATAACATGTAACATCAAGTTTGTACACAAAAGGATGGGGAGGATAAATATTTGAAACTGTAAGTATTTCATGTTACTTTCATTTAGTTCAGTACCAACATAGAGCAAATGAAGAGGTGAGAGAAAAAAAGTTACCTTTTCTTTACATTTGAATTCTTTATTTTTTTATATTAATCTTACATTAAAAAATGTATTTTTTTTCCATTTATGCTTTTTACATCCTAACCCCTCCAAGGCTCCAATCTAAGAGGGAGAGAAATGCTGACATGACAGATAGTAGTGGTACCCTTTCTTCCACATTTATATTCCCACCTCATTTAAGTCTTGTTTGAACCCCAGGTAAACTTAGTGCCAGGTAAATGTTTCGGAGTACCAAGTACCCTCTTCCCATTTCCTTTCCCTATGAACAAAAGAAAAAGGATAAAATAGATCCACTAAATGCAGCTGAAAAATCCCTTTAATCTTCCCTATTCAGGCAAGCTAAGAAAAAGAAAAAGCATAGAATAAATGTAAGACAATAAGAACCCCATGAAACGTGTAAACTCTTAGTAGTTTGCAGGAGGAGTATAGAAGGAAAAACAAAACAAAAAAGATACTATGTATCACAGTGCCAAATATCATGAAGTATATTCACTCACTCATTCTGCCCTGCTGCATATAGCAGAAGTCGGTGAAAGACCAAATCCACTGAGTCTGCCAAATGTTCACCCATATAACTCAGAGACTTCACTATAACAGCATTTGATGGCTCTGCAAACAGCTTGTCCAACAATACACTGATCATTGAGTTCCAATCTTCAACCTAAATAATTGAAAGATATTTGTGAGTTACTTGAATATTAATTAGAACAAAACTGTGAGCAAATGCAAGCAGAAGAAAAACTTTCAAGATTACCTAACCTTAAAAGCTAGATATTTTCCAAGGCCTCAACCTAGAATCCTTTCTATTTCTCAGTCTATTGCCATTGAATAAGCAAATTAAGTTGATTCCATATTTTTACCTAAAGAAGATGCTCCCGATCATATTTCTAGTAAGTCTTTGCTAAACGAGAAAAGGAGGAAGAGCGAGAAAATAGAAAAGAGAAAAAAGAAAAACACAAACAATTGCATCAAATGGAAGGGATATCTAGGACATGAGAGAGAGTGAGTGGACAGATGGTCATGTGGGCAAACATGCAAGGTTTATAATGAAAACCATTTGTACAAGCAATTAGCAGGAAACTTTATACAGTTTTGCCCAAAGTCAAACTAAGTATTAGCAAGAAATTTATAAAGAAAAAAAAATCAACAAAAGCATACATCTAAACTCATCATGCATCAAAGCCCTAACAAATATGTCTAGAGAGCACCAGGTTCATTGACCAAAATCACCACTTTCTTTTCTTTTCCTTTTTTTTTAATGTTTGGGGGGTGGGGAAAACAAAAGACAAACAGACATCACATTAAGCACTGCCCACCCACAAGTTTTGATAACTCTGGCAATAGCTTGAGTACTCTATCAGCATCCACCTTTTGATCTGATACAATCACAAGGAAATACAGTCATCACTTATACGAAATAAGATAAGAAAAAGGCGAAAATATTCAGCAACAAATAAATCAAATGAATTATCTATTGTCTCAATAGCAGTGCACTATTCACAGTAACCTGATTGAAAAATAAATGAAGGAAAGAGGAAATACCTTTTCCATCAGCAGCAGCAGCAATTGAAGGACCTAATCTGTGGGAAAGATTGCTGCATACAGAAGAATCAATTATCATAAAAATAAATGAAATAAACACTTAATTTATACTTCCTCCGTCAAAATTGAATGTCAATCTTACTATAAAAATTAGGAGTCTCTGACCATAAATCATCATATTTTAATGTGTTCAGCAGATGAACCATATTTTTTAATGGAATAGATCTCTTTAATTAAGGAAGTCAATCGTCAAACTTTAGGTGGAAAATATTTTTGTTTTAGGAAAGTAGACATTCATTCTTTGACATCCAATAAAGATATTGGCATCTAATTTTGAATAGATTGAGTAATTGATAACAAGAAGATACATTCACGAATTCCTATTTCCTTTTTCCTTCCTTCTTTTCATTTTTCCTATACCGGAGAGAGACAGGTCAATCTGAAAAGATTAAACATTCACATAGAGTGAATTTATGTTCCTTTAAAGATCTATTCATGCAGGAATATATGTAACTAAATAGCATTCACACACATAAGAGAATGTTTTTCTTTTTATATTTTATGCATGTACATGTCCCTAGTGTTTTCAAAAATTAAGGTTAATTGTTAGGCCATCTATCTCTAAATAGGACAAAAGAAGTTACTAAGGTTTCAAAATGAGTGTGTAAAGTGAGTAAATTTAACCCCTCTATATTGGCTTTAAGCTTTCAAAACTGTGATTTTCTTATCGGATTACAGCAGAAGGTCCCATGTTGAGAATTTGTGCTTGAACCACACACGAGGTAAGTGATTAAATTCAACCCCTCTCTATCATCTTAATCGTAAGCTTCTAGAGCATGATAATAGTTAAGAAATTAATCTCACCCATCTCTATTAACTTGACTTTTAGATAAGGTAAAAATTTAATATGGTATCAAAGCAGAATGTCCTCTGTTTGAGCCATGGTCCATCCCCATTTATTAGTATTTGGGTCCAGCCCACATGTGAGAGGACAAGTTATGTTATTAAATCCAACCCCTCTTTATCAACTTAAACTTTCAATTTAACAAATAGCATGCAGAATTTATGTCAAACAAATATGTAACACACCTGAGACAATCAAGAAGCATACATAACACCTTTGCTTCATCCTTGTGAATCTTCAAAACAGCAAGTAGTGTATCACTTGCCAAGTGCTGAACTTTTTCATGCAGTGAGTAAACATGATGAACTAGGGTGGGCAAAATTAGGGAAGGCTCTGCAAAAAATAAACAATGAAATCATAAACAGATGAAATTTTTAAAAGGACAAGCTTGGGATTTAATAATCTTTGCCCAGTGTGGCCGAATACAAAAGGCCAAAAAAGGGAAAAAGAAAATCCTAAGGATTCGTTTGTCCAAATGAAAATAATTTGGGGGACTAAAACAGTCAATAATTCCATAATCATACTCATACAAAGGAAATATAAAGCTCACTATGTGGAATCTAAGTGTTTAATATCTAACTCGACATTGTCAGTTTAGCAATAAATTTGACAGAAATCATTTGCGTATTTGGCCATCAATGGAGCAACAACTAAACCAGCAGAAAAACGTATGTTGCAAGTAGATCATTAATCTCACAGGGATATAAGAAACAAAAGAAATGAACCAAGTAACCAAATTAGGAAGAATAACATAAGGTAATTAGGGGAAAAACGGAAGAAATACAAACTGCAGAAGGCCACAAGAAACAAAGACAATTGTTTGTTTCATGTTACATATTAATCAGTTCATGATCATGTGTCCTGCTAAAATACATCAAATGGTATTTTACTTTCCATGATATTTCCAGATAACTATATAAGAAGTTGAGAACCAAACAATTTTTGACAGTTGGAAAAATAAGCAGCCAAAGCCCTCAAGGTACTGATGCAAGAAATAAGCATCAGTTGGTGCCAAACTTATTACACTTTCAAGGACATGACAACCAGATGCCATGGATAAAATGCTCCATATTACTGGCACTCGTTGTACTCTGTACAAGGAAGAATAAGTGACACTTGAAAGGAGCTCTCAGATTTGCATACTAACCAATAGAAGGAATTAATCTCGATGCATGTATTTGAATAACTGATTTTTGATCTGCAAGGCATTCCAGCAAATTATCTGCTATATCTTGCCTGTAAATTTGACCTTGAGGTAAGCAACACAAAATGGACTCAAGCACTAGAGAAACTAAAGGACAAGAAACAATTAGACATCACACCACATGTTGGGAGGAAGTGAACGAGCTGACTCTGAGGATATATCTATAAGATCTGAAACAACATCAATGGCATTCATCTTCTGTGAAACACTTCCAGAAATGAGTCGCTGTAGAACTTCTTTAACACAATCATTATCCAAGGACCTAGAAAATGAAAGATCCGCTGTAAGATGAAAATAGTAATGGAAATTCATGGTATGAAAGCAATTTTGGCAGGTTAACATATTCAGCATACAAAGAGCAATATTCTGCCACCAGCTTCACAACAGCTTTAGCTGCACCATCCCGCTCATCCAAAAGATGTAGTAGCAATGGCATCACAGCTTTCATCTCTCTAGTATTGGCAAGATAATCTTCAGATGAACTTTGGTTAGACCTAAAGACAGCAGCTCTGAAAATGCTAACAGTGTCATCGATAACTTCCTCGTCGACACAGTGAAGCTAGGAAGAAACCAGAAAATTAGTTTCCATCAAATTAAAGCAAAATTCCAGTTGAATTAACAATTGATATCACAATAGAATTCTCAAGACCTCTTTAATTGATAATGTTCTGATTGCACAACAGAACCAATTCCAACTCTAAGATATACAAGGACACATGCCAGGTTTAAAAAATACTGAAGTTCACAGCACCTCCAAGCAAGAGTATAAAATAGAGGTAGCAAACTACTAAGAGAATAATATCATACCACTAGGGCATTAAAGAAACTCTCCATCATAGGTTTACCTCTCATTCCATTACAGTATTTATAATGGGAAATTTAACATAATCAAGATTGTTTCTTTCAACTATAAAACTGAAGAAAAATCTAGTGAGACAATCAAATGTTACACCCAAACAAAAAACCTGAGATATTTCCCTTTTGTATTCCACAACTGTGAACACCAATAATACCATCTAACACTATCATAAAATAACAAATCATTCATCTTCCGGATGACTTTATGGCCCAAAATTGGACATTCCACATTGCAAAAGTTAAAAAAGAAGAATATTTCTCTTCTCTTCCTATTCCAGGTGAAAACCAATCCTTCAGTCATAAATACATGAATATGTACATTGTTAGATTAACTCACAATACTGTGAACACCAATAATACCATCTAACACTATCATAAAATAACAAATCATTCATCTTCCGGATGACTTTATGGCCCAAAATTGGACATTCCACATTGCAAAAGTTAAAAAAGAAGAATATTTCTCTTCTCTTCCTATTCCAGGTGAAAACTAATCCTTCAGTCATAAATACATGAATATGTACATTGTTAGATTAACTCACAATATTCATGTTCATGAAATTACAGCATACTTCATAGCCTAATCTCTTGGAAAGCAATATTACTAAAGAGACTCCCACCCACCTCAGCGAATTTGCTGTTGGCATTACTCCATCAATGAAGCAACACTTAACAGTGTAGAAAGTAGGGAACTGAATATGGAACAATAACCCATGATTTGATAGTTTCTATCAGATTCAGGGTTATACCCCGTCCTTGTGTCGATCTTTTCTCCAAAGATGCATTTTACCCACAGGAAAGGAGAATGTTAAATAAAACAAACACATACAGTACCTCAAAGAGTGAATATTTTACCTGTGATATAAGAACCTTCAAAAGCTGAGGTCCATAATCTGCTAGTGCGGTGTCAAACTGCTTGCTATCTAATCGACCCAAAAGAAGGGAAACGCAATTCAAGAAAAACTTAATAGTCTCAAGTCCACCACTCTTGTCCATATTAGATTCTTCAGTGCGGTTGTCTGCATAAAACTGCACCAAGATCCAGCAAGAATTAGAATACAACAATACAAGAGAAATAAAACTATCTCAGAGATTTATGCTATCTGCAACCACCAGCTTATAACCACAATACTTCAGTTACAAATTACCAAAGATTCAGGTATACTGGAAGTGTATGATCACTTTTTCAAGTAAAGTATATACCAAGAGATAAAATCCATTTCCATGGTATGCGTTTCCTCAATCTTTATAATTTTAAAATCGTCCACAAATTTTAAAATCTAGATTCTCAATTAGCCATCATGCATTTTCAACCATAATCAAAATGAAACTGATAGTGTTTCTCAAATCTGCTTCCTTATCTAAAGGGTCAGACTGCCATTCAACACATTAATAGCAATAACTGGACCTATTACCTGAATTCCAGACAAGTATTGCTCCAACAATTCTTTATATTGCAGAGAAAAGTTGCAATCCACTAAGTGTGCTAGCATTCCATAGTGTTTCCAACATGATGAGAGGAGTAATATTCCAGTCTTCAGAATTTGCATGTCTGCCTTTAACAGTGTCAGGAACTAAAGAAGACATATAAGCCTTTAAATAACTTAATAAAATCCCAAAAGACTTCATAAACACCTGCCTCATCTTGAAATTGAAAGTAACGCTTTTTGGTTTCCTGCAACCAATTCAACACATTTTCCAGCCCTCTTGAATGCAGTAACCGGCTTTTTCTGCTCCACTGAATGTCACAAAGTTCTAGGTTATTATTTTGAAGATATCAGTAGCCACCAAATAAAATAATTTAACGAATAAAACGGACGCAAGAGTCTAAAAATTAACTCAAGCTTCATAATTTCTCAAACATTTCTATGTCAGAATTACTGGCCATGCTTAAAAGCATAAGATTTAAATAGATATCCAGATATCAACATGCATGCAGGTTGGATGGATTGTACAATGATTTGGTGACATACAGCTCTGAGTCTATCCACAAGCACAATCAAGTCATCAATATGATCCCAAAGCAACTGCTTCATTTCCAAGTTTCCAGACAACTCTGAACTTTTGCTGGTTGTTTTCAGTGTTTCCTTACTGCCAGCTGTAAACATAGAGATAGGCTGATTTTCAACATTAGAGTTAAATAGCTTTGCCTTGTTTGCAGAGAGGCCAGACCCCACATCCTTCCTTGTTAAGGCAACTGTATGAGATAAAATGAAATCAGCAGCACCGACTGCAAGACGAGTTGGCAATTCAAACCCCCCTTGTAAAGTACTACAGGAAAATGAGATTAACATTAAGACAGTAAATAATTCCATGATCACTAAGCCAGAAAATCACATCCCCACGAATTTCATCCCTTATATTGAGAGCCCAAAATTGGAATTTTATCAGAAAGCATTTACCAAACTTTAAATAAACAACTTAAAGTGGCCAATTTCTATTGGTGTGAGTTTGAAACAGCAACAATCGTAAGAAATGTGTGTAAATGAAACTTAGATTAAAACATCCATGCATAAAATACCTAGAGTAAATTCTTCCAATGTTCCTTTCATGCACTATTAGGTACCTTTATGACTAAATAACAGGGCACTCTGATCAATGATAAAATTGATAAAGATAAACAAGACAGGTAGCCAAGGATAAATGTCTTAGTAAACTACAAGGCAAAGAGAAAATACCTTCCGCTGCATAAAAGAGCTACAAGAGGTGTTATACATGAAGAAAGAATCTTCAAAAGTGCAGGGTACCTCTCCATTATTCCTACAAAGGAAAACAAATTCATAATTGATGGTTTTATAACACTAAACACTAAAAGATCAATTGTGCAGCAAGATACTCATATTTCAAATCTATTGTGAAAGATCCACAAGGGTCTGTATGAAGCAGTCGGGAAAGCCTTTTCTGTCACTTACTTAACAAAATAGACAAAAATTCCTCAAAATCAGGTAATTATATCAGCAACAGTAAATCAGGGGTTCCGGTCATTAGGCTCTGCAGTTGTTAACTTATCCTGTTGAATGTTTTCCTATGCGGAGATTAAATTCCAGTTCATAGACTAAAGTTGTTCTTGTCTTCTTTGATTTCACTTATTCTGTTCAGTACTCCACCACCATTTGGCAGTTTACACCCAATCCAAAAGGCAAAGGCCACGGAAGTACCAATAATTTGATTCTACATGGCACATCATGACATATTGCAAGTTGCCAAAAGGAAGACAAGTCACAGGCTTTAGAAGGTACACATTCATACACATGCAAGTGATTGTAAAATAATTGAGAAACATTGGCTATTACCATTTGTTGGGAGCTTTATCATACTGGTCTCATATTCAACCAGATTGCGTGCAAGAGTACACCAACCCAACACAATATAGCGATCATCTTTTCTGGATATTATATCAACCAAATTATCTGTCAGAGCCAGGAAAAGAACTTCATCTTGGAAAAGCCAATTGACAAGTACCAATGCCTGACTGTTATGTTTAAACTCTCTGGATTTCAATGACTGCAGAGAAATAGTCAAATGAAGAGAAAATTATTGATACCTAACTAATGAAATACATTTCTAATAGGAAAGGTTCAAAATCATACTGTTACTGCACAATGGATTATAAAAAAAAAAAAACACGGGTTAAAATTCTCCTTTTGCTCAGATACACTTGGCCATTACAGATTACTGCACCATTACAAAACCCAGCAATAAAGTACAGAAATTGGACAAATTGAATCCATAAAAGTCAGCCCCAACTTTAATCTGAATCCATTGCCAAAAAATAAATTTAGTCTTAAAAGAAGAGACAGAAAATTTTGCATAAATACATGTTCAAGCATGGGGACAAGAACTTCATCCAAAGTTTCCCCCTTCTCAGCAGCCTCTCCAACATACTTGTGAAGAAACCATAGCGACTGTTCCAAAGAAACTGGAAAAATAAATAAGAGAAAGGTAAGAACATGGAAATCAGAATCCCTTCGAAATACAGAACAAGAACAAACCAAATGATTAAAAAAAAAAAAAAAAAACTACAAGGTTACCGCTAAGGGGGGACGTTTTAGGAGGAGACTGGAGGCGGGAAATTGTATCTTGCAGTTTCTTGGGACGAGCATTAAGAAGGGTATGCATTACGCGGCCAAGTGTGGCTGATAACATGGAACTTGATTCTGATGATGAGATTGTGGTTAAAGATGAGGGTTTCAGCACTAAGTCTTGCTGCTTTCCTTCTCCTTCTTTCTCCTCCATTTCTGTTCATGCAATAATTTCCTGTTGTTCAGTGGATACTCAACTCTGTGCAGAGAGAATTGGGTTGGGGGGAAAACGGCCTTTGTCTTCGCGATGGTTCTTGTCCTGTGGCTTGTTGAAAAGGGAGTACAAAAGAAGGGTTTTAACCCAAGGTTGGCCCAAATTAAATTGCAGGTTGGGGCTGCGTCTTAGGCTAGTTCAAAAAGCTTGAGGCGGCGACTTGTACAAGGCATTTGAGTACCTTAGTCCACAACGCAACTACAAGCTGCGATTTACACCTCAATTATACCGTTCTCCTCCGTTCATTTCTGCTGCGATTTCCGCTCTCTTATCTGCTTCTTTCTTCTTTCTTCCTCCCCTTTTTGCTGCTTCTTCATCAATAGTTGAATTCAAGCTGTTCTGCACCGATTATTAGATTTGAAGGTGTGTCTCTGTCTTATTCTCTCTTACTCTATCTTGCTATTTGGGGCAAAAAAATCCTCTTTGATTTGCCTGTGATTTTTTTTGTGATAATGGGTATATTGGATTGGATTCAGTTCTGGGGGTTAGAAATGATATTAATAAGAGAAAATGTCCAAAATTTATATAAATTAGTAATATTTATTAAACTTATTATAATTATAAATTAATAAATGGATTGATTTTTTTTTTTTTTACTGAACGCTCCCACACTAATATAAATGGACAAAATATAAATTTAAGATAATTATGTCATCATTGATTTTTTAAATATTTATAGTTTAAATTAATAATTATATTTCATTTATGTTTCATATTGGGTTTATTGGCAAATTAAATGTAAAAAATGAATCAAGTTTAAATTTATATTTCATCCATTAATCAATTATATAATATTTATAACTAAAAGCCCCCTAAATTTAGGTTGACTACATATCATTGATTAATTTAAGGACACTTTATGTTTAATTATTATATTTGCTTTCTTTTTTTTTCTTTTTTTTTTGATGAGTATTATATTTGCTTTTTTTATTTAAGGTAAAAAATTATGTATCATATTTGTATGGGTTGAGTAAATTAATAGTAGGAAAATTAACCTATTTAATTTTTTATTACTTTTTGTTTAACTTTCTTGTCCAATTTTCTATTTGTAACTTGTTTAATTTTTAAACTATTTATTAATTTATTTCTTTGGTTATTTCATTTTCTTTCTAAACATAAACTCACGGTCTCTCTTACTCTTAAATTCCAGATGGCATCTTTGGATGAACCCATTAGAATACATTTATTTTGGGATCGTGAAATACGTTACGATGGTGGGAGTCCATATTTTGTTGGTCCTTCTAAGAAAAGTTGGGTTCTAAGAAAACAAATTTCACATTCTGAACTTGTCAACAAAATATGTAACTTCAGGGGGTTTGATAGCTCAAGTGTGATGTTGACGTTCTTCCTTCGATATCCTGTTTTAGTTCGAGGTTATACTATAGTTCAATGGAATGGAATAGGGTTACATGATGATGATGATATGGACAATTTGTGGTCACTTCCATCTGAATTTAAGGCTGCAAGTGTTTGTATTTACGTACAGTTCGACTCCATAGCATCAACATCTATAGTACCTGTTCACTCTATTGTTAATGATGATTCGGTTGTAAATGTTCAACCAAATCATGGCTCATTTGCATCATTGTTGATGAACGAGGAGCAAGATGTCACTTTTGAAGTGTCTTCACATACTCCAGTGTCTAGATCAACAAGTAGTGACTCTTATTCTACTATGATGGGAGCATCTACTGGTGGTATATTTGTTCCTCTTGTGCCTACCGAGAGAGTTCCAACCGACAATACTCCGAATCATAATATTGCTGAACTTGTTGCTTCAGAACCAGTAATGGTGAACCAAACTGCTACTATGGACTCTATTCACCATAATTCAGATATTGATGGAGATGACGAAAGCGAAGGATCGGATGATGATTTAGATGCGTCTGACTCAGATAATGAAGAAGATGAAACATGTATTCCAATTCCTTCAAGTCTTTCTTCAAGTAAGAGAACAAAATAAGGTTATCTTTACAACACAGAAAGAAATAAAATAAGAGAACTGTTTTCTTTTCGCCCTCTAGCTCAAACAAAACAGTATTAAAATTTAAGTGTATTTGGTGACTTTTTAAAACCATATATATTTTATGACTCAATATAAATGGTATAGAAGTAAATTAATAGTCAAATTAATAACTAAAAAGTAAATTACTTTACTTCTTTTGTTAGCACTTATTCATAATGAAATTATGATTATTATATTAAAATCTAAATATGTAAAACATATAATTAATGTAATTAAATTTTGTATTTGTTAATAATTTGATGTTCAAATATATATATATTATTTATTTTATTTTAATTAACCTCATATTAACTTTAATACAATAAAAATTTAAGTATATATAAAGCAATAATTGTTAATAAAGAGCACATTGTCATAACATATATCATTTTCGATATTCTTAGTAAAGAGCTTTAATCTTATTGACCTTTAATCTTTCTATCTAAAATTAATTATTAAATATTAAAGATCTTTTTGATTAATTAAAATATTTATTCAAGATTTTAATATTTTTTTCCTTAGATTTTATTAACACAAATAAAAGTTATTATTGTCCTCCAAATATTCTTCATATAAGTTGAATTATTATATTAATATAGATATAAGGATTAAATGAAATAAAACCCAATGAAACTAAAAAATTATGTTTAAAAACTATAACTATGGGACTATTAAAAAAAATAATAATAAAAATAATTCCTAAAAATTTCGTATAGCATATGAAAGTTCGTATAATTCCTTATTTGATGAATTTAATAATGTAATTATATCTTTTAGTTCACACCCAATAATTGTATATATATATAGGAAAATTGGTCATTTTAGTCCCCAAATTAATTTCGTTTGGACAAAGAGGTCCTTGTTCTTTATTTTTGGATAAATGAATCCCATTTTTTTCCGTTTGGACAAAGGGGTCCCTGTTTTTTAATTTTTGAATAAATGAATCTTCATTCTTTTTTTGTTTGGACAAATGGATCCTTTTGACCAATTTTATTTAGAAAAAATGTGTTAATTTTTACATGATTTATTATTATTCTACATATTGTGATAATAATTATTTCATTTTTTTTTATTTCTCTTAATTTCTCTCTTCTCTTGTTGTGTTTTTGGATAAAAATTAGTCAAAAGGATTCATTTGTCCAAATAAAAAAAGAATGAGGATTTGTTTATCTAAAAATAAAAAACAGGGACCCCTTTGTCCAAACGAAAAAAAAATAGGGATTCGTTTATCCAAAAATAAAGAATAGGGACCCCTTTGTCCAAAAGAAATTAATTTGGGGACTAAAATGACCAATTTTCCTATATATATATAACAATATAACTTCTTTATATGACAATAAAATATAGAATTTGCATGGAAGAAGATTTTTAGATTCATTTCCCAGAGAGCGATGTTTCCCTTAATAAAAAACTATATTAGGAGGCCAAAAACTAAGGGACCAAAACAACAATTGAACAATTTTTTAGAACTTTCCTCAAAAGATGGAGTACCATAAATTTGTTTGATCCTCAAATGCATATGCTAGGAATACATTCTTCTAATTCCAAAACCAATCAAACATAATACTCCAAAAACCATAGATAATACTCCAAAAATCATCCAAGTATTCCCAAATAACCTTCTTCACCATTAGCTCCAAATTAAGCAAATAGCTAATTAAAAAATAAGCCCATAGATAATACTCCAAAAACCATAAATAATACTCCAAAAATCATCCAAGTATAACCAACTAACATTCTTCACCATTAGCTCCAAATTAAGCAAATAGCTAATTAAAAATAAGCACATATAATACTCCAAAAACCATAGATACTCCAAAAATCATCCAAGTATAACCAAATAACATTCTTCACCATTAGCTCCAAATTAAGCAAATAACTAATTAAAAATAATCACATAGATAATACTCCAACAACC
>JAXGGT010000080.1:0-16647 GCA_035583425.1 Marsdenia floribunda | reverse complement strand
CTTTTAGATTTAAAAGTTTGTTCAAATTTACAAAACCATATCTGCCTGATGTATTTACAATTCAATGGAGTGAAACTCCTAGAGAGAATTTTCAAGAAAAAGGGACAATGTTCATTCTAAAGAAACATTGTCATTAAACACCAGACTTACTTCTTCTTGCTCAATAAACCCCGTCTGCCTCAAATCATACAGCTTAAATGCAACTGCAAGAAATTGAACAGGACAAATACACAATGTATTCAGAATTGAATGGATAAAATACTCAAAACAGAATGGCTGAGGCAGATGTTAGCTAAAAACAGAATGGTGGGTTTTTGTAATTAACTTACAGTCTATCTTCTGATCAAACGGAGTAGAAGGATGAAAAACAGTGAGTACATGGACAAACTCATCAAATTCGATAACTCCATTTTTCTTCTCGTCAAAAAGATCAAATACCTAAATTAAAAAGGCAGCGACACAGTGAAGAAAAAAGTACTTGTGCAAAGTTCAGTCTATCAATAATTGAGCCAGTTCAAGAGGTTTAATTGTTTCAGAATTTCGCCTATGGATATAGTTACTGTTTACTTTGGTGGCGGTGGTGGATAGTAAAACATTTAACAAAGATATATAGTAACCGTTTTACATTCCTCAGGCAAGTTTGTTCACCAGTTAATTAATGCAGCTCCTACAATCATGTCTTATAAAAGGATAGAATGGTTATTAGCACACTAAACCATACCCTGTCAAGAAAAAGGTTTTCGCCAGAAGTTCTTCGGAACAGTGCTAGTTGAAGCTCCTCCTTCCGTAAAAAATGAAAAAGAAAAGTGAAGGAATGAGTTATGAACCATCAGATTTCATATTAAGGCGTCAGCTATCTCAATAATGAAGACTAATTGCGCCAACTTTGTATTGTTGCCAAAAGTACAAATAGATGTAAACGATGGCTAGCCAGAATTTCATTTAGGATACAAGCTGTATAAGCAACTTTAGAAGTTAAATCTCACATCTTGAGAGATCATGTTCCTCATTTGTTACTAAAAAATTTAAACCAACTATTAGCATAAATTCGATCTTTGTGACTCACAAAGCACACTAAATTCATGTCATTTGTTACCATCCTAGTTATGATCATAGATTTATATACAGAGTGGCTCTAGTGTCATGTCAACGATAACCATACAGCGACATAGATAGAGGCATTCATCTCAAGGCTCAAAAGCTTGCCAATTTCTTCTATGAAATCGAAGGTTCTGATTCTATTAACTACCACAACTGTTTGGGAGCAAATCTAGACATTTCAAAATATAGTTAGAACTGCAAAAACAATCATCAGAACTTGTGTATCGAATTAATGAATAAAACATTTTCGCAATGCTATACAGGCAAAAGAAATATATATATACATATGCAATTCCAGATACCTTGTGTATGAGGCCGTCGTCAATTATTGAACTACTCAGCTTCTTAAACAGTTCATACAGCGCCTCTACTTCATTAACTGTGACTATTTACAATAATAATTCTGGATAGTCAATGAGTTAACCTTTGCAATATCCGGTAGTTACGTAATCAACGAGTTGGTCAAAAGAGTATATTGGTTTCAGGAACCACAGAACAGATTAACAACAGTACAACAAAATATTTAGTGACATTGGATTTTACTGACAGGGAGAGTTTTTAGCGAGACGGACAATATCATTGAAATTGTAGGACAGCTTTCTCGGAGAGCGGCGGTGATCGATTACACAACCTGCTAAGCTGAAGAAGATCATTTCAACAAAGGCCATCAACGGTACAAGCACGGAGCACAACTTCTCTCCGATCGTCAGCGAACTCAATCCCTGCCATCAATTCGCCAGCATCAAAATCACAAGCATATAAGACAACTACAAAAAGATGAAAGAATTTAGTCGTGATTAGATATAACTGAAGACGAAGAAGAATCCAGCGAATCCGTCAATCTCAGCATCCTGAATATTGGGAGTTATCTTTGAGCCTGCCGAAGGGAATTTTATCACAACGAAAGAAATGAAGTCACTTGATCATTTTATTTTATTCTCGTAATCTAATCATAGTGCCTTGAGTATAACTTAGTACTTACCAATTCATTTAATATATATATATATTTATATATTTGAAAAGATTTTTATTATCATCCGAATAATATTAATTTTTTAATACATTGGATTGTTGGATAAAGCAGCACTCCGTGAGACTTTTTTTTTTTTTTTTAACCAATCAAATTTTTTTGATAAATATTGAAATTCTAAGATTTAATTACAATTACAATATAAAATTTTGAATTTTAGGTTTTAAATTTACTATTTATTGAATAAATCAGTTTTTGTTGAAATCTTTTTTAAAAAAATTACATTAAAAAATAGTACATAAAAAAATGTAACTTTCTATTAAAACGTTAGTTTATAATTTAAGATCATTTTGAACTAAATTCTTATATTACTCGCTTAGAAAATTTTTGAGTGGTTATTAAATAAAAATTTGAAGTTTTTTAAACTATGACACGTTTTATATTCGTAAAGTACACTTGAAGTGTGTGAAAGCAAACAATATCATTGAATTGTTTATAATAATTTTCTTTATTTTCATTAGTTCATGGTTTATTGGACAAATTCTTATTAAAACCCCAATTATAGTTGTTTACGACCCAACAAGTGATATCAAAGCGCTAGGTTATGAAGTTATCAAAGTGTCAGGTTTCGGAACCAAATGGAGTATTCTCAAGCCAAGTGATTGCAGGTGGAGCAATTAGAACCCAGTGGAAAAAGATGGACAGAGAACTAAGCCAGGTCTATGTAAAGTTTAGCCAAGTTGAACCGAATTGATGATATCAAAGCTAGGGTGGAGCTTGATTATCATCATTAGGCATTTGATAGGAAAAAGGTTGCTTATTGTTAACCTTGGGAATGTGAATGGAAGAAGAGTTTAATGGTGATTTAAAAGATTAAGAAATATTTATTTGAGAAGAGATATGTGTCAATAAAATTTTATTGGCATTAATCTTTGACATTGGTAACACAATGAATTATGTAAGATGATACAGTCATATGTAGAGATATTCTCACAATTTCTATAGTTGAGCCAAAAGAATTCAAATAGTTGCGTGGTAAAAGTATAAAGATAGTTAGACAAGGTGCGAGGTGAAATATTGTAGCAAGTCGAACTTTGAAGACGGAATGTTGAAGGTGGGATGCAATCCAAGATGGAAATTGATAGGATTTTGTCTTACATTTCTAATTGGATTAAAAAATATGATATGTTTAGGGTTTTATTCTTAATTAAATTGTTAATAATATTATTAGATAATTATAATAATTAAAAATCAAAAGTCATATAATATCATTTATTTATAAATAGATATTTGAAATGTGCCTTTTACATGCTTGGATATAATATTATAAATGTAATTTTACAGTTTCAAATATTTAAACATATATTATTAATTTAAAATTTTTAAATATATATATTAAAAATATAAATAATTAATATACTTTTTAGAATGTATTGAATAATAAATTTGTTTACATTTTCGAATATAATTTCCAAATGTCGTTTAGAGAATGATAAAATAATAATATTAATAATAATTTATTTGTCAAAAAAGTTTAGGGTATTTTTGGATTAGAACTCTTTGTGAGAAAGCTTATTTTTTTTCAAAAATAATTGAGTTGATTGTAAATAATGAGGAGTAAGGTAGGGCCAATGTAAGGTGTTGTCTACTAAGTAGGAGACAAAAATAATACATTTTATTAGTGTAATGATAATTTTTTATTTGAATTATATATATTTATATGTATATATTGAATATTTATAGTAAATGAGTGAATGTTTTATTCATTTTTTTGCCACCTCACCAGACATGAACAGTAATATGTCAGAATGGTGTCTAAATAAGTACAATTATTTTTTTTTGAGTTTTAGTGAAATTTTGAAAAAAAAAAATTTAGTCCAAAAACACCCTTAATTTAGTGCTATAATTTCGCTTATGATTAGAGAAATCATAGATTTGAGACATTCAAACTTCTCACAATTTCAACAAAAAAAAAAAAAAAAAAAAATTATTATTATTATTATTATTATTATTATTTCTTTTACAGACTTCTAGAAGAAGGTCAAAAGAACAGTGGTGGGTCAGGCTCCACAAATAAACCGAGCTGAAAGTTTTAAGAGAGGCATTTAATTTAATTCATCTGTCCGGAAGGAGAAGTCTTACCTTTTCAGCACCGATACCTAATCATAACATGCCAAGCGTTTTGGTTTGAGAGAAGACTCGATTCTTGATTCAGTCTTCGTACTTCTGTAATTCGTAAGAACAGTTAATATTCAGCTCTTGTCTATGATGTAAAGACTAAAGAACAGCAGGAGCATGCAAGGGAACTCTGTGATTTCTTACAAATTCTTTGGTGCTGTTCGATTTCCCGTTCATTCAAATCGCCTGTGCTACCTTCTCCCGCTGAATTCAACTAGAAATTTCAACACGTGGGATCGGAAAATTTACCTTTCTCGTTATGCAAAGTCTCTTGATTATGTTCATTCGAGAAGTTTAGTTAAATTCAAGGTAATCACTTTCAATTCCTTTTGAAAATAATAATAATAATAAAATCTTTTAGGCCTTATTTTGTCGATTTATTTACTGAGTTTTTTTTTTTTTGGGTATTAGACTTTTGTGCATTTTCTAGGTTATGCCGCAAGAGTTATGGGTATATACAGTTCTTAGAACCCACTTTGTTTTGTCCACCTCCGGTTTTTCCTCTTTTTTTTTTTGTTTGGTTGATTTTTGTTGTTTCTGAAATGTTGAGACGTCACTTTGCACTTTGCAGAAAATGGGAAAAAAAAAAAAAAAAAAAAAAATTGTTGCTGTTGTGATCATGTAGAAATTATATATGAGCAAGCGATGCTCTTAGTGAGTGAAGCTCTTTTGTGATAATAAAGATTGCAAATTTAGATTATATAAGTGTTTTATGATAACTTATTTCAAAGTCGGAGGAAGCTATTATTCCCCATTCCAAATGGGAAAGGAAGGGTTAAAAAATGAAGAATACATTTGCTGGAGAAAATTTTGAATTTCCTTGCTGGTAAGGACTTGTGTTGGTTTTCCTTTGAGCAGAAATGAGGATAACCAGGGCAACGTGCTTCCTTTGCATGATTAATGCAATATAGCCTTCTGAGAAGCAGAAGTCTCTAATGACATAAAGTTTACAGTAGTAATACAAAATATGTAAATCTATAGAATGACTAAAGAAATATTCTTTCAACTAACTAATGAGCTTCACTGGAATGTCCTTTCTTACCGACTCTTGAAAATGTGGTATTTCTGAAAACTCAGGTATATGCAACTACTGCTGAGACTGAGCAGCCACAATGGTGGGAAAAAAATGCAGGTCCAAATATGATAGATATTCATTCAACTGAAGAATTTATAGATGCATTGAGTAAAGCTGGAGAGAGATTAGTGATTGTTGAATTTTATGGCACATGGTGTGCTTCTTGTCGAGCATTATTTCCAAAGGTGCGCTCTTCGGGCTCTTTAGTTTGTAGGCTCCAGAGGTCTACCTCTTTCGTCTTGAGTCAATTTATTTTGCTCTGCGCAACTGAATATGCATTTGGAACATGAATTACTAAACTAGAGAAAGTTGAAGTTATTGACTCCCCACCCCCTTTCTTTTGATGAATTAATCTATTTTGAGTGTACTCTTAATCTTCTTAGCAATGAATTTGTCTCTGCACTGTGTTCTTTCTTCTTTAATTCTACTATTCAATGCTGCTTTTTTTCCTAAATATATAACGTGGTTCTGCTTTTGACATTTAACAGATTATGTTACAGTGAAAAAATTTTCCCATATATTTTTATTGTTCATTGTTCTGATTTTATTTGTATGCAATCTATTTATAGTCTTTAGTAGTGCCATTAGAAAGACATGAGTTAACCTTGTCCTGCTAACTTCCATCGTGCCTCCTTACTTCCTTACAGCTTCTTTCTTTTTCTCATTCTGTGCTTGGTCTTAATTTCATACATTAGAGAGGCTATTCATTTGAGCATCATTTTCATGGTTTCGATTGCTGATGCTCTAACCTGTACTTACATTTGCTTAGAAAATGTTTTTGAATCACTTCCTCTTTTGCATTTTTGAATGCTATTGATCAGCTCTGCAAGATAACCCAAGAATATCCAGAGATTTTGTTTCTGAAGATAAACTTTGACGAGAACAAGATTTTGTGCAAAAGTTTAAATGTAAAGGTCCTTCCATATTTCCACTTCTACCGGGGATCTGATCGGCTGCTGGAATCATTTTCCTGTTCGCTTGCTAAGGTGATCCTCGCATAATGCCTTTCTGTGTTTCAACTGCATTTCTGACTGGTTTTGTGAAATTCTCTTTGCTTTTTATTCCATCCTTCGCCCCCACCCCCCAAAATAACACGGAGGGCCACTAAACCCAACACCTATCGGAAAAGCATCTTTTCAGCCTTGTAGTTACATGATGAAACCTTGTTTATTGTATTGTCTGGAAGCAATGAGTGAGACCAATCCCATTCGCAGAATTCATGTATCAAAACCTTGTTGGTTTCTGAGTCAAGAAGGTATGGTAGTTGCTGAGCTGTTCACCCAACATGATAACAAATTTTTGGCAGGCTTCTTTAATAGCTGTTAAGTATTGATGAAAGCTTCAACATAAATTTTAATAGAATGTTCTCCTTTTTTTGTTTTGTGTGTGTGTATGTGTGTATGTGTGTGTTTAATCCAAATCTATAAAATTGATATAATTGATCATCCATGATGCACTTCCTATACTTCAGGGAAAATTTGTATATTTGGTCTGAGATTAGCTAGTGATAATCTTTGTTGACTCTGAGCAGAGCATCCCATCTACAGGCTACTTGTAACACCTGTGTATGTAAATATGTGGCTGATTAAGCCCTGATGCTTGTCTACCTAAAATGCTTGCCTATTCCACAGAAATTTTAGTGACAGTTGATTCAAAAAATTATGCAGCTTCAGAAATTGAAGGATGCAATTGCAGCCCATAAAACTATCAGCTGCAGTCAGAGTTCATTGAAAGACTTTGGTGATGGGAACCTGAATGGTCCTTCTCAACCTTCGTGAATTGTTCAGTCATCGGAAACCATTCAAGTTGATTTGTTGTCGTGGTTCTCTGTATACTATTGATCTTTTTTCTTCATATCTTACACGTGTTAAAAAATTTTATAAAGAAGTCTTATTGCTTTGATGATGAATGTAATGTACTTTGTTCATTCTCTTTCCTTGTTCTGATAATCAGCAGCGCATTAAATATCCTTATCTGGTAGAATTAGATTCCAGCATGTACATATTAACATAATTCAAGAATATTTTCATGTAAGCACATTGGCAGGTTATTTTAGGACAAGGATGTCTGTCTATGTGGTGAATACAGGTGCTAGAAGTTTAGACCTTTTCCCCTTCACTGGTGTTCTTGTGTCTGGGAAGTGACCATTACCGTCTGGGAGATCCTGAACAGAACCATCGTGTGTTATGCTCACCGGGTAAGCCATCAAGTGAACACCGTTCATATCAATTACATCTTCTGCACTGTAAATTTCCCACATCTTCTCTCCTATTGAATGGATTTTCTGCACGCATTCTAGACATTCAGGATCCTCAAAGGCCTCTGCAGCTTGTCCAGTATGCTCATACCATAAAGACATCCGAAAGGCATGAATTTCTTGGCTATTATTGGAGTTCTCTTCACTTGTAGACTGATAGCACCCTATTGCAATCTCTGTGTCTCGTAGCCCATCCATGGATCTCTGGTTCACATTGGCTGAGCCGATCAACATATACGTGTCGTCCACTAAAAACGATAACAAACAGCAATCATTGGCGTGAACTAAAGATTATGTTTATAGAAAAATATGTGTAATTTTTTTTTGCCATTAGGGCTCAGTTCGTACCTATCATGAGCTTGGAATGGACGTACACCATGAATCTCCTGTGTTTCTGGGCATCCGAGTAATGGGTTTTAGGATGCGGGGTATATGGAGGTACAAATTCTCCTTTGATTTCTTTTTCCCTATTAGCAAGGCAGAAGAAATTCAAGTAATCTCTTGGATGCCCTTCCTCGCCACTCTCTCGAATTGCTTCCCCTATAAATTTATACATCATCTTCATGGTTTCTCTAGTCCAGTGTAGAATATCATGAACTGTTTCACTTTCTGGTAGTCCCTCTGGCCACATTGGTATTACTATGTAAGCTGCAAATCGCTGTTTTGCCTTTATTTTGCTCGCTATTTTAAGTGCAATCTCAACAGGGATCAAGTTTCTACAGCCACAGTGCCGATCTTTCTCCCACAAATGGCATCCACCGATGAAATACTGATTCTCAATATATATAAACTTGTCAGCGCGTCTGATTGCTTCCACATAAGCTTCATGGATGCTTCGTTCGACCGGCATGTTCCTCGTCAAAGGGCTTGCTGACACGTGATCAATGGATCGAAAAACTTGAACATTCCAATCCCTGTCGGAGGGCGTACTTGTAGGATTAAGCTGATTAGACAGTTCAGCAATGGAAGTTACAGGAATTAGTGAAGATGGATCACACTGTTTCGTCCATCTTTGCTCAAAATTAGCAAGCACATCCCAAGCAGCTTGCCCAGTGATACGAGCATGTGTATCATGCCATGGCTCTCTTGGACCCCCTTTGTGAAGGCTTGCTCCAGATATGCTTGTCTGATAGAAGTCATAGCAGTGGGATTCTGAGTTGAGTGTTCGAAACAGCGAGTGAACTTCTGTATCGTAGCGGCCATCACAGAGATCTAAACCACCAACGAAGCTCATAATTTCACGATTGGTCGAGGAGAGATGGACACGGGTGTCCACGGTTATCGTCTTCTGATGATGTGAGAAGACCGTTGGGAATTTGTCGTGCAATCTGGGGCACAATTTGCACAAAACCTTCGAATGCTTGAAATATGTCAGGGCATCTTCGTCGTGAGTTTTCATCACTCCTTGATTCTTGATGATTGGCAATGAGGTTTCGTCATTCCATACCAGAATCCTTACAGCTACTCCTTCCTCAGCTTTACGCTTCAGTAAATCCCCAAGCTTTACTCCTCGTGCATGTGGGATTTCAGTATTTGAATCACGAACCTGCAGGGGAATGAGTTTTTTGAATCTTGCTTAACAACTTTGTCCAAAAAAAAAAAGAGAACAAAAACTACGGAATTCTTTGACATATATATATATGTTTCTACTTACTAAGACAAGCTTAGGATTCAAAGACCATCCAGCAATGTAAATCAAATGTTTAGCGCCATCAATGGCTTTGTACACATCTTCCCAGAGTTTTCCAGGTGTTTGATGAACACCAAAGGCAAATGGTGGTTGGAATGTATGGTTATGGTGGGCATCTTGATATAATTTAACACTGCAATTCGTTCTCAGAGGAAATGTAGCATTCTTTATACCCTTGAATCCATCATTTGGTAGTATTCTCTCCCAGCTTAATTCGTACACTGCTGGTTTGAACCACAAGATGTACTGCAATTTGAGTCTTTTGCTCGGCTTGCCATTTTCCTTGCACAGTGGAAAGAAGCCATTGATCAAAGAAGCCTCAGTCAATAATCGAATAGCAGGGGTGCTGATTCTTCCCAAGATTGAGCTCTTCGTCCTCAGGGTCACGGTGATGACTGTTTCAGGTGGATGTGCACAGAGTATTTGAAAGGTTTGATTCCAAACTTGGTCGCGTTCATGGGTTGTTTCAGCAACCTTTTCATCATCAATCTTGACAGTCACAAATGCAGGCCTCCCTTTTGCTGTACACTATATTAACAATAAGCACAAGAGAATGGCATCCCAGGTTAGACTTTAAATTTGTTAAATCATTCTTCGAAACAACAAACAGTTCCTACATCCTAGTAGAACAAGATAAAAACAATATCAAGAAAACACAGTACTTGCCCTGAAACTCAAGGAGGGTCTGGTTCTGTAAGGCGTAGCGTGGCAGATAGTAGCTTCAAGTGTTCCATGGAGGAACTTATGTTTTCCTTCCATTTTCCCCTTGATCTTGAGGTTAACCTTGAAAGATAGAGAGAGAGAGAGATGGGAGTTGTTTGATTTGGCAGCTAAGTTAATCAGCTAGTTTCTCTTAAAAGTAGTCATATACTGCATCGATATAAGAAGGTAGGTAGGTAAGTTTGTTATTTGTGATTGAATGCCACGAGGGGCAAACTTAGAAACTTAGGATGTATTGGCAGCAGTTGGGGTAACTTATGGACATCTTCATTTCATTCTTACAAACAACCCTCATTTCTAACGTAAGTTTTTCCTTTAAGCCTAAGTTTCTTAGTGCTGCAACACTAACTTCTCTCTCTCTCTCTCTGCATTTCTTTAGACTTTTTTCACTTTTTCCATCACATAGATGATCTTCAGGTACCAAGTCAAACCAGGAAAGATTGCACCCATCCATGACATCTAGCTAGGCTTACATTTCAACACACTTTAAAGAAGATAAAAGTTGGGAGTAAGAAAGAAAGGGTGAATTTAGACCTTTTCAGTGTAACCCTACAAGCAATTTGTCGGTAAAGACAAATTTGCTAAATTTAGATATATATATATATATATATATATATGATACCAATTTATTTAATAGGTACAAATAAATACTCTTAAAATAGAAATACTTCCAAAGTATTTAGATTGCTTGTTTTTTTTTTTTTTTTTTCAAGATTTTGACTATTAATTTGTATTCTCGTGTATAATTTAAATAAGTCTTTCCCCTTTTTTGATTAGCCAAAAAAAAAAAGTCTTTTCTCCCCCTTTTTTTTTTTTTTTTTTTTTTTTACAATTATTGGGAGAATTTGAGGATGAAAGAAAGTACTAAATATATCACACATAAAATGGAAAATTTATCAGTTAACTCTTTTAACTATTTACGTGTTTGAGTTGGTTCTAAATTTTAATTTCATAAAAATTGATCATTTATTTTTTTTTTATTTTTCAAATTAGTCCTTCCGACTAAAATTAGCAAAGATCTAATCATTTTACTAATATGCTCATTATATTAAAAGGGTATTTCAGTCATTTTATATTACAGGAAAAAAAAAGTGAAATAGATATTTTTGTGAACAAAATTACTAGACGTTGATTGAAAATGTAATATTTATTACTAATACTATTGCAAATTGGCATAAATAGTCCCCAAACTATGATCATTTGGTGACATTAGTCCCTGAATTATGTTAAATTGTGCGGGATCGGTCCTTCTGTTAAAAATTTCTGTAATCTTAGCATTAATTTTGAAAATAAAAAATTGTCCAAAGAAATTTTAGTTATTTTATAATAACATTATACCAAAAAAAAAAAAAAAAATTAATGTATATGCATATATTTACGATGAAGAGAATGAGAAATATGATTATATGTATATATATTGTATAATATTATTGTGAAATGACTAAAATGCCCTTAGACAATTTTTTTTTTTTTTAAAAAAAAAAATTAACGGCAGTATAACAAAAATTTTAACAGAAGGACCAATTCCACACAATTTAACATAATTCAAGAACTAATATCACCAAATGGCCATAATTTGGGGACCATTTATGCCAATTTGCCCTAATACTATTTCCAACTGTACTACGTTAGTGCTATGAGACTCATACAAAATGGACTGATACCAAAGAGATTCAGAGAATCTTTCTAGTATTTGTTGGTTGGTTGGCTTCCACGCACAAATTTTTTTTTTTTTTTTTTTTTTTTTTTTTTTTTTCTCTCTCTAACAAAAATAAATAAAATCATGTCTTGCAGCTGAGAATTTTTATTCAAGTTTTCCTTTTGGTCCATAAATTACTACTTCCCCTCACCAAACAATCAATCATGCATTCCCTCCATCTATTTTAATTTTTATATTATTATGATTGAGATAATAAATTTTTATTTTTTTGAATAATTAAATACTCATTTTATTTTTAATTAAATAAAAAGATTCTTTTAACAAAATTTTGATAATTTTAAACTATCGAAATTCACTGTCTGAGTATACTTTTGAATCGAATCGAATATAGAGGATGTTTGAATTTAGTTTAATTAATTTTTTAATATTGTTGAATTGCATTTAATCGAACGTGAGATGTTTGAATTAAAATCTTTTTCGAATTCGTTGAATTATTTGTTAATATAGTTGATATTAAATATATTTTTAAAAAATTATTAAAAAAAAATTAAATGATAAAAATATTAATAATATAATAATTTGTATATAATATAAATATTATAAATTGTTTGAAAAAACTCGAATACTATTTAAATTTAAGAAAGTGTTTAAGTTTGATTTGTTTAATGAATAAACGAGCCTTAATTGTTGACCAATTGGCTCGTTAGCAATTTTAATTAATATATTAAAAAAAAAAATTGAATAAGTTAAAAAAGAAAAAAAAAAAAATGATTAAAGTCACCACAGAAAATCTTTAATACTGGTTGCACGTAAAAGTTGCCCCTTCCCCTCCCACTCCTTACTAAACAAAGTGATTTTCTGAGCAAAATTAACATCCTCTAATATTGTAAAGCATGACTGTTCTCTTTTCCTTTTTTTTTTTTTTTTTTTTGGCTGAATTATTACATGATTATTTTAAGTCTTGATTAATTTAAAATTGAATTAAATTAAACTCTTAAAAAAGATAAGCTCTTTTGTCGAGTCTAACTTTTACTTAGTGAGAAATTTTATCTTAGTAAGTGTTGATCTCGTGATTCATGTAACATTTATAAGTCATTTACCATATTTTTTTGTATAACTTTGTATTTTTATCGACTAATTTAGAAAGAATCTATGATGAGAGACTTCTAATCTTACGGTACATGGCTAAAATACAATTTTTTTTTTTTTTTTTGGTAACCTCATATCTTCATCAACTAATTTATAAGGGATCTATAGGGAGAGACTCAAAATTTAGAGTATATGGCTGAAGTACGGCTTCTTTTGGTAATTTAGTATTTTTATAGATTAATCTATGGGGGATATATGGGAAAAGACTCCAAAGATTAAGAAGTTATGGCACAAGGACGTCTCTCATAAAATTTGAACTCATAATCTCTACTTGACAAATCAAATAGAAGTATCTAAATAAAGAAAGTCGCACTATTAAATTACCAACTTACTCTTCAAACACTTACCATTTTTTTTTTTTTTTTTGGATTTAACATTCTAATATCCGTAACCACTTTGGGTTCCGACTAATTCAGAATCGAGTCGTATCGAACCCCTTTTCCGGAAAAAAAAAAAACTCTCCCTAACACTCATTTTTTCATACACTTACCATTCATACTATGCCAATGGCAACAACGTTATTGGAGCAGTGGGCTGTCATTTGTTAACTCTCGGAATCAAATGACGGGCCGGACAACTTGGGTCATACAACGGTTTGATTTAGATCTATCACACTCAATATCTAATAACGTAGGCCCAACTATCTTTAACAGAGCAATTTCCCTTTTTATGTTTCTTTTCTCTTTTTTCTTTTGTGCGTACAAGACCCCAACATAAATACCTAAATTTTCAAATAAATATCCCAATGAATTCCTTTTTTTTTTTTTTTTTTATTTATCAATTTTTATTGTACCCTTTATCCAAAAAAAAAAAAAAAAATTATTGTACCCCATGTTCTCAATAAACCATTAGAAATTAGATGAAATTATACATTCTCAAAAAGGCATATAGTGTAATTGAAAAAATTATGTATGAATTAATTAGTAAAATAATTTTACTTATAATTCAATTTTCTTTAAAAAAAAAAAAAAAACTCATTAATTCCAATAAGTCACGAAAACAATAATTATCTTTTTAAAAAATTATCTTCAAATATTTTAAATTAAATTAGTCAATTTATTAAAATAAATTATTAAATAATAATAAAATAAAAGAAAGGAAAAAAATGAAAGGGACAAATCACATGAGGACGATATCTGATCCAAAGTCAGTGTCCACTGGGTGCAGTGCAAACCCATCCCCATTTCTACCAATTATGGCTGCCACTTGGCACTTGGTCCCACTTGGTTCAGACATAATATATATATATATATGTATATTTTTTTGATAAGTAGACATAATAATATATTCTTAGTTGTGTTCATTCTACCATTTCGGACAACAACGTAATAATTTATTAGTATATAAAATTATAAATGAGTCAAATGATTTATGAATAAAATATGTTTAAACTTGTTTACATTTAAATAAAATTGGTTTGTTCCAAATTTAAATATTTTATAAACTCAATTATTATTTAAGTATTTATATATTAATATTTTACTATTTAAAGGTTTTCTTAGACTAATTTTTATTTTAAATTTTCTATTTATTTTAAAAATAAATTGATAGTGTGTATTTGGACAATAATTTATATTAATTTATTTTTTTGTCAAATCATTCTAAAATTAACACTTGTCACATTATTTTAAAAATCAATACTCCAATAATTATATCATTATTACACCTATAAAATTTTAAATTATTTTTGGACTAGAGTTTTTGTTTTAGATAACTTTTTGTTTTCAAGTTGAGTGAAGAGATTTGCGGAAAAAAAAAATGAGTAACTTGGAGAATGTGAAAATTTTGTCTAGTAAATAGGGTGAAAAACAATTATTTTTATATAGGTATAATAATGATATAATTATTAGAGTATTAAAGAAGTAAAGTGACCTATTGATACCTACTCTTATAGTCTTCGTGTATATATATATATATATTTTTTTTTTTTGCAAGTTGACTGACAATGAACAGTAGTGTGTCGGTTATTGTCCAACCAAGCATCCCCAACTCATTTTGAAAATGAGTAGAAAATTTAAATAATAATAATAATAATAATTAATTAATCCAAAAACAGTCTTACTTTTCTCAAAAAGTAATTCCTCTTTTTCAAAATAAAAATTCACTCAATTTTAAAAAATTCACTTAACTCAAAATAAAAGTTAGTTCAAACACACCCTATATCCATTATATATATTTAAAATATAATTGGTATTTAAATTCGAACTCAAATTCAAATTACTTTGAAAATTGAATATTAAATGTATTTCTATTTTTAATTATATAAGCAAACAATTAAATGAATTCAAAACATGAATTGAACTTACTTAAATAATATTCAAATAATCAATCAAACAAACTCAAACATACTCAATTATATTCAACTCGTCAACATTGAAAAATAATAAAATCAAATTTAAATATATGATGTTGAATTCGTTTCAATTTGATTACATTGTAATTTTAGTGATATAACTATCCCTTTACTTTATTTAGACTGTATTTGGATTGCCATTATATTTAAAAAAAAAAAAAAGCTTATTCGAAACAAACTTTCATTCAAAATGAATGTTGTCTGTAATTTTTTAAAATGAATTTTATGTTGAAAAAAGTGAGGGTTAAATATATAAGTTTTATATGTTATAATGATTATGTGTGCAAGAGAATGTTTGTTTAGAAAAAATGTGTGTAATATTATTCTATTGATAATATATATTTTTTTAAATAACGTGGAGCCCACAAATTTTATAGGTGTGTTTTTTGGGGACAAAGTTTAATTAAAAAAATATAATCAAAATGTGTTGGTTATTAGAAGACAAATATTTTTCACTCAACTCGAAAAACCAAATACATCCTTAATTTATTAATTAGAGATTTTGAGTTTGACTTACATCAAAATTTGCCTTGCAATCAATTAAAATTCATTTGAGCCAAAAAAAATAATAATAAATAAATTTTTAAGGATGTTTATCCTTCTAATATAGGAATGCAATAGAAAATTATTGTTATTCTTAGTAGCTAATTAATTATTGGTTCACTATTTTTTTTTTTGGCAGATAAGGAAAAACAATTAATCAATTAACTGTAACCACAATCTCCCAGCCACATATTTAGATTTTTTTTTTTTTTTTTTTTTTTAATTAGAGTGAAAAGTTTGGGAAGTGGTGGAAAACACTTCAAATTTGCTAAGACAGTTTATATAATACCACAAATAAAAATTAGACACATATTAATGTAATTATTATTAATTTTTTAAGTCAATATTTAAAATTTAAAAAATATTAAAATACTTTTAAATTTTTAAAATTAATGAAAAAAATATCGTTTTTATATTTTAATAAATTTTAATGTGATTAAAATTTTTATTTTTTAGAAAAGTTATAAATATTAATTTAATATGGTTGAAAATATTTAGCTTAATAGATGGTAGTTTCTCCTATGATTCAAAAGGTTATGAGTTTGAGACGGTGTCAAAAGGTAAAGTGCTCCAAAATAAAAAAATAAAAAAACTTAGAAGTTAACTATGTTAATTTTTTAGGTCAATTAAATTGACAAATATTTTAATTTTATTAGCATCTTTGTTTTTCTTAAAAAAAATTTAAATATTTTATAATTTATGATTTTTATAAAAAAAATAATTTATTTTTAAAAATTTTAATTATTTTTACATCTGACGTGTCTTGAACTCAAAATTATAATAAGCTAAATTGCTACCAACGGAACTTAAACCTTCTTAACTTAAAAAAAATAATAATAATAATAATAATAATCGATATTTATTGTAAAAGATAAAAAAAGTAAACATAAAAGAAAATTAATGAATTTGTTTTAACCTTTTTAATGTAAGAAATAAAAAATAATAATAATA
>JAXGGT010000079.1:0-51603 GCA_035583425.1 Marsdenia floribunda | reverse complement strand
ATTTGAAAATAGTTATAGGATCTAGTTAGGTATTTTTAAAGATTTAGAACCAAGTTCGGAAAACGTAAATAGTTACAAGACTAAAATCGGGAATTTTCCTATTTTTAAAGATAATCACTCATTGACAAAACCTCTAAGATTTTATAACAACTAAGTTTAACAATAAATAATCAATATTATAGTTTATATTTTAGTTGAAAAAAAAGAATATAGTTAATGTGTTTGAAAGGAAAATTGGCCGGTTTAGTCTTCTAACTATTTTCATTAATTAACATAAGTTCACAATCTTTTTTTTTTTGAACTTGTTAAATCCTATATCTTTTTACAAGCAGCTTGTTAAGTCCTTTCAGCCAAAAATTTAAATTTTTCGGCCAAAATTCATCACGTGCTAGGCACGTGATGATATTTTAAGGACAAAATCTTTCTCTTGAGTATTATAAAACTGTAAACTTATACTAACTATAAGGTTTTATAAAACTTTTTTTTTCGTATAAAGAAGATGATTTTGCAATTAGTCTAAGTTCACAATTTTATAATACTCAAGAGGACGATTTTACCCTTAAAAAATCATCACGTGCCCAACACGTGATGAATTTTGGCCGAAAGGACTTAATGGGCCGCTCGTAAAAAGATGGAGGACTTAACAAGTTAAAAAAAAAAAATTTGTGAACTTATATTAATTAATAAAAACAGTTAGAGGACTAAACTGATCAAATTTTTTTGCTTGAAATTATAATATTTTTTTGAATAAATCTATCTTGTCGTTATTTTAATCTTGATTCATTCAAAATCTAATCAGTTCTTTTTGAGAGGTCAGGTTCTTTTAATATCTAATTATTTATTCACAATGTTTCCAACTTAAAATTTTACTATTACTTAAACCAATAAATTATTGGTAAATTATAATATATTTAAATAAAAAGAAAAATGTTCAAAAAATAAGGGTAAATACATAATATATATATATATAATTTTAATTTTTAATTTTTAAATACTATTATTTTTTTAAAACTTTTTTTCACCTCTAAATTCGAATTGATGATCTTTTAGATTATAAGTGAGACAATAATTAATTGTTATTATAATTGTGAAAATTTGTTTATTTAAAATTAAAATAAATAAATATAAATATAATTATTGGTTTCCAAAAGTGACTCACTTAGCTAACATGTCATGTTTAGAGTATTATTTTCAAAATATATAAAAATATTGGTCAAAAAAAAAAAAAAAAAAAAAAAATCCTACAAAAAATAATTGTTTTTAGTAAGAAATGGGATCAAATATTTCAAAAAGAATTATTGTTGGGATATATAATAAATGTTGTTGTGATGTATTTTTCCCCTTCTTCTTTATCCTAAACATTGTTGATGCTATACTCATCAAATTATTCCATAAGTCGGTTGAAAAATAAACTTTAAACTATTTTATATAAGAGTCACGATTATACTTTTTTAAGAGTTAGAGTTAAATTTTACGTATGTAATTGGAACTGAATTTGAATTAATTGAAATAGTGGTATCAAATACAAGATGATTAAAAAAAATGCAATTAATATAATATAATTAGGGTTGGCATAAATCCATAATAGTTATGATATATATAGATATGCAACCATTAATTTGTATTGAAATTTACTATCTTAACCTCATTTAGTTAAGCACTTAAAATTATGTCCAGTTCATTTGCAGTTATCATCTCTCAAACTACCTTAGCTCCAACAACTCATTTAATGTTAATTTAATTTATTTAATGAAAGGGTATAATGGTAAGATTAGAATTAATATTGTCCATATTTATTGAACAATTGTGACGTATAAAAAGATACTTAAGGGAATTAAAATGTTTGCTTATTTATTTATACATATACACTAGAGAGACCTCTAGCCCAAAATACGAAGTGGAACTCGAATTTCAAATAATAATAATATAATAATTTTAACAATAATGAATATTGAAATAATTATAAATTTTAAAATTAAAAAAAAAAAAAAAATCTTATAACTTTTATCAATATTTCATTTAAATTTCAATTTTTAAATCATCACCTTTATTCACATAAAATATATATATATAGGATATATTGTGTTTTCATAGTAATTTAGGAAGGTAAGAAAATAAAACATCATATTTCATTTATCACTTAATCCGAATATTTTCACCAAATATAGTGTATATAATTTATTGTAAATTGCTACTCGTGAACAAGATTTTGTAAGGAAAAAAATTTTTAAATTTTCATAGAAAAATCAAAACCTAAGGAGAATAAATAATGTGATACAAACACACAAAAATAGCTTGAAATAAAAGCAAAAAAAAAAAAAAAAATTGAGGAAAAAAAGTAGAAGAAATAAAATATTAAAGAGAAGGGGAAAAAAAAAAAAAAATCTAAGGATTGTATAAAGAAGAATGAAAGATATCCAAAGAAAAATAAAATAGAAAATTTAACATAAATTAAAAAGAAAAACCTGAATTGCTTTTAGAAGTCAATACACATGAGGTGAAAAAAAAAAAAAAAAAAGAGTAAGAATGAATTAAGAATGAGAAGAGAAATATATATATATATATCTTATATATAAAAGATTATATGAAAGATTTTTAAAAGTTTTTTCTTCTAATAGCAATGACTTGTAATTCATTTGATTCATGAACTTGTCAAATTGAGAACAATCTCAACCCTCTTTAGGTGTCTGCCTTTAGATGCTGACGTGGCATGCCACATGGCACACTAATGCTGGTGTTTCATATTACCTAAGAATTGAACCCAAGAACTTTAAACACTAAGGGTGTTTTTGGATTAGAACTTTTTTTGAGAAAACTCATTTTTTTTCAAAAAGAATTGAGTTGATTGCGAATAACGAGAAGTAAGGTGGGGCCAATGTAAGATGTTGTCTAGTAAGTGGAAGACAAAAATAATATATTTTATTAGTATAATGATGATTTTTTATTTGAATTATATATATTTATATGTATATTTGAATATTTATATTAAGTGAATGAATTTTTTATTTATTTTTTTGCCACCTCACGAGACATGAATAGTAACATGTCAGATTTGTGCCCAAACAAGTACAACTATTTTTTTTAAGTTTGAGTGAAATTTTTAAAAAAAAAATTCTTATCCAAAAACAGCCTTACTTTTGTAATTATTCTTGTTTCTTAACAAAATTTTATAATTTTTTTTTACTAATTTTTATTTATTTAAATTAATCATTTCAATCAAATTTTCTGATGTCCAGCTGACGTAGACAATAATTGAGAGGTATTTTCAATAATTATATTTCTAAAAAATGTAAGAAATAAAATTAAGGGAATTTTTCACACTCCTCCGGGACTTCTTCTTTGAATGAAAAATAATAAAAAAAAATACCCTAAATTTTTTGTTCACGTCAACTAAGCATCCTAGCAACAAGTAAAAATTTAACTAAAAAAACTAATTTAAATAAACAAAAATTGTTACAAGAAAAAAAAATTATAAAACCTTATAAGAAAAACATAATTATTATAGAACTAAACCTATAAATTTTCATTTTATTTATTTAAAAATAAAATTTTCAAGTAAAATGACTATATTTTTAATATTTAATTTTACCTTGACCATATAAACACTTTTTTTTTCACTAGTTAGAAATATAAATTTCCAATTTCCAATATAACTATAATTATTTTTTAATTTACAGTTAAAATATAAGTTTAATTTTTACATTATATATATATATAAAAAAAAAAATGTTCGAGTGGTGCATTAAAATATTCCTTATCATATTTTAAAATTAAACTGTAAACTTTGTATTTCAAGTTCACTAAAGGATAGAATAACAAGAGGAAAAAAAAATTAAAAAAAAGAAAAATTAATCCCTATAATTTTATGATTTGAATAAATAGATTTTATATCTTATTTTTGAATAATTAAATACCTATTTTATTTTTAATTGAACAACAAGATCCTTTCAACTAAATATTAAAATGAAAAAATGTATTTCATAAGACTTATTTGATTTCTAAACGCCTGAAAATTACCAATAATTAAGTTAAACGAATCTCTTTGGCTAATCAAAAAATTAAAATTAAAATTAGATCATTAAAAAATAAAACAAAGACTTCATCTAAATGATAAAAATATAAGAATTAAACTGACCAATTTTCCAATAACAAAATAATACAATGAAATTTTTACTAATAGATAATTAATTACACAGATGAGCTACTTCGGCAGGGATAACCACATTTACCCAAGATGTAATGAAAAATGGTGTGGTGGAATGTAAGCACAACGCAAACAGAAAAAGTAATAGACCCTAGTACAATTTTGAGAAAAAATCATATGCCTCCTGGTACCGGTCTAAAACTATACCATAAAGGGGGTGAACTTCTTCCAATAGGTTAGTGTAAGGACCCAATATATCTCTAGGCAACGGTGGAGAGTTGGTATCCACTAGCCAACAATAATGACAAATTGATAAGCCACTCAAGCAATAACATGTATGATAATGGTCTCTGCGTTTCCCAGGTTTGTCTCTGAAACCTTGCTCCTCCTGTATTAACCCATATTGTGTAAGCACCTAAATAAAGATGAGGGTCTCAAAACATAGAGAGGCTAATCCATTTTCTTTTTATTTGCACAGTACCAATCCAATGCTTAGTAAATTCCTTAAATCTTCATAGAAATAATGAGTGACACACGACAAGTCTTGGCCCTCATCAAGGTTAGCACTGAAACCTAAATTCAACAAAAAGTCTACACACTGAACTACCTAGGATCAAGAAAACGAATTAGTTAACCAGAAAATTGATCAGAGGACATTTTTACTAACTGCAAACCTTCTAAAATAAAGCTATATAAAGCCAGGTTCTCCAACAGCACATTCAAGAATTGAATGTTTCCTATCAATTATAACCCATAGTAGAAAGGAAGAAAAGGAAGACGTATATTAAGTTCTCGATATCTATTAATAAATTTTGACTTGCCTATCAAGCTATCAATCTGTGTATTAGAATTCAGATCTGCTGCTTTGAATAATAATGCTAAATATGTATAGGGAAAAGAATTATCAAGGCTTAAAACATGGATACAACAATTGACAAATTCCAACTCCAATTCTTCTCTCTAGGTCATTTGGAGTTTCTTTTTCTTTTCTTTTCTTTTAATTGGGTGTTTCTATACGAAGGCCACTTTGGGACCAGCTAATCCAAAGTTGGGGTAACACCTTCTTTCTGGGAAGTTCACCAAAACAAATTCCTCTATTAACAAGGCTCAAACTCGAGACCCTACTTAAGAAAGCAAACATGTTTTCTAGTTGATATAACAAATCGCTGGTAAATTTGGGGAAGATGATAGAAAAGGTATATCCATGCTCTTCTTAGAATTTTTCTTTCTTTTTTTTTTTTTCCCCCCTTCTTAATTGAAAAAGTAACAATAATATGTAGGTGTTTGCAGCAAGATCATCCATGGGCAGAAATCAGCAGAGAGACTTAAAGTACAAAAATAACAATTCAAAAAAGCAACCGATGCAGTTGTATTGGATACCTGTGAGCACAAAAGAAGGTACTGCTGCAAAAGCATGCTGTTGAATAGAGGTTTTATTGCTGTTCTTTTGCTAATAAAATTTGACCCAATTTCAGCTAAATTTCTGGGATGAGAGGAATCCCCTTGCCCTGCAGGAAGGCCAGTACTAGAACACAAGTTATCAAAAACTTAATGTAAATGAAGCAAAAATGCAGTCCCTTATCCATTTTCTAGTCCCCCCGGAGGCAAGGGCAATAAAGGAAGAGAAGAAGAAAAATAAAAGCAAAAACCTCAGAAAGACTAATGTCTAAACCTACTAGACCTAAAATATAGGTAATAGAGTTTACTTGATCAGAGTTCCTGTACCTTGGTTAATATCACAAGCACTCTCAATACGGTCTGTAATGGCTTCTGCACAATCTTCTACATCAGATAAATCTGATGCTGCAGAATCAGAGTCATCTTGTGATTTGTAACCATAGTCTAGAGTATTTAGCACCCCCAGTTGTTTAGCAATAACTGAACCCAATTTTTGTATCATTACAGCCACTGCTCCCTGGTCAGGCACGCACGCACTTAGTTATTAATTTAAAGTATCCAAGAAATACCCCCACTGAGAAAAATAAAGAAGGGGAGGGGGACAATCACCTGCCAGAAGGAATAGCACCCATCAACCAGTTTGTTTGTTCTACCCTGAAATCCACCTTCCCAACCTTGTCTAAAGACAAGCCAATCCTGGCAATGTTGTTCAAGAAATGCAACAAAGACCCGTAATTAGATGAATAAAAGAGATCCATGATTAGATATAGATTTGTTTATATATTGTTCTAAGATGTAGCACATGGTAATGGCTACTGAAAAGACAAACAGGATCCGATTCCAAGGAAACACAGCATATAAGAATTTCTACAGAATGCAAGTTAGCGATCCCTTAGATCTAACAATTCCACCCAGAAAAGGGACATTCACTAATGGTATAGGGTTAACAGGAAAAGGGGAAAAGGCAAAGGTTTAGCTTCGTTACGAATAAAAATATAATTGTATTCAAACATTGTTGCCTATCTAAACAAAGCCCACCTTCAACAGAATCCTAAAAGCCTAAAGCAAATAGATTAGATAACTAAATAATATCTAAATCCTAAAAAACAAGTTGGAAACTAAAAGACTATCAAAAAAATAGATACATGGAAAATGTGAGCATAAAATACTAAAAACACAGAGTTTTAGTCCTAAAATACTACAACTAAACACATCATTTCACATCAAGTATGCCATTAAGTAATACATTTCAAATGCTGAATTCAAAAGAAGTAGCAAAAACTGTGCCCAAAAAGATCTTTTTGCAAAGTAAACCTCCGTTAAAAGTAATTTGCCCAATTTACACAACTTTTAGGAAGTCAAATAACGAAATCAAGAATAAATAAGAAACAACAAAATACCTATCCTGATGATCATAAATGAGGAAAAGTTTGGGGTGGCTGGAATAGTAGTCCATCCCCACTCTTTTCCCACATAAAAGTGAGTGGGTCCCACAGCACAGTAGGACCTATGCGGTAATTAACCAATCAAAAGTAAGGGGGCAAGTTTTGGTAGGACCTATAACACTGGTACTGTCCCACCTTAGAACTTTTCCATACATGGAGATGCTCTACAAGCCGATTGTTCATTGCAATTAAACAATTAAAATGATTGTTTAACTCCTCATTTATCCACATCTCACACGAAAGAAATACTGAACAGAAAGTAGTAAAATAGATTCTAATAATGTAATAAATGTTTAACAGACTGCCAAGGAAATATATAAACCACCGAAGAGAAACAGGTCAGTGAGGAAAAAAAACAGCTGAGCTGGAAAAGGAAGAAAAAACTTACAATTAACCTAGGCAAGTCCAAACGATCAACCTCATCAATCAGAATCATTGTTGCTAAACCACAAAATGCATATCTAATAAACACCATGACAGACTGGGTAAGTTTATGAAGGCATCACCAAATTAACATTCAAGAAAAAGCAGCCAGCAGAAATTTTATGCATAGAACAGGGGAAAAAAAAGGAACAAAGTAAAAAAGAGCAAGTTAGTTAATTGTTTCAGTAAACAAACTATGAGATCCAATTTCTAATATAGAGAGATTCACAACAAACAACTTTTCCAGTACACCTCAGAACCAACACTTCTTTTAATACCTAATGGATTCTTCATTTAACAAGTAACGCTAGGCACAAGAGTGAAACAGTCACAATATCTATTTATAATCACATGGCTTATCAGAGCAGTTAAGCACACAAATTGTACCCCAGTTCAACACCTTAAGCTTAAGTCTTTCATAAAAGAAAATGTAACATGTGGAACTAGTACTCCACACGTAAGAGGCTATTAGAGAGCTTAAACTTATAATTGAACTAGTCTGATAATTTTAATATTGTAAATTTAGTAATTCACTGAATATGAAGTTTCTTAAAAAAAATATATTGTGCAAAAATGTGAAAGCATTTCAACAATTAGATGGATATAACACAAATTGCATCCCCTTCAATACGCCTTTTTTTTTCCCCTTTTTCTCTGTGCAACAACTGGTCATGATTTAAGTTCGTTTAAGTCCTATATTAACTCCTATAACTATAAAGATCCTTGTTTTACCTAATAAGCTAGAATACCCAACATATATCACAGAGGAGAAAAATCATAAGCAATCATTCAAATTGGAAACATGTTGGGAAAAAATAAAATTATCCAATAATAAGGTAAATATTAATATATGCATAAAACGAATGACATCTGAGTAAGCTAGGTGCATAAATTAGATAGTGTAAAACCAAAACTCTTGAAGGAAGAACTTCTCTTAACGTGTTTGTATACATACATATGTATGTATCCTGAGTATGCATACTCTAGCTCTTTGAAAAACTCTTGTTAATTGTACATGTTCTTGTCTATGTCAATCATATGTCTAGTTGCGTTATTGTTTATGGTAGTTAGCAGCAGAATCAAAGTCAAATAGATAAAATGTTAGATACAAAATTTCATCCCTTATACAAAACCTAATTTTCTATCTTACCCTCCATGAGCTTCAGAACCAGGTTCCCCAGCTATTCCACCTTCATAAGTCTGACAACTAAACAAACAAAGATTAGTTTAGTGTTGAAGGAGATAAAATCAACAACACAATTAACTCAACAGAAAAGCCTCAGATTCTATAGGATAACATCTATATGCAGACACTTATGCTTGGATGTAACTGAGTCATGAATAAACAACTGCAACAAGCAACTATGTTAAATCATCAAAGTCTTTCAAACAACCAAGTCCCTTGAGCGGGAGTTTAAGCCCTATTAGTAAACAACAACTCCAGAGATGCAACTTTTAAGCCAACTTTACAAGCATTAGACCTCAAAAGAGTTCTTCCAAATTACTAAATTAGTCATTAATATAAATGAATGACACAAGGAAGGAACAGGAAAAATATATAAAAGTTACTTCTGATGTTAATAGTACAAGAATCTAGGCCATATCCTGTGAGTTTTTCACCAAAAGGTGGCTGCATTAACAGCCAAGCCTACCATAATTTTAAAATGAAAAACTAAAAAAATTCAATGCAATTCATGAAGGCCAGGCTGTATCAAGGCATCAACCTTGTAAAGTATTATAGATCACAATTTATCATCGTCAAATCCATTTATTGAATTGCCATGAATTGAAGCTCTGGTTCAGTTAAGAGAAGTAAATTTGACTCGAGTACAGGAGTCATAAGAGAAACTCTATATAGGGCCAGAGAACCTAAAGAGAGAAGAGTCTTTGACCTCCGAAATATGGGACTAATACTCGAAACTCTAAGCATGTCTTTTGGACAAAAGACAAGCACAGTTAATGCAGATCATTATCTATGCAAATGAACAACATCCAATGACATTCTGAACAAAATACCAGGCAACCAATGATAGAGATCTAGTGGGAAAAGGAAATAATAGAAACTCTTGCTGTTTAAAACCAACCTTGCAACGTAATTTCCCAAATTTTCAACCAGCTTGTCATCCAATATGTTAAGAACACTGGCAACCTGATAAAATAATGTGCAGGGGAAACCATGAAATATGTATATATGACACTTAATGATCCAAACAACCCTGAGAAGTAAATTACTGGATGCTGAAACAAAGCAAAAAAACAGGACCAAATAAAATCATAAATTATCCTTTTAACTTGTTATAAAGCACAATATCAGTTTAATACCAGTATATAATCAAAGGAGAGGAGTGGTCGATTCTGAAACAATTTTTCAACAACTTGTCAAGCATGTTTCATAAAAATCATAAGATCTTGAATCTATTACCTAATTATGATCTAAATTACCTTGAAAATTATTTACACATAAATACCAATAATTTTATTTTTTAATTCCTCTAATTTGCTATATCTCCATCTTTCTAGATAATTCTTCCGGATCAATGTCAAAAGATACATTAGCACATTAACAAGAACCACCTCTGTGAAATATGTTCTCTACTTGCAATGTCCAAAAGCAATTTGAGAATGACTTTGCAAATTACAAAATGATTCTTCAGAAGCTTTAGCATTAAGTGATCACCTGATTCACTCAATCCCCCCCACAAGAAGAAAAATTGTCAGGGTAAACCTTTTGAATATGAGTTCATCCAAATTATCTCCTTATCAGAAATAAAAATCTTATCCATGGTTTTCAGCATATTAAATGGTAATAGCGCTGAGAGGAAAGAAACACTTTCAATTTTGATAGAACTTAAGTGGAAGCCAGATGGACAGTTTGCCAATAACATCACCCACATTATAGAGAGAGCCCAAACTTACAGAAATAGCAGTATAGCAAGCACGAACATCCAACTCTCCACCATCATGCATCCTAATGAGAAGAGTATCAAGAATTTAGAATATACAGGAAGGATTTCAGAATTCAATTCAACAAAATTCATGCATCAATTCATGCTATAAATCCTGCTTCATGACATAAAAGAAAAATAAATGACCACAAATGAAAATAACATATATAATTTCAAAAAGACACACGGGAAAAGCATTCAGAAAACATATGGTTGGATGAACCAAAGGAGAAATACCTCAACACATGCAACACATTTAATATTAATATACTTACACAAGATATTATCTCTCACTCTCTCTCTCTCTCTCTGAATTAATCTTTTGATAAAATGTATTAATCATTGAAATGAAACCCGTGTCAACCTGAAGCCTCCAGTTGTGTCTTTCATTCGCAGCAAAAATGAACAAACTTTTTCCCTGAGAAAAGATCCATGTCAGAGACAGCAACTGATGAACTGCTTCATCAAACCCAGTACTTGTATATACCTGTCAATCGATAACAAAGATCTCTGACCTCCCAGAGTTAAAAGTGAGTTGACTGCTGCATAAGTTGTGGCAAGATGAGGCAACTGCTTAAATTTAGGAAACAAATTATTCCAGTCATAAATACAAATAGCATCCAAAGGGAGGATAGAGGACTTACTTGACCAGGTCCACCACCATATCCACCATCTGGATCCTGCAAAACATAAGACGATGTTACTGTAAAATGTAAATCAAAACTTTACAGCAGAAAGAAAAAGAAACTTGAAAAACAAATCAAAGTTGTTCTGTGCATTATGGAGAACATAGACGTCCCCCCAACTTACATGTCAACGCAAACTCATGCCAACAAAAAACATAGCAAGGAAATTCAACAAGTAATAAAATAATGGGCAAAATTAAGACACAACACAGGTATCAGGGACATAGGAACTTGACATCGGCTCCCTTCTGTAAAAAAATTTAACAGGTAACGTGGTTCTTTGTGCAGCAAACAATGAACTGCTCTTCTATCCAGTAAAAATACCAAATGCATATTGGGGAGTGAAGACTTGTAGGAACCAAAACACAAGTTTTGACCTCTGAGCTAGACCAAGACATTAATACTATTTTCTTTTCCTTCCTTTTTTCTTTTTTTCCTTTTTTTTTTTTTCATCCTTTTTTCCTCTTCTTCTCTTATCTCCTCGTTTTTCTGGGCAGGGGGCAGAGTGTGACTGTTATGGGTGGGAGGAAGAAGGTTATGTTCTTTTGAATAGTGGTAAATCTACTCCCTTTTTCCTTTTCACAATTAAAACTTGGGACATTGCAATGTGAAGACAATATCAGTTCCATTGTCGATGGAGGACACTTTCATCAACAAAATTCAGACAAATAACTACCAATGTCCTCTCCATTCCTCCTTTACACTATGAAGTTTCTTGCATCACTCTAAGTAATTTACTGAGATTAATACAGACAATTAACACTCATAATATCATCAGAATAGCTTAATCTCACAGAGTTAATGGTGCTTAAGAGAGCAGAAGAAAGATACTGATACTTGCAAAAGTCCAACGAAATCAAACTGCAAAAAGAACAACAGAAGCAACAAAATGGGCCAGGAAGAGCATTTTCTCAAAACAAAATTATCTCAGCCATTTAGAAAAAAGACCTGGCAGCGCTTCAGAAAGTCAATAGTATTATTTTCCAATTCTTCATCAACATAATCTCCCAGTACCGCAATAGAGTGAAGGATCCAATAGCAAAGCCAAGGCCGACTGAAGACAAGCAAAATGTTGGTTGAATCAAAAGTGACCCATGATATAAAATTTGCTAAAAGATTGAAACTGCGGCCATAAATATTTCTTAAACACGAAATAAGTGTGATAAAAATTATTTTAAAAAACTTTCCCCAAACAATTAAAAAAAAAAAGGGAATCAAAAGATGGCCAGAGTTGGCATACTTGGCATCCAGAACAGAGAATGATGGCCCGAGTCGTTTAAGACCGTTGGTAAGGTACTCTATGTGGCTGTCGCGTTGAATCTCCAAGCTTTTCCAATTATTTATTTTAAAAAAAAAAAAAAAAAAACCACCGAAGTCAAAATATATTAGTGTCTAAAACAAAGTTGTGAAGCAGAAGATACGTAGAAAACACCAGTAATCGCAAATAAATGAAACCCTAGAGAACAGCAGTGGTGAACTAACTGAGCAACTTGGGCGTTTGGAGGAAGGCTGTGGAACTGCGAATATATGGTGTAAACTTTATGGTCAAGCATCCATTGATCTTCCTGAGTCTTGGTTCCCTTAATAACCGTTGATTCCATCTCAGAATCGCAGACCCTTGCTATCTATGTGGTCCACACTCCCTACTCTCTGGAGATTCTCTGGAGATGCTGCCGGCGATCTTCTTGGTTTTCGATTACGTCCTTTCAAGCAGTGGGGTGGCGGATTTACGCCTAGTTTGCAAGTTGTCTTTTTCTTTCTTGGGAAAGGACAAAAAAAAAAACGAAGGGGAAAGAAAGATTTAAGTATCTAACGAAAGAAAGAAAGATGATGAAGGTTCGGTTCTCTGTTTTGTTTTACAGATTTTTAAGGTGTGATCAGATTTCCACTCAACTCTAGTTCACTAGAGTTTTTTAGTTCCACAATAATTCGTTATATTTGGAATTTTTTTTTTTCAAAATAAGTTTATTTGTCATTTTAACACACTACCCTATATTGTAGACTTCACTTAATTAAAAATATATATTATTAATAAAATAATATTATACACTAAAATTCAAAAAACATTCTTTTACATACACAATCATTACACTATAAAACTTATATATTATTAATAAAATAATATTATACACTAAAACAAAAAAAAAAAAAAACATTCTCTTACACATACAATCATTACACCTATAAAACTTATATATTTAACTCCCACTTTTTTCAACATAAAATTCAATTTGAAAAAAGTGGGGAACAATATTCTATTTGAGTGATAACTTGTCTAAAAAACACTATTTTTTTCTAATATAGTGAAAATACAAACACACCCTTAAATTTTAGGGTATTTTTAATTGGAATTTTTTTAAAATTTTTTTACTCAAATTTTTAAAAATATATATATACATATATGATGTACTTATTTGGACAAAATACTATTCATATTTGTCCACTTAACAAAAAAATATTGAAAAAATAGAGAGAAAATGAGAGTATTACACTATTCTTTATATCAATACTCATCATTGATAAAATATAATATTTTTGTATCAACTTACTAGATAATTTTTTCACTTGTCTCTAATTTATTCTTATTTTTCTAACAATACACTCAACTTGAAAAAACTAACAAAATCAAAAAATGCTCTAATCCAAAAACCCTTACTTTCCATAATTTCAATTAATTTAATTTTATAATCCTTGAAAACACTAAAATATAATAACGTAAATGAAAATTTAACAGAAAAAAAAAAAAAAAAACGTTTATTTATTTTTTAAAATATATGTAGAAGTAAAAATAATAATAGTTTTTGTAAAATAACAAATCAAAAAATTAAAAGAGTTAATAATATACTATTAATATTAATTTTAAAAAAATAAAATTATCTGATCGTTCGAGTGATAGTAACTTTATTATTATTATTTTTAAATAAATTTTGAATCTATAAAATTATATATAAAAAAAGGATAAATAACATATATTTATAAAAAATGTTACAAATTTTCAAAATTTTAATTTACAAAAAATACCTTTTGATTTTTCTTTTTAATTAAAAGGTCAATTCGTTAACTATGGACTTTTTATGTTTTGATAAGTAACTGTTAATTATTGACTTAGTTTTTAGGATCAATAGAATTATGATGATTAACATAAAATTTTTTGTTGTTGAAGTTCAACTTATTTGATGGAAATATCTCGAAGAATATGATAAAAAAATTCGTCAAATAAAAATTTTAATATTTGAAAAAAAAAAAAAACTCAAATTTTGTTTTAAATCCTCTCTTTTAAAGTTTAGATATTCTCTAGTTTTTATTTTATTCTTTATCTAAGTGTCGTGTCTTGCCTATTGTTTATAAGGCGCGAAATCTGTAAATTAAATATAATTTTCTCTAAAATATTATAAAAACACTAATAAAATTAAAATATGTGCAATTTTTAATTAGTCTCATAGACTAACCCGTTAACTTTTATCAAGTAAATAGTTATAATTTATTTTCAAAATAAAAATTATAAGCACACTAAAAAATTTTATAAATACATAAAAGATATTTTTTCATTAATTTTTTAAAATTATTATTATTTTAATAATTTTTATTTCAAAAAATTATAAATATTGACTCAACGAATGTTAATAATTAGTTTTATCGGTTAATTAAACTGATATATATTTTAATTTTACTAGTGTCTTAGGCAGTATTCAAGAAAATTTCGCATTTCTTCATAACTCTAATATAACCTCATCTATATGTCAAAGCTGAACAAGATAATACCATTGGACGATAATATTTAAGAAAGATACAAAGATAATTTAGACAATGTTTTAAAAATTTATGAATTAAGTTTACTTGTCAACTAATATACTGATTTCAAACTATGTCGACTCAAAGTGATATTTGTCAAAATTGTATTGTAATATAATCCATTCACAAATAGTTCAAAACAATTAAACTCTTTATGAATTTTATTTAAATAATCAAAGTTTAAACGTATTTTTAACAATATTAATTAAATAAATTATTTTTCATCAAATTTATTTATTATTATTTTCTTATGAACATATAAAGTCAATATTTCCGTGTATTCTACGCCCTACTTTTTCTCCTCTGCCTCACCGTTATTGTGCTCCTTCTCCTCTTCGTCTTCCCTTCTACTCTGGCCAAGAGGAAGTTTAGTTTCGACTAAGCTTCTATCTTGATCGGAGACACTTTTTCTTTTGTTTCTTTTCACTTTATTTATATTTTTTGTAATAGTGTGTCTTTTTGTGTATTATTCTGCCTTTTTTTGGTTCTTTTGTCATCTTCTACTCTTCAAATGCAAGAACTTTACTTGATTTTTAGAGAATAAGTCTTTTTTATTCTTTTAGAATAATTTCTTTCTAAACCAATTCAAATCTGTGCAATTTACTCAATTTTTATATTTTTCTCACACTTTCTTTGAAATTTTTTATACACCTAGAATCGCTTAAATTGTTGTTAAAGGAGAAAGATGAAATCGAGTTCATGCAGATAATAGTTGTAATCGATAATGAGAATAATGAAGAAATAGTTATGATGATTTTATTGTTGTTGTTTTGCATTCTTTGTTTTATTTGACTCATTTATATTTTTTAGATTGAATGCTTTATTTTCCATATTTTTTTAAGTTAAATGTATATTTTATTACCATAAATAATATTTATTTATTTATGTGTAATATTTTTTTTTATTAATAAAATTTCACTAATATTTCCGGGGGGAGGGGGGTCCGTAGTGATTTCGTGGAGGAGAAGAGAAACTGCAATCTGAATTTGGCCGACGCAACCTTTAGCTAGTCAACAGACAAGAGCACCACCCACCGAGCCGCCGGCACATATATCATGCACGCTTCTTCACTTTACATGTATGGCAGCTTCAGGTCACCATTAGTCCACAGTCCACACTAATCTTCACACTTTTATTTTATTTTATTTTTTTTTACAGAAAATTTGTGAATTTAGTCCTTAATATTTCAATTATTTGAGTGATTGATCTTTTTTATTTTTATTTTTTATTTAGTAGATCCAATAATGTATAATAAATTGATGCATTTAGTTATTTTCTTTCACATAATTTGACTTATCCAAACAAAAATTTTGTGAAAAAAATAATCAAATACACATAAATTGATATATTTAGTCATTTTCTTTCACACAATTTGACTTGCCCAAATAAAAAATTTGTGAAGAAAATAACCAAATGCACCAACTTATTATATATTGAGGATCTACTAAATAAAAAATAAAGAAAATGAGTCAACCACATCAAAGTCATAAACATTAAGGACCAAACTCACCAATTTTCTTTTTTTTTTTCCCCTTTTTTCACTCAAATATTCTGATATGGAAAATTTGATCACATTCAATTTCCATATTATTTTTAATTGAATAAATAAGTCATCAAAAAAAATTTATTTATATAATTAAAACTAAAAAAATTAATAAATTTAATTCTTAATAGATTTTATATTAACAAAGTAAGTCTCTAATTATTATTATTATTATTTAAGTCTTAAATAAATTTATAAATTAGTAATATAGTTATTCATTATTTTTTATCTTAATTGCATTTATTGAATTACTTAAGGAAAAAAATTAAATTATATAAAGTGTAGGATGACAATTTTATCCCTCTTTTTAACGAGATAATTTAAAATTATAATTGTTTGGAAGATTGGCATGTTTAGTCTCTAACATTTGAGATCTTTGTAACTTTGGTCCCAATTTTTTTTTTTTTCTTTTTAATATATTTAGTCCTAAATAAATGATAATTTTATAACATTGATCCTTGTTAACGGAAAGAGTTATTCCGGTGAAATCAATTGCCAGAACCAATTGTTGACGATTTAATAAATGGTAAAAATGTAAATTCATAATTAAAAAAAGAAAAATAGAAGGAAAACTAGTGTAATTATATCATCCAAACTCCCCAAATTCTTCTTGCAAAAAGAAAAACCTAATCGCAACAGAGCTCTACCCGTTCACTAGCTCACAGCCCTCTTCATTGGAAATATCTTGTTCCACTCTCAATTGACTGCAACTTATCCTGGAGTTCTTGTTACTTGTAGAAGATAGCAACAAGGTTTCATGGTCATTCGCATTGCTTCTATGGACAATAATTGAAGCTTCATAATACAATAGCTTTAGCAAAAGCTTCATAAATTTCCACGTTATTTGGAGTTGATCCCGTGGTTTTTCTCTTATAGGGTTTTTTCACGTTAAATCTTATCTTGTCTCTTTTTCTCATCATTTATAACTCTATTAATTAGTATTAGAGCTTTTAACAGAGCTCAGCAACCCAACATAAACATTTAAGATTTTGGTATGTTTGATAGTAAATATTTTATTTTGATATTTTAGACTATAAATAAATTATATTTCAATAAGTTTTGATTATTTTGGACAAAAAAATTTAAATAAAAATTAATAAATATCTAAAAATCAATGTGTTTATATTTTTACTTAGGTTCTTTTTGATCTAAAATGACCAAAATCACTAAAAAATTAATTTATTTAGAATCTAAAACATTAATATATCAAAACTTTTAATGTTTGAAATTAAATCTAGTATTTTCTCTTAAATTTCAATTTTTTTTTTTTTTTGTTTTTAAGGAAAAAGCTACAATTTTCATTTTAAATTTATATCCAAATACAACATTATTATTATTATTTTAAGTTAGAAAAAGCATATAGTTTTACATATTTTCATTAAATAAATTTAAAATTTTAAAATATATTAATCATAAATATTGATATGGAAGTTGAAAATAATATAAAAATTCGAGTTTTGTAGAAATATGTAATATTTTGATAAATTTATTTAATTTTTTATTGATTAGTGAGAAATAATATAACTAAATTAATATAGAAAGTATAAAATAATTAATACTTTTTTAAAAAATTAATTATTTAATAAATGTTTAAAATAATAAATTAAATTAGAAATATTTCAAACTTCTATAGATAGCAATGTTGTTTATAATCTAAGAAATCATGAATTTGAAATATGTTAAATTTAAAAATGTTTCTTTTTTTTTTTTGGTAATTAATTTAAAAATGTTTCTTTTTTTTTTTGGTAATTAATTTAAAAATGTTTCAATAGTTTAGAAAAATCAGAAATATATATTTTATATAATAAGAAATATCTATGTAACAATATATATAATATTAAAAAAGCAATAAGTATTTAATTGACGTTTTTATTCACTTTGACTAAGATACACGTGTCTCATGTTTTGGCCCTATCCAAAATACTGAATAAACCGGGGACAGGGCTGAGTACTGAAATGACGCAAACAGAAGCGGATAGCTGTCGCTGCATTTATATTTATTTAGATATGAATTCTATTCGAATTATTTTATGATAGTAAGTTTCGATCGCTGCTGATGTATAATAAATTAGTATATTTAATGATTTTTTTACAAAATTTTTATTTGGATAAATGAAATTTTGTGAAAAGAAACAAAGACCTAACTCACTGTTTCTCTTCTCCAGTTGCCCCGTCGTTGCTGCACTCCCTTTTTTCTTCTTCAGTTCTGCTTCAACTAAGAGGAAGCTTAGCTTCGGCTAAGCTTCTCTCTTGGTCGGAGATCCATTTCCTTTCATTTATTTTCACTCATCTTTTCTTTTCTATTTTTGTGTGTTCTTTTATCTATCATTTCACTATGTTTTTTAGTTTTTTTTTTTATCATTTTCTACTCTTCAAATGCAAGATCTTTGTTTGATCTTTCAAGATCATGTCTTTTTTTTTTTATTTTAGAATAATTTATTTCTAAACTTGGTTCAAATCTGGGCCCCTTACTCGATTTTTATCTTTTTCTCAAACTTCCTCTGAGATTTTTTATGCGCCCAAGATCACTGAGGTTGTTGTTAAAGGAGAAAGATAAAGTCGAGCTCTCCTTACAGATGATAGTTATAGTCGATAATGAGATCGTTGTATAAATAATTAAGATGATTTTGTTGTGTTTGTTGTGTATTTTATGTTTCATTTGACCCACTTATATTTTTTAAGTTGAGTATTTTGTCTTCCACAGGTTAGATGTGCATTTTATTACCGTAAATGATGTTTATTTATTTATGTGTAATTTTTCTTTTTATTAATGAAATTTCACTTACAAAAAAAAAGAAATTTTGTGAAAAAAATGATCAAATATACAAATTTATTATATATTACGGATATACTTAAATAAAAAAAAAAAAAAAATCAGTCATGTCAATGATTAAAATATTATCACCAAATTTATTATTATTTTTTTAATTTTATATTTTTTAAATATTATAAATATTGATTTAATAAAATTTAATAATATTAATTTTTAAATTCATTAAATTAATAAATATTTTAAATAATATTTTAATAGATATCTTAGAATATGGCGTGCTCCGGATTAGCATTTAATCGGGTGCATATTGAACGATACGCTAAGACAAGCCAGCAGTCGTCCTTTGTAATAATTACTCCAAGATAGACCTCTCAGTTTTCTCGCACTCTGCTTTCAATTTACATCAAATTTGAAGCACAATAATTTCTGATCAAGAAGAGATGGCGATGAAGCGTGTTGCCGCGTCTGCGATTCGCGCTGCTTTTGCTTCTTCAGGGAATTCTAGCTCTTCGTTTCTCAATCGCCACCTTCAAGTGAGTTCTTCGTTCTACAATACAAGTTTTCCGGCTTCTGCAACTTCAGATTTCTTTGATTTTTTTTTTTTTTTTTTTCTTCCGATCTTCACTCCCAAACTCAATTACGAACCAAGCTTTTACTAAGACTGCTTGATTTTCATTTTTTGTTTTACTCTTTTCTGTGCATTTGATTCTTTTGAAAAATCAATTCCCTTTGAAGAAAGAGGGATTCTGGCATGCACTTCAAGATTATCGTAGATTGAGAGTTTAGGAGATGATCCTCTTACTGAATTACTTAATTTTTATTTATTTTTAGTTGTATTTTGTATGAATTTCCAGTCTGAACGAGATACTCTTTTATTTTCTACTTCCTATGTCACTGTTTAGCTTTCTTGCAAACGAACACATACCGAATTATCCGTTGCATGTGGCATGAGACAGGTGATAGAGTCTCTTTAACTTGGGGGACCTCATGTCCATTGCCGCATCGGTTAAAAGACAAAAGAGAAACAAGGGTGCCTTTTTTTTTTTTTTTTCCCATCTTTTTATTTTACCTCTTCAGCTGGTCTCCGTCGAAATTGCATGCTACTTTCAGCTCGGGACTTGGAGCTGAAATCAACCTGGACAAAGGACAATGCAAATCCTAAAGGAATATGTATTATGACTAATTTTGAAGAAAGTTTAAGCTTCTTATCCTCTTTCGTGGAGTCTTTGTGAAGGAGGACGTCAGGACAGGGCCCGCGAGCTCGCTCTGATACCAAATATCGCGATTTGATCCTACGATTAAACTATGGGTTTGACGGCATTCATGTTCAACTATTTGGCTCCGAGTATATTCCTGTGTTTAGGCCTAATGTTTATATTCCATAACATGTTTACTATGTAGGACGGAGTATCATATAGCTTTAAGGAAGAAATTTCAAATCAGTGTTCGGTTCTAATTTTCTTATCTTTGTAAACAGGCTTCCGCTGGGAGCAAAAAGATTGTTGGTGTCTTCTATAATGGAAATGAATATGCTGCCATGAATCCGAATTTTGTTGGCTGTACAGAGAATGCACTGGGAATTCGAAGCTGGTTGGAGTCACAAGGCCATGAATACATTGTAACTGCAGACAAAGAAGGACCCCATTGTGGTTAGTATGGCGTTATGGTAGACTGCTTTTTATGTTCTTGTTCTGTATGATACAAACCATTGGTTAATAAGCCACTACATTTATAACATATTCAATTTCTAGCAAAAGTAAGATTATTCCTTAAATTAGCTAGTAGTATTTATTGTATCATATTCAGTCCGTCAGTGATATCCTGAAGTAGTGTAGGTTCATAGTGTTTCTATAAGTGGCATAACTTTTCTTGGTCTTTGTTGTGCTTAATTTGCAGAGCTTGAAAAACATATCCCGGACCTCCATGTGTTGATAACAACACCCTTTCATCCTGCGTATGTCACCGCTGAAAGGATCAAGAAGGCAAAGAATCTGCAACTATTGCTAACAGCTGGAATTGGTTCGGACCACGTTGATCTCAAGGCTGCAGCAGAAGCTGGGTTAACAGTTGCCGAGGTCACTGGGAGTAATGTTGTCTCTGTTGCGGAAGATGAACTTATGAGGATCCTCATTCTTGTCAGGAACTTCGTGCCTGGATACCATCAAGTTATCTCTGGTGATTGGAATGTTGCAGGTATTGCTTACAGAGCTTATGATCTTGAAGGAAAGACTGTTGGAACTGTTGGGGCAGGACGTATTGGCAGGCTCTTGTTACAGAGGCTGAAACCTTTCAATTGTAATCTACTATATCATGATCGCATTAAGATGGACCCTGAGTTGGAGAATCAGACAGGAGCAAAATTTGAGGAAGATCTTGATGTGATGCTTCCCAAATGTGACATAATTGTTGTCAATACACCTCTTACAGAGAAAACAAAGTAAGTCTGTCCACAACTCCTTATAAGTATGACAAAACATACATCTTAATTTATAAAGAAACTAAACTTTTGTTCTGGAGATTTGAATGTTTCTTGCCTTATCTTTTTCACTTCAACTTTAAGAAACAGAAATTAGCAGATAGCATGTGCTGAATATGGTTGAAAAGAATTGGTGAACTCAAAACTAACGTTATCCAACAACTTTGTTTTTAATGTAATAGATGCGTGCCTGTTAATGACTGAAATTTAAACATTCCTTCAGTGACGTGTTTTTTGGTCTTGGGAAATCTAGTCAATCAGACATGCAGAATCATTTGGATTATTTGTGCAGAATTGCTATGAATATGCCATTGGTTAGAAAATTTATTTTTTGTCCTACATGTAAACTTCAATCCTCTATCTGCCATTTTTTTTTCTCCTTTTGTGCCAAAGGGTTGAGGGGGGGCCAAATTCGGCTAACCTTTTTCTTAAGCTCAGCTTGATTGTGCTTATGCAGGTCTAACATCATTTATGGACATATAGTTCAGTAATGCAATTTTGTGCATTATTAACATGAGTCTGTCTTCTTGTTCAGAGGGATGTTCAACAAAGAGAGGATTGCTAAACTAAAGAAGGGGGTTTTGATAGTAAATAATGCTCGAGGTGCAATCATGGATACCCAAGCAGTTGTCGATGCTTGTTCAAGTGGACATATTGCAGGTGAGACAAGTATCATTTGGACCTAACATACCCAAAAATAGATGAGGTTTTCCAATTTAGATAATATGGAATTTTCAAGACCTGTCTGTTAGCTCTCAGTTTTCTGGGAATTCAAAGTTGCACATTTTTACATGAAGTAAAAGGGGAAATATTCAAAATTCTCAATTTTAACTTCTAGTAAATAGGGTTTTGTGTCTTGAATGGTCAGGGGCTGAACTACTTGTTTCATGGTAATTTTAAACTTTTAGGTTACAGTGGAGATGTATGGAACCCTCAACCAGCTCCAAAGGACCATCCTTGGCGTTACATGCCAAACCAGGCTATGACCCCTCATATTTCTGGCACTACCATTGATGCTCAGGTTTTATTTCTTTTCTAGGTCCTTTCTATCTGTGTGCCATAAATGAACACATTGAGGATCACAAATTTCTGTTGGGATCTGGTACAAATTCAATGTTGTTTTGACTTGTACCCCTACTGACTGTCTTTCATCCGAATGTTCTTTATATGGGATTAGGCCTCTGTTTCCTTCTATCCTCTTTTTCTACATTGCTATGATTTTCTACCTTGTTCTTAGATTCGTTTCTTGTCCTCTATCTGACTAGTTGATCAATGCCCTATGTAAAGAACTGGAAAATTGAGACTCAGTTTTGTTATATGCAGCTGCGATATGCTGCTGGGGTTAAGGACATGCTGGACAGGTACTTCAAAGGAGAGGATTTCCCTGCTCAACATTACATTGTCAAGGATGGAGAACTTGCAAGCCAGTACAGATAAATCATGAATCTGCCCTTCTGAGCTTGTTGTGTGCAGGTCATCCTTTTGGAAGGATATGCTTTGCTGAATAAATTGACATTTTTCATTCTTGTTCCCTACAGGAAAGAATGTAATGCTTTAAAATTTAGCTTCAGCTAAGGTGAACTTGACCTTTTATTCTGCTACTACTGTTGTATTGGTGTATCAAAGTACTATTGGAACTACCCCAATAGGAAATAACTAATAAACAAAATTGTCTACCTGTCTATGGCTCCATTTATTCAGCATTTTTTTTTTTTTTCTGAAAAATTCGTTCTTCGAGTTTACGTCTGATTTTTTATAAAACTCATTTTAAAAATTTTTCCGGATTTTATTATTTTTATTTTCATGTAATGCAATAAAAAACTTATTAATGAATGAGAATTTAATTTAGATTATGCACTTATAATTATTTTAAATTTGAATTGAGAAATAGGTTAGGATTAATTATGTTCTTAACAATATATATATATTTTTTTTTTGAGAAAAAGTTTCTAAGAGATTAGGGTGTGTTTGGATTAGAGTTTTTTTTTTTTTTTTTAGTTTGTCTATTTTTTCAAGTTGAGTTGAGTGTATTATGAAAATTGATGAATAAAATGGGAACAAGTGAAAAAATTTGTCCAGTAAATGAGGAACAAAAATATTATATTTTATTAAGTATAATGAAGATATATATATATATATATTTTGGTAAATAAGTACAATGAAAATATTGTTATTGAAGTGATATATTTATTGAATATTTAATTTTATAAATATTTTAATATTTAATTTTTTTTTTTTTTTTTTTTGCTAAGTGGGTAGATAATGAATAATGTTCTGTCAAGTTAGTATTTTTATTTTTTTTTTTTTTGAGTTCAAGTAAAAAAAAAAAAAAAGTTTAATCCAAACACACCCTAGATATATTAATCAAAAGAGTCGGCTAAAGCAGCCGAAACAACATCCAACGGGAATGAATCAAACCATTCCTTAACAGAAGCAACTCTAAATCCATGATGAGCAAGAGAGTGAGTAGGAACATTACGATTACAAGGAACATGAAAAAGAGAAACTAACAAAAGTAAGAAGTAAGTCTTTTTTTTTTTTTTTTGTCGCAGTGTTCAAGAATATTTTATCACAGTGGAAAGATATCTTTCAATTGTACAAGTACTAATCTGTTAGTAGTTTTGAGTCGCATACTTGACAATGGTGGATGAGACTACCAATTGGAGTAATTGCATACATTAAATCTTTCACTTAAGTGGAATGAAGATGTGAACCACTTTAACCGACCCAAGTTAGTAAGAAGTAAGTCTTTAATGATCTCCACTGTATGCCCAATGGTCGAAAGATCCTTGTGAGGATCCGAAAAACGCGGAATAAGTGTTTCGCAATCCCCGCGCAGATGGACGGAGGGAAAACCTTGATGCAAAGCCCACCGGACAGCATGTAATAAAGCCATAGCTTCAGCATATTCTACCAACAAACATGGCTGGGCAAGCTGTCCTGCAATACCACTCAGAAGTTGCCCCCAGGAAGATCGTATCAAAAGACCAAAAGCAGCTTGTCCTTAATAATTTTTTATTATTTGAGTTAATTTTAATTTTATTTTTTTTTAAATAAATGACAAATTGGCATAAATAGTCTCCAAACTATGGTCATTTGGTGACATTGGTCCATAAATTATTTTTTTGTGATATTGGTTTTTGAATTATGTTAAATTGTGTGGAATTGGTCATTCCATTAAAATTTTTTGTTATTCTACCATTAATTCAAAAAGAAAAATTGTCTAAGAGTATTTTAATCATTTCAAAATAATATTATACAAAAGAAAAAAATATTATTGATACAAATACATATACATATAGTCATTTCTCTCGTTCTTTTCATTGTACATGTATACATATACGTTGGTTTTTTTTTTTTTTTTTATATAATGTTATGACTACATTCCCTTGGCAAATTCTTTTTTTTTTTTAAATTAATGGTGAAATAACAAAAATTTTAACAGAAGGATCAATCTCACATAATTTAATATAATTCAGGGATCAATGTCATCAAATAGCCATAATTTGAAGACTATTTATGCCAATTTGCCTAAATAAATTGATTTTCATTTAATTTTAATTGTGCAAATTACTTTTTCATATGGTTAAAATTTTTGTATTAACAATAAATAGTAGTTATAAACAACTATACTTCGAAACATTTCATGTGCACTTCACGAGTTTAAAACGTGAAGGGCTTCAGGTCCCTACTTAATAACTGCTCAAAAATCTCACAGGCGAGCGATATAGGAACTCAATTCACAACAATAGTGAATTATTAAGGGATTGGATATATTTATTAAGACATTTTATTTTATTTTATTTATAAAATTTGAAATTTTATTGTAAAGATTAAATAAGGAGAAAATTGATAAAATTAAAATAAAATAATTATTTTATTTTTAAATAAAATTATATATTTAATATATGTGAAAATTTGATTAAAATTTAATTAATTATTAATAAAAAATTTAATTTTGAAATTCTTTAAACAAGAAATAAATTTGTTTAAAAAATTAAAATTAATTTGAATTATTAAGAAATTAAATAGAATAATTATTTAATAATAATTTATTTTTATACGTATTTATCTAATAGGTAAACTGGTTTTTGATGTAGAATAATTTAGAAGAATGAAAAGATGCATTTATTCAACATTTTATTTTATTTTTAATTTTTTATCATTAAAAGACCTTTACGTCTATGAATTTCTTCCAAAATCAAGTCTACATTAAATATTATTTTTATTAATTAAAATTGATTATTTTATTTAGTTCAATATTTTACATAAAATCATACATTTAACATAATAATAATAATAATAATATTTACCAAAAAAAAAAAAATGCAAATTGACATAAATAGTCCCTAAATTATGGCCATTTGGTGATATTGGTCCATGAATTAATTTTTTTGGTAACACTGGTCTTTGTGGTTAAATTTTTGTTATAAAAAAAAAAAAATTACCAGAGGTATTTTCGTCTTTTTATTTGAAAAATTAAAAAAAAAAAAAATGAGAACGGTCACCACCGTTTTCTTCTTCTTCTTCTTTTAGAGATGGTTTTCTTAGATAATTCTATTTGTACTGTTTTGTGGTCTGGAGTTGCATTATTCTATGAAAACATTATGAGGAAACATGGTGGGGCTTTACAAAACAATTTTGGCACCATTTTCTGCAGGTGAGATACCTCACACTTCTAATAACTCTTTCATGCGGTCAAAGCTTTTCAGAACTCATTGTGGAGAATCTGGATCAGTTGCCTACTTTAAGCGTAGGATTTAGGAACAATCTGCCACTGCCTGCTCCAGCTGCAGTTGCATCCATTCTGCGTACAGAGGCAATTGAGTTCTTAGAAAAATGGAATATATCATATGGGATTCATTACAGGCATATTAAGTTAGGGTATGACTATCTAAAGAAAACACTAAGCTATATCAACTCCCTAAGCTCCAAGCAATCGCTGCTAGGATTCAACAGGAAAGAAAGGAAAGAGAGAAACGTACAAAATTAAGAAATTTTGCTAAACACATTTGAATAACTGAAGCTTAATCCACCTTCTATCAGAACTGACATTCAGTCGACAATAGATGAAATCAGTGAATGCGTAGAAATTATTAGAAGTGATGATGATAAAAATATGCTGCTGGCTTATTTTGAAGATGATGGGGAAATAGAAGAATTCTGTAACTCTAAACTGCGGCATATCCGTCTTGATTCTTTGAAAGAAGGGGAAAAGGTTCAAGAGAATAGCGAAAATGAAGTAGTTTTTTATGCCTTGAGGGAGTTGTATAAAGTTCTAGTCACGAAGCATTTAGTTGCAGTGCAAGAATGGATCTTGGTTCTCATACGAGTGGAAGGAGTAGATGATACCTTTAGAGATACATCTCTAAAGGAGCTTATTGATATTCAGAATCACCTTAAATCAGTAAAGAAGAAATGTGAAGATTTGGGTTTTACTATCTCTAAAACTATAACTGCTGAAGAAGAAGATATTTGGGAAGATGGTTCCTTGAATTCATTAGCCAAAGTAAGTTCTGCTATGACAGACAAGTCCAACGAGTTATGTGTTGCCTCAAGCTCAAATCAGAGGATAAGTGAAATAGTGATGCACAACAATAATGGCTCAAATGTGAACAAGAAACTCAATCGTGATCGTGGTGGTACTGAAGCTGACTCACTCCCATTCAACTTGGATGCAACTGCAGCAGCTCCAACAATGGCGATAAGAAGAAAAAGAAGAAGAAGAAAATGGTGGTGACCATTTTTTATTTTTTTATTTTTTAAGTAAAAAGACCAAAATGCCCTTAATTTTTTTAAAAAAAAAAAAAAATTAAATAAACGGTAACTTAACATAAAATTTAACCACAAGGATCAATGTTACATAATTTAACATAGTTTAGGGATCAATGTCACTAAAAAATTAATTCAAGGACCAACGTCACCAAATAACCATAGTTTGGAGACTATTTATGTCAATTTACCCCCCAAAAAATAATACTAACTCAGAAAATTAGCCCATTCAATCCCTAAAGTATTGCATTCTCGCTTGTTCAGTCTCTATCTTTTTTTTCTACCTATTAGATCCTCATAGTTTTTGCGGACAACCAGTTTAGCCCTTTTGACTAATAATTCAGCTCATAAACATTGTTTTTAAAGCATCTCTATTGTTTAGTTTTCTTGAAATTATTGTGTAAGTGTCTTACACAATATCTATACTCAGATCTAGGCAACAATTGTAGCCTGAATTATTGGTCAAAAGAACTTAATTGGTGATTCATAAAAACTATGAAGACTTAATAGACAAAAAAAATAGATAAGAACCTAATTAACTAAAAACCACAACTTAAAGGACTAAATGAACGAATTTTCCATACTAACTCATATTAGTCTCTCTTTCCTTTTTCTTTTACTTTTTTTTTTTTAAAGTTTTGAGTGACTGATAACGTGGACGATCTAGATTCTATGAGAGAAAGTGGAAGATCAACGGTGGACAGGTGAGCGAACATTTGTTCTAAAGACGATTTCCACGGTTTCTCCCACGGACGTTTTACGCAGCACTGTAGAAGAAAAAGAAGCAGATCGCGGTCGCTCTATTCCATTTTTCCTTTCTCTATCTGCAAATTTTCTAAGGTATTTTCCTACTCAGTTTTTGTTTCCGGCGAATCAATTGCGATGGTTTTGACTTCCCAGCTATTTGATCATTACGATCTACGGATTAGGGTTTTGATTCGTATCTTATTTCGCATGAAATTCTCTGTTTGTTCTTGTTTCTGGTTTACTTTCATTATTAGTTTTTTCGTTTAATTTTATATTGTTCTTATCATTAGACGTTGTTGATGAAACAAAGCTCCATTTCATGAATTTGATATTTTGGTTACATTTGAGTTCGGAAATGGTTAAAAGACGCGAACGTATAAGATTTTTATTCAGTCACTGATAATGTAATATGAATATTTATTTTCTTCTGACGGATAAATTGCATTAATATTTCTTCCCGGAAGAGAGAATTTCCTTTAAAGTGGCATGAATTATTGAGCTGTTTAGAGGATATTATGAAATACGTAATGCTGCTGTTGTTTTGATTACCTTGCGTTTTGCCTCGTTATTTTCAACCGTATATATTTTGAGATTTTAAGTGCCGAGGCCTTATTTCTGAAGAAGTGCAAATTGTGAGATTGATCAGTTAAATTTCAGTTTCTGAGGCGACTGAGTGATTTATTTCTTCACATCATGTAGAATTTCTTGAAATGTCGGAAACAAAAACAATGAGGAAGCCTGTTTTCATCAAGGTTGATCAGCTACGACCTGGTACTAGTGGACACAATCTAATTGTTAAGGTGGTTAGCTCCAAGATGGTATTACAAAAGGGCCGTCCAGATGGACCCTTACTGCGACAAATGCGAATTGCTGAATGCTTGGTTGGAGATGATACGGGAACAATTGTCTTTACAGCAAGGAATGAGCAAGGTATCACTTCTGTTTACTGTTAATTTGGTTCTTGTAAATGATTCTAACTCTTCATCTCAATAGTTAGGTTTTGGGCAGCACATTCTCTGATCTCTCTATGTATTTTATCCATGTGAGACTACATAAAGCTCCATCTAAGCTGTTTTCTGAGGTTTTTCCTGTTTTCATCCATTTGCTGGTTTTAGATCAGGACTTGAATAGGTCTCCTTGTCAGAATAGGAGTTTAATACTTCCTCGCACAGCTGTCTGATGTGCTTATCTATCTCTGTATTACTCCTGCATACTCATGTCATTTTCTCCTACATATAATGTCCTAGAATTCTTGCTTGTGAGGAAGTACACTGACACTTCTCTTGTTAGTTGATTATGGTGTTTACATTTTTCAAATACTGGTCAGTTGACACAAAATGGGACGTTAATGCAACCTACTTTTTGGACTAAGGATAGCGGTGTTCGGGTTTTTGAAAAGAGATCGAGAAATTTGGGGTTCCTCTTGGTTAGTTGTTCCCATGTTTTGCTCATTTCTTGGGTGGTTTGGGATATGAAGTACATGTTTATCTTTCTTTCACCTCAGTCCCCTGGCTATACTTGCGGAAAGCAGAAAGCTGACAGAAACGTACTTTGATTGGTCTTTTCCTTTTTGAAACTTTCTCATGTTTTCAACTGGTACCTCACTTGCTTTGCATGCAGAATAAATTTAGGTCTTGTCGAAAGTGTTTTGTTGTGGCTTGTCTAATGTTGCTTCTGTCATTTCTGATATGCAGTTGAAATGATGCAGCCTGGTGCCACTGTAACTTTGCGGAATGCCAAAATTGATATGTTCAAGGGGTCAATGAGGCTTGCTGTGGATAAATGGGGCCGGGTTGAAGTGTCTGAACCTGCCAGTTTCACTGTGAAGGAAGATAATAACCTTTCATTGGTGGAGTATGAACTGGTCAATGTGGTTGAGGAATGAGTTTTTAGATGTGGTCCCTTTGCTCTCTGTATACAAATCAGTGAACCTGGGAAGATATGGACTGCGTGGTATTAGGAAGTTGGCAAAGTGATAATATATTGTTCTTCAGATGATCTTGTTTGCATGATGCAGAGTATAGTAAGAAGAATCTTGAGGTTATGTTTTCCGCGATGAAGTGTGAATGTATTCGTTGTGGCCAGAGAGCTGCTCCAAAGAAATAGAATGCTAGCACAGCTGGTTATCTTATTCAGAAAGGATAAAGAGACTGATCGCGTGGTTGTTTTATTTATTTTAAGACATAAAAGTGCGTGAATTTATATCATATATGAATATGAAGGGAAGTGAATTCCAAAATGATTGTCTTTAGTATTGCTGTGTTAGTAATTCATAGTTTACTCCGTTTTCAACCTTTATGGCAAAGATGCCTAATGGGATTATACGAGGCCTGTCAGGAAAAGTGTGTATTTAATTTTTACAACTTAAAATGCAAGGGTCGTGGAGCTTGGTGTGAGCCGGCTGTATGTGCTCTCTTTCTCATTGAAATTTTCCGATGTGTGAAACTATTGTAAATGTGAGAAGGGAAATTCATCCATCCTGATCAAATCCTATTTGTCGTTTGTCAGACGTCATATGAATCTTAGTGATAGGAGGATTATTTTAACTTCCAAGGTAAAACTTTTTGTGGCCGTGATCTACTAATTTTAACAAATACGACATTCTCGTCACGCGCGACTTTAAGGTTCCGAATCAAGTCCAGTGGTCCGTACTGGGGTCAATATGCCGCCTCAGGGCCCGGAATTAGTTAGCTAGGGTTTAAGAAAACCCAGAGGTCTTTTTGACGGGAGGAAAGTATTAACTGAAGAACTGAAGAAACAAAAATGGCATCCAGTTCCGCGAGAAGATTAGTTCAGAGATCCACATCCTATGCCAAGGCCTTCGTGAATTCTACTCCTCGATCCATTTGTCCCCCTTCCGTCAACTCTGGATCTTCCAAGCTCGGCGGGCTGGCACCGACCACCCCTTCCGCTGCTCCTCGACTCTCCCGTCGCCAAAATCTCTTCTTCACTACCAGGTTTACCTGTGCTTTAGATGCGCCGTTACTGTCTAATTGAGTTGTTGGTAATGGCCAAGTCCTGAAATATCTACGGTTATTTGCCCCTTAAATTAACTAGTTCTCTGTGAATGGATTAATGTAGGCTGCCAAAGGAGTTGGGCTCTGCGGATTCATTAATGCCTTTGCACTCCGTCACTGCTTCTGCCTTGCTGAAGTCCTTGCTTTCTTCAGAGGTTGGCCAATGGGGTTCCCTTTCTGAAGGTACTGGCCACTTCCCTTCAACTTTTATCGCGTTATTATCTTTTTCTTAAGTAGCACTTTATAAAATATTTGCTAGGAGCTAAGGCTTTTTCTACACTATTAATATCGTAAGCTGCAATTCTAGATTTATCGAATGGTCATAATCAATTGCTCTTCAATTTAGGTAAACACAGTGCGATTGGTATTCTCTAGATATTTTAAGGATTCCCTTTTTCATTTGGTCCTTTGAAATTAAGAACTTGGTGTTTGTAGGCGGTTGAATCAAACAACATCAATATGTGCATATATACTTTTCCTTGAAGCATCAGGCAAATAGTTTAATGTTCAATTAGCCTTGGGTTGGTGGAGATACTGTTTGCTTCCCTTTTTGTTTATCATTTGTGCTACGTTGTATAGGAGACGAACGGAACTTAATAGAGTGCTAACACTTTCATTCTGCTGTAAGTGTAAATGAAGCTTATAGCAAAAAGACAACACCACTTTGCCCATAATCTGTTAGTTTACTAGTTGACATACCAGTAACATGTTTTTGTATTCCATGCCAGCATAAAGCTGAGTCTTTTGGTTAATGATGTCAAAAGATCCATTTCTTGAACAATTAACTAAATGCACTTGCGGATTATGTGACATTGTGCATTCTGCTAGATAGTCTATTTGCTTAGATGCCATCCAGTCCCATTTTCTTTGACATTTATTTATTTGCCTAGCAAAAGGTAACTTTGGTTGAAACTGTACTTTTAATTGTCATTTCAAACATGTTGGTCTCTTAGTGTACTGCACAGACAGCATCTCAATGTGTTCTGTCTTGGGATCTTTTAATACCGGAATGTAGAAACAGAGGGTGTTTTAGTTTCCTGCTAGAACATATAACCATGTTTTCTTTGCTGTGATTGCACTTACAAGGGTTCATTGTTTCTTTGATTGGATATCCATGCTATGAATAAATGAATGAATGCAATCATTTTGACAAGAAGTTATATAGGTGGGAGTTTTTTTTTTTTTTTTCCCCCTTGTTGGTGTGGTTCTTGTTCTAACTTGGCTGTCTATGCGTTGGATTTCATGGTTTCATTGTATGACAGGATTTGCTACACCTCTATAGCAGGGCCTTCGAGTCTCTCAGCTTACCAACTCAAAGAATGATAGAGCTATAGCCTGTCTCTCCTTTTGGTCTTTTGTCTAAAGAAGAACATTCTTGTAACTTAGAATATGACTATTAAATGTTGCATTTTTGTTGTGAGGTGCCTTGTGTTGATCCTTGTATGCTCCTCTGTATTTACTCCCCTAGAAGAGTAGCTCGGGCTAATTGGTATCTTGGTCTTCAAACCTGTTTTTTGTTCCTTCTTTTTTTGGTTGGTTAGGTTTCTGCTTGATTTTGGAAATGGGATGCACATTGTGTTTATGATCAGGAGACTAGCCAAATCATCTCACTGATGGTGGTAATAATTCAGTTAGCTAGTCATTTTACTTGTGTTCTTTGATTGTCAGTCTGTAAGATCTCAGGCACATATTAAACTGTAGCAATACCGAGGCACCCCTGGATTCTCTGCTAGTCATCTAGCTTAATTCTTGGATTTTGGGTTTGGACAAATCATCACACTAAATAGAATGATGTCAAATGTGTTAATACGTTGCCTTATCATACAATTTTGCTTGTGTGTGAAAATACTTGCATTGATTTGTGTTGGATAGCTCAAATTTTCAAATTAGCTTCCCTTTCTTCCCTTCTACTCTTAAGATGGATCATGTCTTACTCATATTCCAATGAATAGAGAGAAAAGTGACGGATCATAAGGAGGTTGATTACCATAGTTCAGCAAGAGGTACAAAATTTTCCTGCATTCCAAATCCTATTACATCTTGTATCCAAAATCAGATTTCAACAGGGTTGCCAATGTGCATTCTGAACAGCAAATACAAAACATTATTGTTTCTCGTTGCTTTGTTTAAGAAACTCCAAGTCCTTCATCTGTACCTGCACAGCTTCTTTAGGCAGTGGTTTTGGCTCTGGAAATTTAATCTCTTCACTTCCTTCCTGGAGCCTTTTAATCTTCTCTTTGACAATGCTCTCTATCTGTGCTTGTCCTACTGTGGGAAAGACAGCATTGAGCATGATGGTGAGTAATCTTTCATCCTCTTCTTCTATGGGATCCCTCCCAAAACAACAAACATAAATAGCTTCCATAGCTTTTTCGGCTCTGATTTCCATCGGAATAGTAGGGATTGGAGCTTTCAATTTTGATCGCCTCTGTCAGGTGAACATTATCAACATTCTAATTATGGTACAAACAAACATTATCAACGTTCCCTATATTTATGATCAAATTTTAACACCAGTAGCAGAATGGGTTCGTCAGTAGAAACTAAAACCATTGCAAAGTTTTATGAGATATAAACTGGCTAACCTCTTTTGCTTCAGTTATCATTGCAATAAAATTTTCCTCTTCAAATTCGATATCATTTGATAACCTAAGCCTTGCTACCCCTTCCAATATCTCCTCCGATTTCAGCAGGCCAGCACCGACTGCAGCTAACCAACAGCACAGCAGCACATAAAGAGGATCCCCTGACTACCCATAAACTAACTCAAAATCAGTAGTAATTCCACTGTAAATTGCACATTAAAAAAGTCTGAAATTGGATTTGGAACTACCACAGTCCAATTCAATCCTATCCAATCGTAACCTCAAATGAAAAAGACAAATCAGTAGAAATGATAACAGGATAACTAAATTGTTAAAAAATTTGAAATGAGTACCCGGCCTCGTCGATCTTGAAACTCGTAGAATGCTCTCGAATCATTGATGGAACACTTCTTTCCAACTCTTCGTCTGAACTCGGCAAAATCGATTGTATCACCACCAACCCCTCCTTCGTCGCTGAAAATTCTCGCAACAAGCCCTACAACTGGGAGTGCCCCAATGACTTTGTTGGCGAAACCGGAGAAAGAGTTTGATTCTTCCATGTAAGACTTGACGACCAATACCCCATTGCAGTTTGCAGCTTTGTGGCCTGTGGATGGTACTCCATAGATATGCTGCAAGTAATCAAGAGATGGCGGGGAGGGTTTGCAGTTGCAGCGGTGATATGTGTATGCTACAGAATATAGGCTAGTTTGGAAACACGATACAACCACCATGGTTGTATAATTGTGGAGGTGATGATCTTCTGGTTTAATACTAGCCTCTCATTTCTTTCCTACCTGAGCTGGGTTTATCATGTTTGGGGTAGTGACTAGCACCCTTCACTGGCATGATTATGATTATTCAATTCAAGTCTCATAATCAATGCATACTCCATTCGTTTCTTTATTAAGTTTCCGAACTTTTTTTAATCGGTTCATGTTAGCTCATATCGAAGTCCATGTCCGTAGCCCAATAGGCATTCGTCCTTTATGTTAATCCTTTGTCACTGTGGCATTCGGGATTCCACATTGTGGGCCTTCTGAGTTAGGATTCCAATTTGGGTCAAGTGATCCAACAGCCAAATTCAGACAGGCGCCCAAATATATATATATATATATATATTGGTTAGTTGCAAGCGGATTGTAAAATTTGGTAACAAAAAGGTGTAGGTGAATTGATAAAATATTTTCGCAGAAAATTGCACTTGTAAAGGACGTACTAAGTTCGAGCAGAAATTAGTTAAACATAGCTTAAAGTGCCAACTAATTGAGATCTATTCCGAATATTTCGTATACTAAACAAAAAATAAATAAATAAATAAAATTTGGTGAGAACAACCTGATAGCCTAGGTGGTGCTTATCTCTTGGTAACTACCTTCAAGTGGAGGTTCAAATTTCATTTATGACACCATGTGAGTTAAATAAATATTTTTTTATTTAATTTATCAATTAAAAAATTTTGAATTTAATTTATATTATACACTTATACTTTGTGGGATATTTTATTATGAATTTTTTAAAATTAATTAATAATATATCGAATTATCAAAAATATATTATGGGTTATAGTTAATTTCATTTTTACTGTCCATTATCGCATGTTTTCTTGAATTGTTCTAATACTTTCTACTTTCTTATTATCTATGACTAATTTACTAGTTATTTTTATCCATTAATAGAAAAATAAATAATGTAAGTTGGATGATTGGATACAAGGTTGTAGTAATTTTTTTGGGCAAATACATTGAGATAAATCTTGTTATTTATTTATTACTTGTTTTTGGAAAGAAAAAAAGAAAAAAAAAAAAAGGAATGTATATCATTAAAAAATAGAAGGATTAAAATCGGCATGACATATGCAATTTTAGATTAGAAAAGGCAAAAAAAAAAAAGAAAAAGAAAAAAGAAGACCTGTCCCTCCCTGATGTAGACATAATATAATATTCCTTCTCTCCCTCGGAATATATCGCGTGTACGCACTTCCCTGTGGTTTCCGCATTTCCCAAATATATTGCAAAATACAGAACACATTTCGAATTGGCGGCACTGACTTTGCCAACTGCAAACGCTTCCCCATCCATTCGGATTTCCCACTTTCCCTTCGAAAAATTCTGGCAAAAATCAGTTTCCGATTAGACTCGTCTTCTCTGCTGATAACTGCTCCTCCCACTTTCTCCTGTCTCTCCTGCTTCAGAAACCGTAAGTAACGTTCGACTTTCGGAGTAACTACTCTCTCTCGCTCTCTCTGTATTTAACTATTTATGTGTGTGTGTATATATATATATTTACACGCGCAGTGGAATTCTCTACTCCGTATAGCGGTTCTATTTAATTATACTTGTGATTTTGATTTTGGTGTGTTGTTTCGTTTACAGTGTTGTCTCAAGATATAAATAGATATAAGCAGAGAGACGGCTCACTATGGGGCAGTTTCCTGCCAATGACTTCATTTCGTCGCCGGTTAACGACTTTAGCTACGTCAGAGATCTGAGATTTTCCAAGCATGTTCATGATAATGTGCACGGCAACATTTATCTCGATCCGGTTACCTTTTCTTAGTCTCTCGTCTTTCCTTTCAATTTTATTTTATTTATTTTTTTTTTTGAATTTTTATCTTCTTCTCTGTTTATAGCTTGCTCTTATACATTGAGATCGGAAGTATTCCTGTATTTGTTTTTGTACTTCTTCTGATTATTATGAACTTTTTCCTATTTCAAGAGAAATCGCTGCTTGTCAAATATGAATGTTTTATTTGATTTATCTCGTTTACTTTTCCATTTTTCTTTTGGTTATTGATGTCTGTTGTTAATCCTGTTCTTCAAAATCAATTGTGTACACCTGCATGCGATATTACTGGTAACCTTGTTCAAAAAATTTCACTCGCCTAGCTATGGAAATTGACTGTCGCTTTTTGTTTGCAGATATTTTTGAAATTTGTTGATACGGAACAGTTTCAGAGGTAAGCAGATGTCTTATAGCCTTCGTCTTTTGTTCTTTCATTTCCATTTGTTCTCTTGTCCAGATACTGGTTGTTTTGTATTTTAGACAGTTCATGCCTTCCGGTAGTAGCCACTCCTATAAATTTGCAGTTACTGACTAAGCAATTTTTACCCCTTGCAGGCTTCGGGATCTCAAACAACTAGGTTAGTTGTGTTTTCTTTGGCCTGTAATTATGGCTAATGAATCTTAGATGAGAAGAGGATGCCTGGGTGCGTGATAGATATGTACTGAACAGAATCTGCTTCCGTGCTGGTTTTTTAAATGTTGGCCATTTTATGTACAGTTTGAAAGCATAAACTGTAATACAAATCTCATGGATGAGAATGGTACAGTTGTTTTCTTCCCCTTGTGAAAGGGGGTGTTCAAGGGGCTACTTAACCCTTTCACGGTCGTGGTCGTAGCATAGAGGTTTCCTCTGGTTGCTTTCTGATATGAAGATGTATAAATTTATCTTTAAGTACGCGTGCTTACTCCTCCTTCTATCTGTGTACTACCCTAGTATTCAAGTTGATGTTTTAAAATGTCCTTCATCACATGGAGGCTGTTCTTATCTTTGCTGTTTGTACACTCGTTTAAGCTGAGTTTGTTTTATAGACCAGGATAATGGCCCGTTATTATGCAATATTTTGAGATGAAAAGATACTAGTAATTCATTATCTACTTTGCACGCTTCAGTATATTTCTTGGCAAACATTGGTGGTTTTTTTTAGGTATAGCACATATGGTTTACCCGGGAGCTGTGCATTCAAGATTTGAACATTCTCTTGGAGTCTATTGGCTTGCTGGTGAAGCTATTCATAAACTTAAGCTCCATCAAGTATGATATCAATATAATGTTCTCAGCTACTGAAACTATCTCTGAAGAATTTATAGTTTACAATTCTTCATTTCACAGGGTTTGGAGCTTGGTATTGATAATTTTGATACACAGACTGTGAAACTTGCAGGTAAGTATCTTTATATTGTTCTTTTTCTTGTTCATCAAAGGAATACGAAGAATGTAGATATCTCACAGTTAAATAAATTGTCCATCATTTATTGTCTGACCATCTTATTGGTATTTTATTTTCAATTTATAGGGCTCTTACATGATATCGGCCATGGGCCTTTCAGTCACTTGTTTGAACGTGAATTTATTCCTAAGGTTCTTGGAGGTACTGAATGGTAGGAATATTAATTGGATTCGCTCCTGATAAATTTAACTACCCCTTGTAGTAGAATTATCATATGTTCCTATTGCTTCTGTTCTGAGACTTTGTTGGTATATTCTCAACCAGATGATTTTCACTTGTCACAAAAGTTGAAACTGCTATTTATTCATTTATTTTTTCTGTTACACTTGAGATTAATGCTGTTGTCAATCTGTAGATTTACTAGATTTGTTTCCTCTAGTTCTTTAATTTGATCTCTTTAGAATAACCATATTTGAATCTCAAAGAATGTGCCATCAATCACTCAATATATATATATATTATTTGCTGCGTGGAAACTCTGGAAATGATTTCTCTCAATTTTCTCATTTAGTGTTGGAACTCTACAAAATGATTCTTCAATCACTTTGAAGGCATTATCAACACAGTCTCATTCTGTGTGTTTTATCTTTAGGTCACATGAACAGATGTCTGTGGAAATGATTGATTATATGGTTGATGCACATAGTATTGAGATTGATCCTGAAAGACTTAAGAGAGTCAAGGTACGCTGAAAATTTGGAAGTTAGGCTTTCTTCATTTGGCTGCTATTCAAGAAGCAATCAAAATAATTGAAATTGATTCTTTCTTGCTAATACTATTTATGTTCAAATGGATTACAAAAGACTGAAGTTAAGCTCATAATATTGGAACTTGGCCCTTCTTTATTCCTCTTTTTGTGGGAATACTTGATTGCAGAAAAAATCTTATCACATTGGTAAATATTTAGAGAAATAGAACAGCTTATTTTATTTTTCACCCTTTTTTGATTGACAGGAACTAATACTTGCCAGTTCCAACCATGCGCTGCCTAAGGTTAACTCTTTGACTGTTGATTTCCCTCTATATTTTAATCTTAAACATAGGAATCTGCATAGTTCTTATATTTATTGTCAGTTTTACCTTTTATTTTTCTTCTGATGTCTAGAGTGCCAAGGAAAAGCAATTCTTATATGATATTGTGGCTAATGGCCGAAATGGAATTGATGTTGACAAGTTAGTCTATACTACAAACAAGCTTTCTTATGCATGTTAATACTTGTTATTTCTCCTATTTCAATTTTCCCTCTAAATTGAGGTTTGTTTTACTTTTTGAAATTGCTGATAAGCTTAGATTGGATTGGTATACCTTGAAGGTTTGATTACATAGTCCGTGACTCCCGAGCTTGTGGTCTAGGATGCGGCTTTCAGTTTGAAAGGGTACTGGAGACAATGAGAGTTTTGGAAGATGAAATATGCTATCGTGCAAAGGAGTGTTAGTGTCTTCTTTGTCAAGAACTTGTAATTTTCTTTTATGTTATAATTGTTCTCTAACATGCTAAATCTTAAATTGGTAGATCTGACCATACACAAATTATTTGCCACTCGAGCTGATCTGTACAGAACCGTTTATACTCATGCAAAAGTGAAGGTATGGGGTATTCTTCTTCAGTGAAGAAAGTGAGCATTATCTATTCTCTGCTGATGTCATGTAACCAAATCTGAGAAACTCTGTATTTCTCTAGGCAATTGAGCTTATGGTTACTGATGCCCTTGTGCAAGCCAATGATTACCTAGATATAGCATCTCATATCCATGACCCGTGTCAGTATTGGAAGGTGAGGAACGCTCTTTACACTGAGTTGTATTTAGCTGCCGTGCTCATATATAAAGAACCAGTAGCTTATATTTCATGCTTGTGGTTTCAGCTAGATGATACGATACTAAAAACAATCGAGACAGCTCCAGATCAAGAATTAAAGGAATCTAGGAATTTGATTCTCCGCATTCGAAGAAGAGATTTGTACCAGGTTTATAGAATGTTTTAGTTATCTGTGAACATATTTATTATTTAACGTCATAGGTCATATATAGCATTTGCTGCTTCCAGATTTGTTCTTTCAGTTTTTCCTTTTTGAGAATTACTTCTATGTTCCTGTCAGTTCTGCAATGAGTATTCAGTTCCGAAGGACAAATTGGAAAACTTTAAGGAAGTTACCCCACAAGACATCATATGTTCTCAGGTCCCGCTGATTTATTCTGGAATAGTTTAATTACCAAGATTATTTCACTAGACAATACGTTCTGAATTTTATGTTTGAGATTCATAATTCTTCTTTGTGTAGAAAAATGGTGGGGTGACACTTAGAGAGGAAGATGTTGCTGTGAGCAATGTTAGAATAGATTTGACTCGTGGAAAGCATAATCCTCTTAAAAGGTATTTGAGAATATGCATTACTTTTTGGCCTGAGTTGTGCTTTTCCTGAATACAAATATATCTGATAATTTATCATTTGTCCCTGGCTTGCTTTTCTTCTTTCAGCATCAACTTTTTCCGGGTATGGATATTTGGTATCTCAAGTTTTAAGCATAATATGTTTTGACAGATTGAATCCCTTTCTTTTTCTTATGATTTCTGCTACTATAATATTTTGATCGTGCCAACTGGTTCAGGATTATGAAAGTGACGAAAAGTTCACTATCCCTGATGATCGCATCAGCCACTTGTTGCCAACGTATTATCAAGATATGATAGTCAGAGTCTACTCAAAAAAGGCTGAACTGGTAAACATACATTCGAGTGCTTTTACCGATTCAATTATTGCTTATTTGTTTATGATGGTTGTGAAAGAAAGTTTGTTCTGAATAAATTGTAGGTTGGAGCAGTTTCAGAGGCTTTTGAGAATTTTCAGTTGAAGACTTATGGAATCAAAACACAGGTTCATGGAACACCTCAGAAGAAGAGACGCCGAAAATGACATTACCAGTATGAACTCTCTTTTCCTTTACGTTTTGTCGTTGTCTATACATGACTTTTGTAGTGGCCAGCTCGATATCCTGCAGTTAGCAATTGTGAAGGCTTCTCTCAGCATTCTTGCTGAAAACCCTCAACAGATGTATTTTTTTCTCTGTTTTAAATGCTCCTGTATGTAGTCCTCAAATTAAAGATCATGGCAGTTCCCTGAAAACTGAAAATACTATTACCCATTTGTCTGCATCTGGAGCACGTTTTGATATTAGCATAATAACTACATGGTGTATACTTCTGAATTTTTAAATCATAATATATGGCAGGTTTGGTGTTTCCCTTGTCCCACTTTTAGCTTGTTTTTTTCCTACATTTTTGTGGACTTATACAATTATATTAGCTGTCCGGTTATTCTCGTCAGCAAACTGTTCCAATTATGGAAATGTTAAACTTCAGCTGTTAAATTGTTTGAAGCTGATTGTAAATTTGGCTAGTTTACTTCTTTGGTTTGCTTGTATTTCTATTCTGGGAAATTTTGGAAATTCTGTGGATAGAATTACTTTCATGAATGATTGACTACTCGACTGAATGCATGCTTGCTTGAACTGATTGATTAGGCTTTTTGTGCTGAATGCCTTTTTTTCTTGCCTTGAATGTTAAGTGGATGCATTTTCAACTTCAACATTAGTTGTTTTCTGTACATTCAATCAAGTTGTAAATGCTGCGCAAATGCAGTTCTATGACCTGCTAACTATATCCAATCTAGTGAAAGTTTAATTTCAGTTAATATTATCTGATTCTTCTCTTTGGATTTATAACATCTTTGAATGCGTTGTCATTTCTTGTATCAGCATAGGCATATTAAGTAAATAACTGCAAGTAAAAGCGCTCATGTATAAAATTTAAAGACTCGTGAAATGAGCTATAGGAATTTTCATAGATGGTGCATAGATTCTGTTAAAGACTGGAGGTATTCACCTGTCCCGCACCATAAGCATCAGAACATTGCAATAAATTTCGGAAAACGTGGGAGAAAGCAAGGAGGTGAAGGATTCCAAACCTCAAGAGACTGGTCATTAGGAAATATAACTAATGATATTTAGAAGTTGGATTGCTTTTGAGTGGGCCGTATATTTTGGGATTGGTACAGCCCCACGTCACGGTTGGAACTTGGAACCAATGCCAAAGAGCCATTGGGAAAGATATGGTACTTGTTTCTTTTTTCAATTTGTTTTCTCATCTAGACTAGTAAGTATTTGGATCCAACCTCCCCTATACGTTTCCTACCTTTATTATGCTTTTGCGCTGCAATTACTCCTGTCCTGTGCCTATTGATGTTGCTTTTGTTGGCAAAGACATCTGTTCTCTTGCACTTTGACAATTATGATATATGATGATACTTCTTTGCGTCGTGGAAGCAATCATGGCTCTCTAATATGCTTTTTTCAATTCGAAACTCTATTCAGAAAGCAATTTGTGAGGTTGGGAAATTTAGGGGGACGAATATGTGGTTACTCCATACATGTGAATTTGGTAACGAGACTATTATAAGACCAATATCAATTTCTAAATCCTGAAAAATGACCTTTGTCATACGTAATTCATATTCCATCGTCCCATTTTGTTATATTTTAGAAATAATGATACTTAGATTCTTATATTTATTTGTTTTATTTGTTTTTTTTTTCAAAAAGAACATTTTGATTCTCATGTTAGTTTTATAAGAATATCTATGAATATGTCAGAAAATAGTAAAATTTTTAGTACTTAGGTTGTGTTTTATATATCGTAACTTTTTAACTAGAATTTACGTAAAATATAATATAGTTGTAAATTGAACAGACAATTATAAATAAATTATATCTTATTCACCCAAAATAATTGAATAACCGATGAAATTCATGTACATATGAACAACTAATTATAAATAAATTATCTCCTCTTTACCCAAAAAAAAAAAACTGAACAGGCGATTGATCCATGTATATATTTGGCGTGGCTTTAACTCATCTTTCCTCTGTTTCAAGATACGGAACAGGAAGAGAAACAGAAAAAAAATACGATCTAATTGATGCAAGATCGGCAGTAGCTGGGTCACCTAAATCTTTAACCCAGAATTTTTATTTTTATTTTTTTTTGTCTTAATTATCGACAATAGCAACTAATTTCTTTTGTTGTAGGTGTTCTTTTATTAAAAACAAATAATTGACAATGAAATGTGCTCTATTTTCATGGACGAGATCTTTAAATCCAGAATTGGGGATTAAGAGCGGTGAAATAATGAAAGTGAAATGACATAAATATTTTTATCTAAAATTATAATATATATATATATATTATTGCATTTATTAAAATAAAATCAACTCTTTGTTAATTAAGATATGCTAATTATGATAAGCATAGAATAGAGCTTCCTTTTCCATTTTCTATATCGTTAGACGAAAAAGGAGATGCTCCGGTCGTGTGGGCCACCAGAGAACTTGAAATGCAAAAAAGGGGGAGGCAGCCAGACCAGGCTAAGACGAGAGAAGTGGAAAGTCCAAGTTGAAAGAGAAGTTTGAGACTACAATACTAAAGAGGGTGAGTAGAAGTGAAAAATAAATAAATAAATATGAAGACCGAACCGTTCTTCTCTCCTCCTTTGGCTTTTGGTTGTCTCATTTACTGAGCCTTCACCCTTCAGTAGCAGCAGTTAGCTCTCTCCCTCGACGGTTGGCCCCGCATTTATTCCCCGCCTTTCCCCTCCCCCGTTCCTCCGTATCAGCAGTGGTTATTAGTAACTCAGGTGTTTCGGTGGTTTCGCCCTACTCCTGTCGTAGAAAGTATTAAGTAATTCTGGGTCCGGGCTCGGGGAGGAAGTTCAAGTGTGAAGTGAAGCGAATGAAGATGAGTGGTGGTGGGGAAGGCGCGGGATTTGTTAGGGCGGACCAGATAGATCTGAAGAGCATAGACGAGCACTTACAGAGGCATCTCAGCCGGGCATGGACAGAGAAGCAGCAGAAGAACAATGATAATCAAAAACAAATGAACCTTGAATCAACCGGGGAAGAAATGGACCGTGGTAATGATGATGATATCAGGTATAGGGATATACCCATCAGGTACGACTGGGAAATCGATCCCTCTATACTCACCATTAAAGCTGTCATTGCTCGCGGCACCTTTGGTACCGTTCATCGTGGCATCTATGATGGCCAAGATGTCGCAGGTTCACATTTTTTTTTTTTTTTTTTTTTTTTCTTCTTTCAACTTTCTTCTTTTTTGGCCCTTCTAGCCCTTTTTTGTTTTGAAGGAAATGAAACCAATTTTATGATCTTAATTCTCTCTAAAACCGTTCTATTGATACATGATCATTATCATCTATATATGTTTTTGTAAAATCCTGTGCATCTTATATCGTATGGTCTGCCTTTTGTTGGTATATTCTTGCTTACGCTCTCACTTTACCATTTGCATTAGACACCATTCATCTGTTTCCATCTAGTGCTCCTCATATATTAGCACGTGCATAAAATTTTTAAGAACCAGGTGGCATAAACTCACGGGATTGCGATAAACGTTTTATCACCCTTCTGTTCTTGTGCCTTTTGTCTGTTTATCTCAATTAATGCGAACAAAAATACTGGAGGTAGCAACTAGCAAGTATATAATATCCAAACCTGGAAATGATGTACCCTGGAGAAAAAGGAATAACTGCAATCATGTCAAATTGTTTTTGGGTTAGTAACATGAAGTTTGACAGGGCAGTTTATTGTTTTTCTTTGTATGTTTGAAATTTTCTTATGAATATTTATCTCATGTCTTACTGAGACAAGGTTTTGTTATTGTGTTCCCTTAGTAAAACTTCTTGACTGGGGAGAAGAGGGTCACAGGAGTGAGGCTGAAATTGCTTCACTTAGGGCAGCCTTTACTCAAGAAGTTAGTGTCTGGCACAAGCTTGATCATTCTAATGTGACGAAGGTAAGATTGATCCGATTCAATGATTATGTGAAATTCCGTTGTTCTATATCATAACACACAGTTAACAGCAAGTTCTTAGAGATCCTCCATCCCAATTTTTCACGCCAGATTTGTTTTCCAGTTCATAGGAGCCACAATGGGCACATCAGAGTTAAACATCCAGACAGATAATGGTCATATTGGCATGCCGCGTAACATGTGTTGTGTGGTTGTTGAATATCTTCCTGGTGGAACTCTGAAATCTTTCCTCATAAAGAACCGTAGAAGGAAGTTAGCTTTCAAAGTTGTCATCCAACTTGCATTGGATCTTGCTCGAGGGTGAGATAAAAATTTTCTTGTATCTACTTTTGATTGCTTTCGTAGGTTTAGCCAAATTTCCAAAAAAAAATTTCCCCCGTATCATTTCCTAAAACTATTCTGTAGAGTGCTGGAGTTGGAACTGAATTAGCTCTTATCTGCTATAGGTTGAGCTATCTTCACTCGAAAAAGATTGTACACAGAGATGTGAAAACAGAAAACATGCTTCTTGACAAGTCTCGTACTGTAAAAATAGCCGACTTTGGGGTTGCGCGTGTTGAGGCTTCAAATCCTAATGACATGACTGGTGAAACAGGAACTCTTGGTTATATGGCACCTGAGGTATCCACTTACTTATCAAGTATTATCGACATATTTAAAACCTGGCTGAATTAGCGAATACCAATCTCTTTTCTTCCTGTAAGCCCCAACCTTTCCCTCAATTATTCAAATGATTAATTCAATTATTATTTGCTCATCAGGTTCTCAATGGCAATGCATATAACAGGAAATGTGATGTATATAGTTTTGGAATTTGTCTTTGGGAGATATACTGTTGTGACATGCCATACCCAGATCTTAGCTTCTCTGAAGTTACTTCGGCTGTTGTTCGTCAGGTAGGTCTATTTCTTAATAGATGTTTTCCTACCCTTACACAAGAAGAGTCCAAAGAGATGCAAAATTTTATATATAGCCATTTTGCTTTAGAAATATCACTCTAATTCTTAGACAAGGAAAAAAAAAAAAAAAGAAAAAAAAACCACCAAGGAGGAGGAGGACTGAATGATCACAAACTTCTTTTATGGAACAACAGAATCTAAGGCCAGAGATACCTCGCTGTTGTCCAAGCTCTCTTGCAAATGTCATGAAGCGATGTTGGGATGCCAACCCTGAAAAGCGACCTGAGATGAATGAAGCGGTGTCAATGATAGAGGCAATTGACACATCCAAGGGCGGAGGAATGATTCCTCTTGATCAATCTCAAGGTTGCTTCTGCTTTCGCAAATACAGGGGGCCCTGAGAGATGTAGTCTGATATACATTTGAGGTCAGTCTGTAATTAATCCTTTAAACCTGAATTCATAGTTTAAGCAGAAGCTAAGACATGTTTGTAAAGCTTTTCCACCCCCCTTCGCCCTTTTTCAATGTTACAAATTGACAGTGTGAGCCCTCTAGAATTTAGGTAGACCAACTCATTACTGCCTCTGATCATGACTAACCCTAAAATTTGAGTAAAAATTACTCCCCGTGGGTGGGGGATCTTGCTACACCTTTCATGTTGACAGCTGATGAATTTCTTGTGGGTGATGGCTCCCTGTGTTGTCGAACATTGTACATTGTTCGGTTGTAGTCCTATTTGCGTGCTGGCATTGAATCCTATGCCCAGCCCCCTGCCCCAGCTGATGTGACTTTGTAATTGACTTTGATTCCGTAACTGTTCTTTACGATTAAGAGAATTAGCCATTTTAGTGCCTGAACTATTTGTTTTTAGATATATTGGTCCTCAAATTTATTTTTAACTCATTTTTTCCCATATATTAATTCTAAACTGCTGAACTAAATATGCTCTGATTTTTTTTTTTTTTGTTATAAATTTTATAAGTTGATATATTACATGTTGATATCTGTTTTAAATAATATAAGAATTTAACTTCCATTATAAGTAATTGTGAAAAGAGGAAATGAAAATAAAGATCATAACTTATCTTATAATTCGCATAAAGCATTACTCATCTCTGTTAGAAAGCCTCTAAAAATTTGCCCAAAAGAATCGAGAAAGTACGCAAAAGTTGAGTTCAGGACTATAATTGGCGAACTTACAGGTTCTGAATCAATGATATTAGGTGGTTTCATTGCAATTTAGGTTAGAACGGTGTCTAATATTACGGGTAATACTGCCTTTTTTTTTTTTTTTCTTTTAGATAAGTAGGGCAATGCTGCCGTATTCAATATATGCAGTAGCTTAAGTACTACTCATATGAGCACCGGTCCAAGTAGCTTTATTTGGGGGCACACTAGAAAAGAGGTGGGGCCAAAAAGAAGTAAAATGAATACATTAAAATTATTAAATTTCAAAAAAGATGAACAGTAAGTACAGCTTCAGAGATTCTCAAGAGACTGAACTAATAATCAACGTGGAATGTGGACTACTTAATACGAACCCCGGGCAATTTCTAACCAGCAATTTTGTAGGTAGGATTAACTAGATTATCCAGGCCGGATACTACTTGAATTGACTCTATAGTGTCTCCAACTTTGAGATCGGCCAAATAATCCTCATTCTCAGTCACATAACCAAAGACGGCGTAACGTCCATCTAGTATGTTGGCATTGCTTGGAGTTAGTTCACTCTCTTTCAACAGCCAAAATACCTGACTTGAACCAGAATCGTTCTCGAACTCCTGTCATCATTCAGAATCAAAGAAGTATCTAATGAATCTGGGAAATAATGTATTTACAAATATATAACAATATATGTATGTGACTGAGAATCCTCACTTCTCTGGCCATGGCCATTGTTCCAAAAGCATTAAAAGGAAGCCTTGTTTGAGCCTTGTAGAGACCCAGCTCCTGACCGACCAATCACAAAACATAACATCAATTTCTTCTAACATAAACACAGAAATATAGTAATAGTTGCAAAACTCACTTCCAAAGTAGATCCATAGAATGGTGCTTTTTCTCCATTAACCATAATTTCAAGAGGTATTGTACGGGTCTTCTCTGTACTTGGGTCAACAAAACCTTCAGCAGGACCTTCTGGATCTCCTGTTTGGACTACAAATCCATCCGCTGGGAAATGCCCATCACAAGTACATCGTCAGTGTGTGTTAAAAATAATACTGAACATATTGCATCAAGTAACAAAGATTAATTAAGCATGGCAATGCCATTATTGATGTGGCACTGAAGAGAAGAATATCAAAGGTCTATCTATGTATTCTACCTCTTTGAATCTCCATTCCGTCATAAAAATGTCTTTCCACCAAGTCTACAAAATTCCCAGCGGTCACGGGGGCATTGTAACCATCCAGAACAATACGGAATACACATTCATCCAGGTTGGGATTGTCTTTCACTTTGACCTTCATATCCACAGTTGCCCTTCCCTTCAGTAAAGGCATGTTTTGATACTCTTCAGGCACTTCGTATGGGAAGCCATCCACCATATCTTCTTCAACACTGCAGAAACCCAATGCCCCAGGAAGATCTCAGCTGCAGTCAATGACAAGGGCTTAACCTTTAAGTCCAGAATAGAGTTTGATTTAAAGCTTTTAATCACTACAACCAATAAACCAGTAGGTCGTCAACACATTCACACACTACCATCTTTCCCAAATCCCACTGAACCAAAAACTAGTGTCAATTGACAATGGTGGTTTCACGTTGATGTAAAAACAACCTTCAATGTGAACCATTTCCTTATTTCGGCCTAATTGACTGCCAGTTCAGATCAAATCTTCGAACGATAATTACATACTCACACCACTAACACATGAGTCTAGTTGTTTGATTGGGAAAATAATTATTTTACTTTGTGATCAATTGCGTTAATTCTAAAACGTTTTGGCGAGCTAATGATATTTGGCAATGTGAAAGAAGAGACAACGAAGCTAAAAAATTGTTCACCCTTACCCTCCAACATAGTTAAGCAGCTCCTTTTGTTTAGGGCCAACAGCGTCTCGGTTCCTATCCTCGACGATTTGTTGAAGTTCGTCAATTCCGGTTTCCAGTTTGTTGAGCAATTCAATCCCGTGATCCATCTTCGATTTTGCCAATCCTGAAACAATTAGACTCCTTCCTTGCTTCAAGGCTCGAGATGCTTGTCGAATATTCTACAGAAAATGACACCGAAAAGGAAAGCAATTTCAGTCCATTCCCATTTTTCCCTCGCGAATTAAGTGCAAAATCTGGAAACGGAAATTGAAAATGAGAATGGATTCTCACTCTCTCAACAGAATCCAACGCCTTGACACCAGCAACCTTGAGGCTCTCAGAAATATCTTCCAGTGGTTTCTGAACTTCCCTAATAGCCTTATTATCAATTGGCAAAGCATACCTCAAGAGCGCCCCAGGATCTTTAATTGGCGGCCCAGATATTAAAACCGAGACATCTGGATACGCCAAATTGCCCGCATTGGCATGCCCAGGCCACCCCAGTGCTGGCACTCCAGTTACCAATCCCACTGCCAATGCTATCGAAATTGCACATTGCTTCAGAGAAAGGAATCCATTTTTCTGCTGAAACCCGCAGAATCACATTAAATTTTCAAACTCGAGTATAATACAAATTTCCTTGGAAATTTTTAAAATTACATACCAAAATCTTATTACAGAATCAAAAGGCATTAATACAGGGATTGATAAGAAAAGTAATAATAAAATCAAACATAATAATCTTTTTCCTATGATTGATTCGAGTGCTTGCCTGCTTATCTTGAGACTGAAGCTGCCGTGAATCTTGCAAAGAACAAGATGGTCTTAGTTGAGAGCGAGGACTGCTCGAGGATCGACCAATCAGAATACTATTCGAGGAAAGCACAAGGTTAGAAGATGGCTTAGGGTTGTTAGTATTCAGTACAAAAGAAGGTTGGTGGCAAGAAACAATGTATGCCGCCATTGAAATGATTGGTTAAGCTAATATCAGCAAAAGAATAGTGACATTTAGAGGTTGAAAAACAAAACAAAACAAACACGAAGAGTTGCAGAATTGAGCGCAAATATGTGGAAAGAGACAGGGATAAGGTTGTATTGGGGAATTTGGGAATAAACTAGACAGCAAGAGATAATTTCATTGGCTGAACCTCTCAGTTTGGATAAGATAGATTTTGATGTCTAAACTCTAAAGAAAGACATTCGCTGGGAGTTTGATGAACTTTTGATTTATGGGCTTAATAAATATGGAGAAAGTTCTTAACTGCTATTACAATCTAACCTTGGGTTTGAAATGGGGGCCTACACTTCATTCAGCCCAATATATAACAAATGAAAGTCCAATTGCACTCATCTAGGTTTTTTTTTTTGATAAGTGTTTTATTAGAAAAAAAAAATTGTTTATTCGAGATAAACTTTCATTCAAAATGAATGTTGTCTTCTATTTATTTATTTTTTTAAATTCAATTTTATGTTGGAAAAAGTGGGGGTTAAATATATAAGTTTTATAGGTATAATGATTGTGTGTGTAAGAGAATGTTTGTTTGGAAAAAAAATGTATGAGAGTGATTTTATTAATAATATATATTTTTTAAATAAGGTGGGGCCCACAACTTTTATAGGTATATTTTATAGGTGTATTTTTGGGGGACATATGTTTTTTTTTAAAAAAAACTGTGTCCAAATGTGTTGGTTTATGAGAGACAAACATTCTTCACTCAATTAAAATTGAAAGATTGTCCAAATATAGCCTTAAATTTTATAATTCAATATCCTTATTGATTAATTCAAAAATAATATATAGAAGAAACTCCAAAAATTATAACGCATGCAGTACAAGACACTTCTTGACATGAATCAAACTTAGGACCTCTTACTTGACAAATCAAGTAGTAGTACCTAAGTAAGGGGAATCACACTACTAGAGTATTTACATTGTTCTCAATCATATATTAGTCTTACAATAACTTTAAAATAACATGTTGGTTCAAGTGATAAACAATTTAAGCACGGTCTCGAGTCCTAATATTATGAATAGATAAATGAATGTTGAAAGAATTTGTCTCCCAGAAAGGAATTCAACCTAACTCAATTCTAGATGTACATAAAAGTAGTCATAAAAGAAAAACATAAAGTATATTATACTGATTTTTTTTTTTTTTTTTTTAAAAGAAAAATGGATATAATCTTTCTTTCCCTTCTTTTTTTTTTCTAGGAATTTCTTTTTATTCTTCTTTTATCCAAAAGATGAACATAACGTATTTGAGGGCATGGAGAAAAGAAAAACCAAAATATCTAAAGCATTTTTTTTAAAAAAAAATATATATATGGAATAGAGGTTGATACTGTTCCAACTTGTTGGTGGTAGAAAAAAGGAAAAAAATGAAGAAAAAAAAAGGAAAATAGCGTGGAATTCATGCTCATCTCACTTGGCACTTTCAATCCCGTATTTTGAAGTGAAATAATGGGTCAAAGCAACAAATATAATAATAATCTACTCCGTATGAAAAGTGTTTTTTCCATTAATATATATATATATATATATATATAATTACCAAATATATATATATATGTATATATATATATTTAAAAGTTTAACAATTAAAAATATAATTAATTTTGAGTTCATGACCTCTCCGATTATAAGCGAGGCGGGTATCCACTATATGTTAATAATAAATAAATATATAAAATGTAATAAAAAATTTTTACAAAATAATAAATATCTAAAATATAAGACGTGCAATTTCTTAAGATAATATATTTTTTGAAAGGAAAATTTCTGATTTTAGTCCTCTAACGTTTCTCGAACTTGGTCCTAAATCTTTAAAATTACTTAACTAGATCCTATAACTATTTTCAAATTCTGAAGTAGGTCTTCCGGCCAAAATCCTCCCCTTTTCCAGCACTCCCAATCACATGAGATGCACATGCTCTCTTTTTTGAGGGTATTTTCGGTAATCTCTTCCATTCCTCAAAAAAAAAAAAAAAAAAAAAAAATTTTAAACTAACTCCCCATTACAGTGACG
>JAXGGT010000078.1:170437-198641 GCA_035583425.1 Marsdenia floribunda | reverse complement strand
ACTTCATGATTCAAGAATTCTTTTAACAAGAAAATTTCTAAGGAAAGAAGCCCCATCATTTTGTGTTATTTTTATAATTATTTTTTATTATTGTTACAGTCACGCAGAACAAACCCAGTTGTCCACTTCTCCTCCATATTTCTGTCTTTTCGTCACATAATTAATAAACAAATTGATTACAACATTATCATGCTATGGCAAAAACCAACTACAAAAATCTAAAGAGGAACCTATAAACAAAAACCTAAAACAATCAGAAATTCTGTTTCCCAAAAAAAGAACAAAAATGACAACAAAGAAGAATGAAAGAAAACTAGCAATTATAACTAAATAGATGGAATAACAGTTATATACCATATTCTACAAAATATTAGCACATTTCCTAACTAGACTTGATACATTTACAATGAAATTACACAACAGAAGTACTGATAAATTTTTAAGAACGAGAGAAATAAACAGCTGCAGTTGCTTATTAGAACAATTATAGTCTTCCTCTTCCATAGTCATTTTAGCTCAAGTAATAAATTAAACAAAAATCTCCAGCTTGCTTTTCAGCATTTTTAATACCAATTGAAGGGAGTATATTGCACTTAACACTGATAATTAGTCTCAAAATAAGCACAACTTATACACTTGTTCATTTATTACTCACGAGTTACTATTCTGCAAATTACTGATATCTACATTATATGTGATATAAGATATGAATTGTGGAAACCGTATCTGCGTGCTGCGATGGAGGCTGATATGAAAGCAGTCAGCATGGGGACTAAGATAAAAGCTGAAGTTTTGGAGACTAACACAAAAAAGGAGAAACCAAAAAAAGCAAACTTACCTCTAGCTGTGATCCAAAGAGCTACGCTAGAATGAAACTGTAGAACACATCTTCGATCGGTTAAGTGAATGAGTCTTCGATCTGTTACAAAGAACGATGAAGGTGGATTACAGAGAATGGGAAAAGGGGTGTTTTTTCTTTGATCGGTTACAGACAACGATGAAGGTGGATTACAGAGAACGGGAACTAGGGTTTTTTCTTTTGGGGGAACAAATGGGGAAAGTAGCTTAAGGGGAAGAGGGGAACAATTAAAGAATGGGTTTCGTCAGCTAGAGAACGATGGGTTCCGTTTTTCTTAAAAACGAAATAGGGGGATAATTAGCTTAATCTGATCAGGGAAGAAGAGCTAACAGGAAGAGGGTATTGTAATGACCAAAATACCCCTATTGAAAGTCACACAGAAGACAAATTAACGGAGAGTTTGGAATTTAACGGCCAAAGGACCACTTTGGTTAATTCGAAAATACTTAAGGGACGACTTTGGCTAAAATTAAACATGAGAGACTATAACGGCGAAAACTACAAACTTAAGGGACTAAATTGGCTAATTATCCTGTAGACTATAGTCGCTACACAAACTTATAGACTTGAATCATAACTTTGGTATCAAAATAGATAAACAACTTAGATTTAAGTCTTAATGAAAACGTTAAGTTTTAAAGAAATTGAATATAATATAATTAATCTCATATCGTAAATATATTTAAATATTCATTATTAATTCGAAATCATTTTAAATACTTAGCTCTGAATATGGTGAGACTTATACTCGCAACACTGGCAGTCGTTTTCTATGGATTAAAATTTGTATTGAAAATTTTGTGCTCCCATTAACGATTTCTTAAAACATTCAATTCATATAAAGATGCAACATCTAATCTAATCCCACTTTGTGTCCACAATTTCAGTGTTTTTTTTTTTTTTTTTTTTTTTTGTGGGGGGGGCGTTTCTAGTGCAATGCGTACGTTGTACAATGGTTGTCTGTTGTGTGCCCAGATTACCTGTGTCCCGTCCTGTGCGAGCTTCTAAGGTAGCAATTGGTGGTCCTAATCTGATATTTGCCATTCTTTTTAAAATTTAATAATATTTAAAATTACTATTTCAATTATGTAGGTCAAGAAAGTTGGTAATAGTCATTACTTTATTTCTTCTTTTTTTTTTATGGACATTATGGTAATATCAATTATTTTTATTTATTTTTAAAAGGATATTATGATAATATTCATTATTATCATTTATTTTTTAAAAAGACATTAGGGTAACATTCATTATCTTCATTTATTTTTAAAGGGTATTATAATAATATTCATTACCTTTATTTATTTTTAAAAGTAAATTATGTTAATATTCATTACCTTATTTTATTTTATTTTATTAAATCATTTTCCTATAATGATAAGGATACATGGTAATATCAATTACCATATTTTATTTTATTTTATTAAATCATTTTCCTATAATAATAAGGACACATAATCTCACATCAAGATTTTATACAATTATTGCTCTTCCTTGATTCTATAAATATATTAAAGATGTCTTTGACCAGTTAAGTGAACTTTTAACCTTTATTGGGTTTTAATTGCTTTATTGGGCTTTGACTATTGGAAAGCCATCGGGGGAACAACCCCCCACCTTGGCTTTGCTTTTGGAGGATTGGGAGATTCACTGAAAAAAGACAAATCTACCCCCAATCCAGGTTAGGCTCCACTTCAAAGGTGTAGCTCAGTTGGTAACAATTCACTTATTATTCGATAGAGGCAAAGTGCCTCGAATTTTCAAATAATAATAATAATAATATTAATTTGGATAGGTAATAAAAAAATAATAATTATTATTATTATAAGACATTTAAAGAAATTACTTGTATAATAATAAAACAAAATATGTTTGGTTTAGAATTTTCCATACAAACAATGAAATAAAAATATATTCACGTAAAACATGTGATGGGAGTAATTTTTTTTTTTTTTTTTTTGCCTTGTTTGGTTTTGCCTTTTATTCCACGATTTTTCTTGTTATGACTAAACAAGTAGCAATTATACACATCATCTTCCTTCATAAATTCTTACTCCAAACAACGCATTGTCAATTTTTTGAAATGAATATCATACATACGGCATCTCTCCTCCATAATATCTGAATAGAGAACCTTACACGAAAACTGTCACTCTCCTAAATTAATAAGGAAATTTGGCAAGTTTAGTTCCAATATATATATATATATATATATTGGTGAGATATGCTTCAAATTTTATTTTATTTTTTTAATTTTTAAATCTTAAAAAAAAAAGTATATTAAGTAAAGTAAATCTTAAATTATTTTTAAAAAATTTTTAAATCCTAAATAAATTTACAAACTAGTAATATAATTTTTTTTTTTTTATGAATTTCATAAAAAAAAAATTATAATTTAACTTGATCGTTTAAAAAAAAAAAAAAGATAATATCATCATATAAATTAAACTATTTGAATTTATTATTCTTTTTTTTTTCAAATAATTAAATAAATACGATTAAAATTTATATATATAAAAAAAAACGAAAAACAAGTAGATAATATTTGATGAGGCTAACTGGTGATATGAACTCTTTTTTCATTTCTCTAATTAACCATAAGTATAATAAATATTGAATATCTGTATTTTAACTGAATTTTCGTAAAAAAAATACTATATTACTAGTTTATTATTTTGTTTAGGACTTAAAGAAAAAAAAAATGGAACTTAACTCAATAAAATAAAATTTATTTAGGACTAAACTTGTTTATTATAAGCTATTAACTCAGTACATAGTGAGTAAGTGCCTTATAAATGTTTCATTATGAATGTCGTGTAAAAAAGTTAGGGCGATATCTTGCTCTGAGCAAGAGTTAAATTCTATGGGCAGAACACAGATTGAATAAATTAGTCAAAATAGTAACTTTTGATATTAGATGGTTTAAAAAAAAAAAAAAAAAAAAAAAAAAAAAAAATTGAACCTATTTATTTTATTTATTTACTTATTAAATTTTCTTTTGGGGAATGAATAATTAAGTATCAATGGATTGGATAGGTTATTGACTGGTGAAGCAAAGTATGCCTTGTAAATTAGGGAACTAGATGAGAATTGAGAAGACTTTTTTTTTTTTTTTTTAATAATTTAATTAGATAGTTTTGAAATGTGTCATACACACTGTCACTGTATTTCATCTCAAATAGGTTATCACGGACGTTTCAATCCATTTTATGTATGTTTTGATTTGTTTTGTTTTTTTTTATTATTATAATTTTTTTTAATTAAAATGAATATTGGAAAATTGGTTATTTTAGTCTCCAAACTAATTTCGTTTGGACAAAGGGGTCCCTGTTCTTTATTTTTGGATAAATGAATTTCTTTTTTTTTTTTTTTGGACAAAGGGGTCCTGTTTTTTAATTTTTGGATAAATGAATCCCTATTCTTTTTTTGTTTAGACAAACGGATCCTTTTGACCAATTTTATTTAGAAAAAAGGTGTTAATTTTCATATGATTTATCATTATTCTACATATTGTGATGATAATTATTTCATTTTGTTTTTTAATTTCTCATAATTTCCCTCTTCTTTTGTTATATTTTTTAACAAAAATTAGTCAAAATGATTCATTTGTCCAAATAAAAAAAGAATGGGAATTCGTTTATCCAAAAATAAAAAACAGGAACCCCTTTGTCCAAACGAAAAAAGAATAGGGATTCGTTTCTTTAAAAATAAAGAACAAGGACCCCTTTGTCCAAATGAAATTAGTTTGGGGACTAAAATGACCAATTTTCCAATAAATATCACTTGTTCATTGGGGACTAAAATGACCAATTTTCCAATGAATATCACTTGTTCATTAAAAAAGTTATATAATTTGTTATAAGTAAGGATAATTGTTTGATTTTAGTTTATGAATAATTTTTGATTATTTGAATTCATCTACATCTTTATTTTTTAAATAAATTGATTTTTTTTATTTAATTTCGATTGTCTAAATTAATATTTTTAATTAATAATTGACATATTTTGATTTTAATTCTCTAAATCGATATTTTTGACCAATAATTGACAATTTTTGACTAAAATTTATGCATTTGTTAGATATATATATAACAACTATTTAGGGACAAAATAACAATTTCATTCTAAATTTGTCCATTTTCACATTATTTAATTTTGAATGATGTTATCTCATATAACAAAATTGTAAAGTATATTTAGGTAAAAGTTTTTTTTTTTTTTTTCTTTTTAAAAATTTAAAGTATTTTCGCTTCTAACATGTCTAGAACTTAGTGATCTTTTAAATTATAAATAAAGATGCTACCCCCTGAACTAATCATTCGTAAAAGTTTTTTTAAGAGGAGATTTTTTTTTTTTTTCGTTTTAAAAAAAAAAAACAGAATCACTTTTTTTTTTTTTTTTTTTTTTAAAGTTGAATTTATGTCTAATAAATTATTATTTGAATATATATTTTTTAAAATGAATTTTACAGGGACATATTTATAAAATTGATCCATTAATTTTTTTCCTTAATTAATGTTCATCAATCAAATATTTAATAATTTCTCTCTCTTATGATAGAAGCCGCTTTATAGCTTCATTTTTTTTTTCTTTTTCCAAATTTGGCAGACCAAACTGCATTATTCATAATAGAACAATCTAAATGCAAAACTTGTTGTGAGTGAAAAAGAAAATCACTTTTAAAAAAAAAAAAAAAAAAAAGGCCTAAACTTCCTAAAATTTTACAAGAGGAAAATAATAAACTTTAATAAATTTAAGTTTCTTGACAATTCACTATTTCTTCTTAAACGTCCATGTGATTATTAAGGTTGATATTATGATATATTGTTTGTTTTGAAAATTTGAGGTATTTTTGCTTTTGTTATGTCTTAAACTCATGACCTTTTGGATCATAAGTGATGCTGCTACTAACTGAGTTATGCCTTTTTGACAAGGTTGATATATTGTTGAGTGGTTCAATTTATTTTGTTGATAAAGGGGAAAAAAATTTAATAATAATAATTTGTGATAATAGTGAAATTAAATCAAATTAGGTAATGGTATGTATGTAAAATTGACTATAAAATAAAATTATAATTTAACTACGAAATATAATTCCAAAAAAAAAAATGGTTATAATTCCAAAAAAAAAAAAAAAAAAATGGTTAAGTGGTGTGACAATTTTACATACATACCAATTTGATTTAATTTCACTATTATCACAAATTATTATTCTTAGTTTTCTTTTCCCTTTATCACCAAAACAAATTGAACCACTCAACAATATATATCAACCTTATCAAGAAGACATAACTCAGTTAGTAATCACAAAGACATAACTCAGTTGGTAGCAATATCACTTATGATCTAAAATATCATAAATTTGAGACATAACAAAAGTAAAAATGCCTCAAATTTAAAAAAAAAAAACAATATATCATAATATCAACCTTAATAATCATGGACCAGAAAATGCAGATTTTATTAATACTCCTTCACATGTAAATTTATATACTACTTCTACTCATCTAATCCTTTCTGCGCAGTCGTGCTTCTCATTTATACGGTGGGAACTGAAAAAATAAAAGAAAATAAAAATACGCCCGGATTCTATGGTAATAATGCTTACTCCTTTCCCTCCCTCTGCGATCTGGAGAGATTCCATCGAGGTATTTATATAGTCGTTAATGGTGATAAATATATATATATATATATATGGGATTTTTTGACTCCCTGCAAATGATCTGATACGATTCCCAGTTGCTTCCCTCAAAAACAGAATAAAAAAGATTCTGTATATATGGTCATTGTCTTTTTTGTACACCACTTGTTTGATAAAAGTATCAGCCTAAATAATCAATTTAATCCGCTCGATAATTCTGTTTAGAAAGAATAAGGACGACTGACGGAAGGGAAGGCAGGCATCAATGTGTTATTAGAGAGAGTTGAAAAACAAAAAAAAAACCTAATCAAAGCTGACCAAAGAAAACAAAGATAGGTGTTGGGTTGGAGATGGAGATGTAGACGAGACGGTAGCTAGGAGATCGTGGATGGCGATAACTCAGAAAATAAACAGTACGTACGTGTAGGTAGGCAGGAAGAGAGAAAAAGAAACCAAAAAATAAAAAAGGAGTGAAGAAGAGAGAAATTGTTAAGTGGAAAGCCAGCCACTCATGATCATCATGATCATCATTTCACCACAGTAAAAAGGAACGTGGCAATGTTGATGAAGAATTCCAACCTCTCCTTTCCCTGGAACTTTCTTGCATATGGACACATGTTTTGTTCCTATCTCTTCCGTTGATGGCGATGGCCGACGGTAATGGCTCCTCTCATCCATTTTTAATCATTCGTGTACATGTATACTGTTTTTTTTTTTTTTTTTTTAAATACAATATCTTTTATATTATGTTGTATTTTAAATAAATAAAAATACTACAATAATTCGAACTCATAACATCTTGAAATTTGACTGTTATAAAAAAAAAATGAGATAATTAATGAGTCGTGTGTGGTTCCTAATGAAATTTAATTAACATTAATGAGAACTCTGAGCAATCACGTACGCAATCTCTCCGGCGAATTTATTGCTTCCTTAATTGAGATTAAATGGGCGATGTGCAAGTTTTGCTTCTTAATCTGCTCGCAACAGATGTTGTCTGTCTCGCTGGATTGAAATTGCAACTTTTATTTATTTATTTTAAAGTCCATATCTTTTGTATATTTTTATTTGTAAAGTAGCAATGAATTTGATCTCTAATTTTTTAATTATTGATCCAATTGGTTTTTTTTTTTTTTTTTTTTTTATTTAGTTGGTCTATAATATATAATAAATATGTGCATTTAATCTCTCTCTTCACAAAATTTATTATTTTGAGCAAGTCAAATAATATATTTGATTTGTTTAAATAATAGATTTTGTGAATAGATAAATCAAATACATTTGTCAATTTTACATTAGGGACTTATTAAATTTAAAAAATAAAACAGTTGCACCAAAGACATAATATTAGATGTCAAGACTTTAATAGCCTACTGACTCAAGTGCTCTCCTGCGTACCATAAGGTCATAGGTTCGACACCCTCTGGAATGCAACAAATGATGCATGTCAAGTTTATCCTTACGCTCCAAGTCTGAATTAGTCGGATAGTACCCAAATACTTGGCCCTAAAAGAAATTTAATTAAATTATTTTATCAACTTTTAATTAATTATTGTATTTATATATATATTACAAGTAAACAAAACTATATACTTGTAATATATTTGTCCAAATTGGCTTCTTATTCTAGCATTTAAAACTTCATTAACTAATTACCATAAAAGAGCAAGTACGTTTCCAGTCCCCACCCCCCTCTCTCTCTCTCTCTTTTTTTTCTTTTTTTTTTTTAATTTTTGTTTGTTTGTTGGGTTATAAACAAATGTTTGGTATGCGTCATAAAGTTACGTCAATACTTCCTTTCAATCAAACTCCAATATAGAAGAAAGGAAGTAGTGGCAAGTGACTCAAGGACCATATCCATATATACATATATATATATATATATATATGTATGTATATGCACTACCCTTTGCTTATTATCTTCAAGAAAATTATTAATCACCACAACCAACCAACCAAAAAAAAAAAAAAAAAAAGGAAATTTAGGTTCAGATTTTTTTTTTTTCTTTTAATTTTTAGTTTGGCATGTCAAAATTATATTATTATTATAAACTTTGTCTTAATCATCAACTATCCTAAAACCTAATCAAAAACTTTATCTTTAATTAAGTTTTTGTCTGTTTTTGTTTATTTTAATTATGATTACCATTTTCTTTTTCCATTTTAGAATAATTAATCAAGATATATCATATCATTCACAAATTGGTTGGATTATCTTTCAATTATTTATATTCATCAAATTATGTATTTATTTATTTTTTTTTTTAATTTTTAATGCATTACTATTATAATTAAGAGATTGATTTGAATAAATAACTATACAATAATACGAATAAAGAATACTATCCAATTTAGTTTCTATTTTATTAGTTTTTTTTTTCTCGTTTTGGTAATTTTTCCATTTTTTGTCTATTTTTAGTCCCATATTATATATTTTTGTTTTTTGGTTTTAGTCATTTTTATTATATTTTGATTAATTTTTTTATTAAATTAGGACTTTACAATAAATCTTAATATTTATTCAAACAATTTTTTAATTTGTCTAATTAAATTAGAACAAGTATGAAGGTCTTAATTTAATAAAAAAAAAGAAATCAAAACAGTCATCTAAAAATAGTTAGGGATAAAAAAAAAAAAAAAAAAGAAGACTGAAACGATAAAAAAACTAATAATCATTTCTAATACATTCTTAATACTCGAGATAGAATAAAACTTATAATAAATGAAAAATAGTTATGAATATTATATATTTAGTCATTAATCTTTTTTATTTTTTTCTAATTCATTTTTATTTTTTTTGTCATCCAACTTTTCTATTTGTTTCATTTTTTTTTTTTTTTTTTTTTGCAATAAAATAGTAAAGTTGTAATAAATTTTAATGTTATTTTTGGTTATTTTTAAGCTAAAAATGATAGGAAGGTATAAATTAGTTAATAGTAATAAAAAAAATCTAAAATAATAATTAAAAAGTTAAAAATGACTAAATATGCAATAAATATAAATTTGAAGGAGTAATAAAAATATAGATAAATAATTAAGGACTTAAGTTGCTAAATATAAAAAGAATAAAGACTAAATTTTTGAAAATAGTTCTATGAAATCTCAGAAAATTAATAGAATATTCGAGTATAAAGATTTTATCAATAGGCGAAACAAAATCCGCGATTTTTTCAATCAAGTCCTTCCATTTTCCCTCTAGAATATTCGAGTGTAAAAATTTTGAATAGCTGGAAAATAGAAGGGCTTGATTGAAAAAATCGCGGATTTTGTAGTCAACATCGTCACCAATAAAGCCCACTGTCTTAAGCATAACCGAAGAACTAAAGAAACAAAAAAAAAAAAAAAAAAATCCGAGTCCACTCACTGAGTTAAGAAACGAGTTGACTCGCCAATTTGCGTCAGATACGTTACTTTCGATGGCCACTGCTTACATGTTGTTGTTCTTCTCACGTATAAGAATATCAGTTTAGTGACTGTAAACATCGAAGAATCGCCTCTCCGCAGAGCCTTTCTTTTATTTCTTCTTTCTCCTTCAGTTACGAATTCTTGATAGATTGTGAAAAACAGTGGCGGAGGGGGGGAAAGTGCTGGAGAAGATGAACACGCAGCCACCCGAATATTATAATCTCGAATATGAGATAAATCCAAGCAAAAACTATTGAGAGAGTGGAAGAGAATCGAAACCTTCCCCATTATTATACAAATAGATACACCAAAAGACAATGAACCCCCCCAAAATACAGTCAAAATATTCGCACTAATTGTTTTTTCTTGGGTGAAGTAGGCCAGACTTCTTGCGTTATCAAAAATCTTTCCGGACTAAAGTTGTGGGAGAGATTTTCTTTTATTTTATGTTGTTTTTTTTTTTTTTTTGGTTCATGTTTTAGGTATGTTTAAGGGTTAAATGCACACGCATTCATTCAGTCTGCGTATATTCGAAATTCTCACCAACTTTTCTTGTTGGTACAGTTTTCTATATCTCTGTGTCTTACGTTGTGGTGTTTCGTGTTTGTTCTTCAGATGTCTATGGACTGTAATTGATAATTGAATTTTCTCAGTGGTCTGACAAAGAAAGGCGTTGGTTCGCTCAATATATATATTATTCTCGAAGTATATTGAACTCTGTGGGGGTGTTTGCCCAACTGGACCGTCTTCAAATTTTCTAAAATTGATAAAGAAGATGGGTTTTTCTTGATTTCGAGATGTTCTTGATGGATATTGAAGGCCGGGATAATCCTCTCAAGGTGAGATGAGGCATTCAGAATTTGGCAGACCCTTCTTCATGTTTCTCACCTTTTTTTTTCCTCTTTTTAACTGATTCTGTTATTTGTCCTTTTCTTTTGCTGTAGAGGGAGTCATGGAGAACGGTCTTGACTCTGGCCTATCAGAGTCTCGGTGTTGTATATGGAGATTTAAGCACTTCGCCTCTGTATGTGTACAAGAGCACTTTTGCAGAGGACATTCATCATTCAGAGTCTAATGAGGAAATATTTGGAGTCCTATCTTTTATATTCTGGACTTTGACTCTTATTCCGCTCCTTAAGTATGTCTTCATAGTACTTCGAGCGGATGACAATGGGGAAGGTGGAACTTTTGCTCTATATTCTCTGCTCTGTCGCCATGCCCGGGTGAGCACTTTGCCAAATGGCCAAGTTGCAGACGAGGATCTATACGAGTATAAGAAAGACGGAATTGCGTCTGCCAATAGGGGTTTAGGATTGAGCTTGAGATCAACATTGGAGAAACACAAAGTGCTGCAAAGGATATTGCTTGTTTTGGCCTTGATTGGGGCTTGTATGGTCATAGGCGATGGAGTCCTAACACCGGCCATTTCAGGTCTGAGATGTCACTACTAATTTTTCGTGGGTTCAATCATTAAATTGGGGGGGAAAAAAAAAGTAGTGTGATAATTCGTTTGCTTCTGTTCGCAGTATTTTCAGCAGTTTCAGGACTGGAGCTTTCCATTAAGAAACAGCATCACCAGTGTAAGTTCCTTATTTGGACTGCTTGTTTCTTCACTTGATATTTCTTTCACACGGATTCTGGTACACAAAAACAATAGGGACTCTTGAGTCAAGAAATCTGGCTATCCATTTACGTATTCTATTTGACTGGCTTCGTTGAATGTTTTAAGCAACCATTCTGCCCAGTTAACCTCTCTGGCTATTCATCCTATTTTCTTGATACCACACAATTTTCAAGGTTGTGTTCTCTTACATATTTAGATTTGAAAATGGCTAATTTTCTTTGAAAAGTATTTCATGGGGTTCAGGGATTGATTGTCAACCACTATAACTAATTGTCAAGCATTATTTTAAGTTTTCCAACCATTGATTCAGCATCTCTTCTCTTTCGACTCTTTAAAAGGGAAAAAAGTAAGAGACTGAAAGTGGACCCAAGAAAATGACTTTTACCTTCAGTATGTATTCACAATTAGGGCTTCCTTGCTACAGACAATTAAGGCTTCCTTGGAATCTAGAGATTGTTCAGTAAACGTGTTGTTTCAAGACAAAGAGAGCCTAACGGGAGGAAATTAGTAATCTTTGTTGTGGGCCCTTTTTATAAAACTAAGACAATGTTTTCCCCTCAATCAGAGTCAAATCAACATCACATAAATAATAGTAAAAGTTAGGTCTCCAACTTTATCATTGTTTGGTGCACTATGTTGAACAATCTCCTTACAAAGCAAACATACAAATAGAGAAAAAGGGTAGTAGTAGTCATTTAAGATTACGATTACCGTGAATTAAGGGAACTTTCAATACAATTGAATGCATTCCTGTTAGTATTTCAGAGGATAACCATGGAGCATGGGGATGCTGGATTGGTCAGAATGATCTGGAGAGCAGTATTACTGTAATTAGTGTTGAACAACTACAGCAAAGAATTCTTTAGATTGAAGGTTTTGATGGATTAAAAATATGATCTCATTCTTGGCTACCTGGGTTCATCTTCAAATGGACTTGACTGACTAAGAAATTTCTAGACTTTACATATTTGATCTTTTAATACTATTGTTTCTCTGGTATTCTTTTTTCTTCTGATAAGTACAGTAGTATCAGCTGGTTTCGTGTTAAACTGGGAAGATTTCATATGTGGGCTATCACTATCCTTGTTCCCATCATTATTGAACCTATATTCTCGCGTGGCAAACTGTTGGTCAGTTGTTTTTTTCAGACGGCTAAGTTATATCTTTTAAGTGAAATTTTAAGTTACTGGTGGTACAGTTGCACCCTTCTCATTTGTCATTTTGTGCCTTTGCAGCTTGGTCTTTACAATTTGACCGAACCAGTTACACAAAAATTTTTTTTTTTTTCTTTTGAACACTCAAAACAACTTGAATATCTGCGTTCTTCTAGATTGTACTAGCTTTGGTTCTATTAAATGGAAAAAATTCAAACACAGAGTTGTCTTTTCCACATTATGCATTTTTATCTTACTAGTTCTTGATTCCTCCAGTCGTAAGTCTGAAATTTATTTTATTTTATTTTTTCTTTGTAGTTCCGTTCTTGGAAACTAAAAGCTTTTATTCTTTTCTACTGTTTCTAAGAAACTGGAAACAGTTTTATGTCATTTCTTTTACCATTCAAATGCCTAGAATTTGAGCATAGTTGTTTCCATTTATATATGTTCTCTTTTATCTAGAGTAAAAGACCTTAGAAGTCTGTATTTGTAGTTTTTTCCCATGGATCCTTTCTGCTTGCAAAAACATTAGATGATTTTTTAGGATGTAGAAAAGTGAATATCCACATTTATGTTTTAAGATATCTAAAAGGGAATGTCTACTTTCTTAATATAAAAATATTTTTCATTTAAAATTTCAAAACTAATCTCTCTAAATGATGATAAGTTTCACTAACACATGGGTTTCATCTCTGACTAATAGTGTGGTAATCTATTCAAGGTCAACTCCTCTTTGAAACCTTTGTGGCAAGTTAAAACGAGATATTTGATTTTGGATGGAGAGTCTTCCATGACAAGGTCACGTTGTCCATATTCATTCATCTTCTGCCTAATCTTAATTGTTCCTTTGATGAACCTGAAGACTTGTGATATCAATACTTACATTTATTTAAATTCTTCTTCTGAAGAATTGTGGTATTACATACACTCAATATTTTCTTCAATTCCTTGATTCACAGACGTGGAAGTACCAGTTGCTTGTATCATCTTGGTTATTTTATTTTATCTTCAACATTATGGAACCCACCGGATTGGATTTCTCTTTGCTCCAGTAGTCATAACTTGGCTCTTCTGCATCAGTGCTATTGGACTATACAATATTTTCCACTGGAATCCTCATGTTTATCAAGCACTCTCTCCTTATTACATGTACAAATTCCTGAAGAAGACTCAGAAAGGAGGTTGGATGTCCTTGGGTGGCATTTTGTTATGCATAACAGGTAAAATAGTTATTAGTGGACAATATGTGCTCTGTGACTATTTCTTGCCGTGCTTTCTTACCTAGATGCTTTCATCTTCAGGTTCAGAGGCCATGTTTGCTGACCTTGGACACTTTTCTCAGTTGTCTATCAAGGTAATATAAGATGTAGTACCATAATTGAGTTGCACATTTCTTTCTTTCTGAATAATAAGTTAGACAGAGAGTTCGTTTCCTCGTATGAATGTGATGTATGATGTCTGACTGTGCCTAAGTCATCTTGAAATAGATGGGCTAAGTTGCCCATATAACTGTGACCATTTACAAATTTATATGAATTGTTGCAATTGCAGCTCAAGGACTCAAGTTATTTGGGGTAGTATGAGATAAGTTTAACTCGAACTGAAGCACACACGCACAAAAAAAAAAAAAAAAAATTGTTCGCTCAAAGACAAAAAGTTATTGTGTGGATTTGTTTGCAGGGTCCAAATTAAATAGATAACTGATTAGTACGTTAGATTTCTGAATGATAGATGTGTTTTCTAGCAATGTAACAGATAGAAGCTGATCTTTTCTTAGTGTAACTTGTAAGGCATTGTGAAAAGGAAGTATTTCTTTGATTAACCTTACTGCCATCCAGAAATTAAGAATAACAAATTGTTGTTAAGTAATAAAGGTATCACCCCTAATGTTGCCATGATGCTGAGCACTCATAAGTTCACCTCTGGGTTGGGCTCCATGTGTTAGCAGTACTTCTCCATGATGAAATGGTACACAATCACTTGAAGTTGAGCCTTAGGGTCTGGAAAGTTTTCTTACCGAATCTTCTAATTTTCATTAATTTACCTCTACATTTGAAGCACCTTGCCCCAGTATGGTTGATTATCTTGCTCTGCTTCAAGGCCACAAGTTGTACCATGTAGATCTGTTGTTCCTGGTATTCATGCTAGAAAATTAGAGAGATTATTCCTAATATCTTCAATTGGACCAACCTGCTATGTCTATGTGTGGCAAAAAAAAAAAAAAAAATTGTTGTTTGCTCAATTATTAATCATTATGTAATATCAAGATAATTTCCTATCTTTTTACATGCATAAACCTCTTCAAAAGAAATTCCTGAAATGAATGAATTTCTGGTTGCAGATAGCTTTCACATTTGTGGTTTACCCTTCGCTAATTCTTGCATATATGGGACAAGCTGCTTATCTTTCAAAGCATCACATAATTGAAAGTGATTACAGAATTGGATTCTATGTATCAGTACCAGGTATCAACTCCTCTTTTGACTAGAATTTGCTGTAAGAAAATATTCTGGTGATTACTCCTATGGTTTTACTAGAATATCAAATTCTCTTTATAGCCATTTTTAAGCCTTTCTGGCAAAGTAAAAACTCTTCTTTTGTGCCAGAAAAGATAAGATGGCCTGTTCTTGCAATTGCAATTCTTGCTGCTGTGGTGGGAAGCCAGGCCATCATCACGGGAACTTTTTCCATAATCAAACAATGCTCTGCTCTGGGTTGCTTTCCAAGGGTTAAAATAATACATACATCATCTAAAGTCCATGGCCAGATTTACATTCCAGAGATCAACTGGACCTTGATGTTGCTATGCTTGGCTGTTACCGTTGGCTTCAGGGATACCAAGCACATAAGCAATGCATCAGGTAACTTAGTGATGCAATATGGATATAGGTTTTCAAGATCATTTCATGTCCATCATGCTCCAATATCAAATTTAGTGATGCAAAGCCTTCATCTTATTTATGAATGAACTCTTGAAATTTAGGACATAGTTACATAAGGAGCTCTGATTTATTTGGAGTTAAATTGTGGCTTTACTGATGTTGCCTTCTTTCCTGGAGCAGGTTTGGCAGTAATTACAGTAATGTTGGTGACTACCTGCCTAATGTCTCTTGTTATAATCCTATGCTGGCGCAGGAGTGTCTTTCTTGCTATTTGCTTTATATTTTTCTTTGGCTCTATTGAAGCTCTCTACTTCTCGGCTTCTCTTATCAAGTTCCTTGAGGGAGCTTGGGTGCCAGTGGCTCTCTCGTTTATATTCTTAATAATCATGTATGCATGGCACTACGGCACAATGAAGAAGTATGAGTTTGATGTACAGAACAAAGTTTCCATCCAATGGCTGCTTGGTTTGGGTGCCAACCTTGGTATTGTGCGGGTGCAGGGCATTGGCCTCATCCACACTGAGCTTGTCTCAGGAATTCCAGCAATTTTCTCCCATTTTGTGACCAATCTCCCAGCATTTCACCAGGTTGTTGTCTTCTTGTGCATCAAATGTGTGCCGGTACCTCATGTGAGGCCAGAAGAGAGGTTTCTGGTGGGAAGAGTTGGACCAAAACAATACAGACTGTACAGGTGCATAGCACGATACGGATATCGTGACATTCACATGGATGATGTGGAATTTGAGAAGGATCTTGTGTGCAGCATAGCTGAATTCATTCGATCGGAGGTGCCAGAAAATGATGTTAAAGTAGAAGAGTTTGAAGATGACGAGGCAATGATGACAGTAATAGGGACAACATCGGCAAACTTTAGAGGGGTAAAACTGTGTGAATATGATGATGAGGACTCATCTGAGATAACAAGCGTGGCAGAGATAAGCTCTCCAGAGGTTCCAAAGAAGAAGGTAAGGTTTCTCGTGCCTAAGAGCCCACAAATTGACACTAGCACCCAAGAAGAGCTGCAAGAATTGATGGAAGCAAGGGAGGCAGGGATGGCATTCATATTAGGGCACTGTTACGTCCGCGCAAAGAGTGGATCAAGTTTTTTCAAAAGGGTTGTGATTGACATAGGGTATGATTTCTTGAGGAGGAACTCCAGGGGACCAACATATGCAATGAGCTTTCCTCGTGCTTCAACTTTGGAGGTAGGGATGGTCTACCATGTATGAAATGAAACCCTAAATTCGGTCCTTGTTCCTCACCCCCCCCCCCCCCCCCCAATCCATGTCATGTAAGAAGAGCTACATAATAGTAATTTTTGAAAATTTTTGTAAATGATAGATGAAATGTTATGCATGTATGTATGTATGTATGTATCTCTTATATTCTCTCTCACCTCGCAACTGATTAAATATATATATATATATATATATGTTAGTTATATATTATCTGAAATGACACAAGTTTATGTGAAAACCCCTTTTATACTATATGCTCCTGACACAGATTCTGAGCCCAATGCCCAATTCCTAAAAATGCAGTTTTGCCTAAAGAATGACAGGGAAAAATAGAAATCACTTGTCTTTACCCTTTTGGAATGATCATATTTTCCAAATTTCCCATGAGAAAGAGACGAAAATGAAACTAGCCCACTGGCCCGTAGGTGCACATGCCTTGACCAGTGTTAAACAGATATATCTGTATACGAAGGAAGATTGAACCCAAAGAAAGACCAAAACTGCTTACATCAACCTTCACCCCCAAAAAAAACTAGCATGCACATCAAGATCCTTCCATTTCTCCAAGCAAATATTGGGATGTACACACATATTTATTGAATGAGAGAGAAAAGAATGCACCAAAGTTCTGACTTCTGAAAGTTGTCGCCTTCTTTATCTCCCACCAGCACGCCTTCTACATTTATATATATATATATAACCACCTTACTCTAGCCAGGAGGACCATCAAAGCCTATCTGAACTTTAGTTCGTCCCCTTGTCGGCTCTGCGCAACATCACCTAATATAATGCACCAAAATTGTAAACAGAGTTTTTTTTTTTTTTGATAAGTAATTGTAAACAGAGTTAATAATCTCACTGATACATCATTTTGGTCGGAAGACACCCGCTTGCTTGCTTTTACTCATGAAAGAGCTGCAAAATTCCTGTTTTTGCATTAAGTATAGTTATTAGTAATCGAATAGTACTTGGTTCGTTCACGAAATAACTTCATATTTTTACACTTAATTGAAGACAAAAACAGAAACAGAGACAACGGGGTTGGAGGGGTGGGGGTGGGGGTGTATATGATTCCCGCATCTCCTTTACTTCTTTTAATGCTTTCCTTAACTCTCACAGCATCAAATCAATCCTTTTGTACAGTAGTAGTAGTAGTATTTACTATATCATATAATATTAACCTCCCTTTTAACCTTTTATTGAACAGCGTTCCCTTCTCTGTTACTCTACCTTTATAGTCCTCCCCCCGGACTTCCTTTGTCTCTTTCTTTAGGTTCCATTCTCTCTCACTCATTGTGTGCTGTTTGTTGTGTAAATCTCTGTTTCTGGATTTTTTTTTTTTTGGTTGCATTGTCCCCACCTCATGCCCTCTCTCATTCATTACTCAAGAAAAAAAGTTTTCTGCTGATTACCATGTAAAAGGAGTGGGGAGGAGGGGTGGGTAGCGAAACATTCTGTTGGAGGACTCTGTCTTTATTATATCTCGTAAGAAAAAGAAAAGAAAGAGAATGCTGTGTTTATTTGTCCTTGTTTAAACAAACGATTCCTTTTAAGTTAGTCGAGTACCGAGAACAAGAATCATGGGAAAGCGCTGGCTCATTCTACTACTAGTTTTGGCGTTTCTAATTTCTGGGTGTTCATCAGCTTCAGCTGCTGCACCTGTTGCAAGTGAGTAGTGCACGGTTACCTGTCCTTTCTTTTCCGGATTCTTTCCAAGTGGCATCTGTATGAATTGAAATTTTTGCCATCTTGCTTTCTCTATGCACAAATTGAATCTTGTTTTGTTTTTTATGTCTTTTGCCTGTGTCCCAGAAATTGTTGGTGGAGTTGTCACGAATGTTGCCTCCGCCATTTTCAAATGGTTGTGGTCACTAAAATCAACTAGCAAAACAGGTAAAGGTTCTTCTTCCTTTTGATGCACATTTCAGAAATTTCTCTCCTCTCTCGGTGGTTGTTTGCAATGCCTGCAATTTTGTGATTGATGGGATTCAATATCATATTCTTCTTGCAGCAATTTCGAGCCGTTCTATGATGAAATTTGAGAGTGGGTACACTGTTGAGACTGTGTTTGACGGAAGCAAGCACGGAATTGAACCGTACTCTGTAGAGGTGTCTCCTTCCGGGGAATTGTTGGTGTTGGATTCCGAGAACAGCAATATCTATAAGATCTCAACACCATTGTCTCGATGTGAGTTTGCTCGACAATCAGAATAAGAATTATTAGGTTCCGTACTAAATGTTTTGGCTTTCGTCCTACAGCTAATAATTCATCCCAAAGCTATGATCTTTACTGTCCTTGCCACCATCAGTTTGACAAGCATTTTTTGGGGTGTCTTATTAGGTAGTTTCTTGTTTTGTGCAATGTGTTATGGTTGCAAACTTCATGTTTCCTCTTTCCAGGTTGAACTTATTTTTTTTAGCTAAATTCTCTGCATATCCAACATTTATCAGGATAACCTTTTGTTTACACGAAACTTCAATTTTTCTTGAGATACTGTGTAGTTCTTCTCTTAGGATTATTTAAGTGATTCCGTTTTTTAGAAGATTTGCTAGCTTTACATTTCTTTTGAGACTGGGTGGTAAGTAGTTCAATTACTGAAAAAAAGATACCTACTTTATTCTTTTCTTCAGATTCTTCGTTCCAATTTTTTACCTTTTTCACGTTCTCCCCTTTCTTTACCCCATACCCAGAGAAGAACATTTAGTAGTCCCCATCTCACCCCTTCCTTCTCCAGCGTCCAGCACAGTCCACAATGCTTCATTGAAAAGAAAAAAAAAAAAAAAAAAAAATTTGGTGATACTTGCAAGTATCAATCTAAATGCCCCTCCTTAAATATGTACTAGCTGAGGGAAAATGGCGATTTTGTGCCTTGATTTGAGTGCTGATAAGCTTTTTGTTAAAAGGAGTATTTCAGTAGCTTCTGTTGTTACCCAGCTCTATTTTACAAGTTAAGCATCTCTCTCTCTCTCTCTCTCTTTCTTGGGGGGGTGGGGGGTGGTGGGCGTAGTGGTAAATAAAGGTCTACTTAAACCTAAAAATCATGGTACTCAACTAAGCCAATGCTTTTGATTTCAAGATATGACACATGCATAATTAACACCAGATGCAAAAGAAAGACAAAAGTTATATATATATGTTGGTCGGGGCCTTTTCTTTTTATACATTGAGCTGCTCCTGCAAAAGGATAGGCCGCATCTTTGAAATCTGATGTTGTTACTAGGTCTTTGAACCATAAACTATGGAAACTCTGGATTCCAATTTCCAGATCTTTGGAGTAGATTGCTCATATTCTTCCCTTTTTTCCTTTATTTCTTTCTTTCTTTTTTTTTTTTTTAAAAAAAAAAATAATAATAATTACTGATGCTTTGCATGGAATACTCTTTTCAAAAGTAGAAGTTACCCTGCATGCTTTTGGAATAATGCCTTTTTTCCCCTTCTTCTTTGGAGCTGCTTCACTTCTCTATCCTGGAAGGATTTTCAGGGCCACCTAATCACTGTGTATGATCTTTTTCTTTTTGTCTCTGTGGAAGTTTATGGCATTTCATGTTCATTCACTCTTATTTATGTTCACCATCGGGTGTAGGTCCAAACTTGATGCTACCTCATATTAAGACATTTAATTTGCAACTCTCTTATAAACTTATATATCTTTGGATGGTTAGATTGTTTTTCTTTAGAATATTAGTTGCTGAAAGTGAAGGGTTGAACTGCAGATAGCCGACCGAAGTTGGTAACTGGATCACCTGAAGGGTACACGGGCCATGTAGATGGGAGACCAAGGGAAGCAAGGTTGAATCATCCAAAAGGGCTTACGGTGGATGAGAGAGGAAATGTATATGTTGCAGATACCATGAATATGGCAATAAGGAAAATAAGTGATAGTGGTAAATATGCAAATGCCTTTATAACTATTGTATAGCTGAATACATGAAATTCTTGCCTGCCAAATTGATTAGTGGGAGCTTGACCACTTTCAGTTGCACAATTACTGAACTATATCCTGAAAAATGTTGCTATTTTGGATATTGCAGGAGTTGTGACAATAGCAGGAGGGAAACGGAGCAGAGGAGGAGGTCATGTTGATGGTCCAAGTGAAGATGCAAAGTTCTCAGATGATTTTGAGGTAGTTTTTGCTGGAAGTACCTGCTCCCTTCTGGTAGTCGACAGGGGAAACCAGGCAATTCGGGAGATCCAACTCCATGATGATGATTGTTCTTATGAGTATGATGAAAATTCGCATATAGGTAAAATCATGGAGTCGCTATAATCATTGGTCTAACAATCATATATATATATGTATGTGTGTGTGTGTGTGTGCGCGCCAATAATACTTACAAGCTTGCTGATTCCACCACCATTTTCAGGTGCAGCTGTACTGGTTGCTGCTTGTTTCTTTGGTTACATGTTGGCCTTGTTACAGCGTAGAATCGTATCTATGTTTTCTTCTGACAGTGTAAGGCCTTGAAAAAACTTCTTGAAGTGTCTGTCTCCAAATAAGTACATATTTACATTTTTATCCCAGAGTATGCATAGTCTGGACAGATGCCCCTGGACATAGTTAGTTACTAGTATCTCAGATGTTTGGTTACTGAAACTTAGTAGTCATTGCTCCCTAAATGCATGCTATTAACAGTAGATGTCATGGTTGCAATTTAAAAATATTCAGGATATAGAAATATCAGTGTTAAAAATCTGCAGAGATTCCTTCTATGAATGCCCAATCTTAATTAAAAAATGTTGTTTCCCTTTGTATTTTCAGGATTCAAGAGCTCCTGGGAAGGGCATGCCACCTGCACCATATCAAAAAGCTCACAAATCAGTGAGGCCTCCCTTGATTCCTCCAGAAGGTGAATATGAGAAACCAGAAGAGAGCTTATTTGGTTCATTGGGGAGGCTTTTTGCCCATACGGGATCATCAGTAGTTGAAATCTTTGGAGGGTTGTTCTCAGGTCGCAAGAAGCAGCCTCTCTACCACCATATGCGGCAGCCTTACCATCCCCATCCCCATCACAAACATGCAAACTCTTGGCCCGTGCAAGAAAGTTTTGTGATTCCAGATGAAGATGAACCTCCTCCTGCTGTAGAATCAAGAGACCCTACACCAAGAAAAGCTTATCCATTTATAAGCAAAGAATTGGAAAGGTCCCGTCATTATAACAGGCAAAACCATCCATTCTACGGTGGTGGATGGCAGAATGAAGTCCAACAGCAGCAACCGCACCAGGACCAGCACCAGCACCAGCACCACCAGGTTCAACAACTACAGAAACATCATCAGCATCACCAAAAGCAACAATCTTCCAGACCTCAGACTTACTACGAGCAGAGTTGCGAAACAAACGAGATTGTGTTTGGGGCGGTACAGGTTCAAGAACAGGATGGACGCCGAGAAGCAATGGTCATAAAGGCCCTTGACTATGGAGATCCGATTTATAACAACCATAACATCCGATCCCGATACAACTACATGGGCTACTCATATGGCTATAACTAAGTGAAACACTAGCTAATTATCCTGATATTGTCAAGAAGGTGAAACATGTCTTAAAACAGAAAATAACAAGCCGCTCTGTTGTCGAATGTAAGGAAAAAAAAAAAAAAAAAAATATATATATATATATATGTTTGTTTCTTAGAAAGCTTTTTATATTAAATTCTACTTTCTTGTGAGTAAATGAGTGATGGAAAACCCCGCAGTATCTCCTGTAAAATTCACCATGCAAAAACTCTTGAAACAGAATTAATATTTTTTAATACTCGTAAATTTCGTTAAATAACGCTCCTTTTACTTAATTACTTTCTTTCATCTGATTTGATGTATTGTGATTGTTACGGACCTATGACTTTGTGAGATAGGTACGGCCGACGAGTTCGTATTGTAATTGTGGTTTAACGGTACTCATAATTAATTATTTAGTACTATTTTTTATGTGCTAAATTGGATATTACAAGTTGATATAAACTCATATTTATATTTCATGAAATATCATACAAAAATGCTATTTCATCACATATGTCACGACCCAAAACTTAACGTGACACGCCACGAATTGAGAGATTCAACATGTAAGATAACATAAATGTTTCATAAATTCAATATAAAAAAAAAAATGGAATTCTCAACAAAAACTTCTATTGTCTCCGATCAACAACACAACCCAAATTGGAGTCAACGATTACAACTCAAAATCCAAATAATTATAAATAACTCAAACATGAAAAGTCTACAATTTCAACAATAAAAAACAACTATTGACTCTCTATCTCGAGTCTTATTCAATTCTTGAACTAATACTCCTTAGTGAAAACTTGCAAAACATGAAATTACTACATAATAAACTATGAAGTCCAGTAAGTAATTCCAACTCTCCCCTTAAGAATAAATGATTTAGAAAATATTTCTTCAGTAATCAAATATAAAAATATTATCATAATAAAACACGTGAAAATATATTAATCATAAAATTTCGTAACATAAATCAAGACATAACATAAGATATATCCATTACAATAAATGTGGCTCAGTAAGTCTTAAGTATGCCTCTACTGGATATCCAGCTCAACTCTATCACAATTAGGTAGGTCATAACATGAACATGATCATACATATGTCTTGTTTACTCATCGACAGACAAGTGTAACGAGAACTAATCTTCTAGGCTTATTAAGACAAATAAGAGCCAAGCCCATGTAAATACACGTGTCTCAAAACATATTTACATGAATTACATAAATCATACCCACACATAAAATATATCCTTATTCCTTAAAATAAATAATACAAAGATAATAGAAAGAAAACCAATTACATTTATAAGTAAATTCATTGTTAATAAAAATATACTCCTTTCTAAACACGTAAAATCATAAAAATAATTCTCATCCTCTTAATAAAAAAAGAAAGTTAGAATCACTTACATCCACCAAGCGACTAATTCAAATAGTCCTAATTCCCAGAACTATCACCTAAATAATAATCATACTTAAATTAATCATTAAAACACTTAATCTAATAATAATCTCAAAAGTCTAGAAATATCTAACTTACTTTATATTAAGAAGCATCCTAAACTAAATCTAACTAATTAGATAAATTATCACGGTTACAAGAATATTTCTTTAAATATTAAATATTCAAAATTTCTTTGATAAACATAATAATATTTTAAATATTAAAATTATAAAATCTGAAATTATAAAATATTATAATATTTAAACTTATAAATGCTGAAATTGTAATGATTTAAAAGTATAAATAATTAATTATATTTACTTTGAAAATTATATTCATTATATACAAATACAAAATAATATATGGATAATATATATATATATATATATATATATTGATGCTGCTACAGTATGTATATATATACATAAGTAAGAATTTGTTCATATCAGTATGCATATATAATACTAATAGTAATATAAATAATATATATATATATATATATATGAATAAGAAGTTAGGTTCTAGAATGTAAATATGTACACAATCGATTTCATCAAAAAATTATGACTTTTACATATGTATACAGATATAATTATGACTTTTTTTTTTATAAATATAATATATATATATATATATATATTAAATAGAATTTTATACATATACTCAAGCACTGCGCTACTGCAGTTTTTTTGTCTTTTTTTGTTTTTTTTTTTCAACATACGCAAACCGCAAACCATATACATTTTTTTTTTTTATAAGTTCGCAAACCATATACATATATATTCATAAATCGTTAAATTAATAAATTAATTAAATTTTAATGTAATTCAATTTCTTATACTTAATTTAATTTCAATAAATCATAATTATATTATCTCAAATCAAATTATCCCCAAAACTTATTTCTACCCTAATTATCAAATACATAAATTAACCTAATTAAAGAAACTAAATTTTACATAAATAGAAACTAACATTAGTTGTGAGGAACTTGTTTGGGACTAGCAAATACTGGATTTTCTTCCTCAGCGATGTCTAACAGTTGGCACTGATAGTTTTATTCTATCAGAAATGAAGAAGGACGTTAAGTTAAAATTTGTTAATTAATGAATTTAATAATAAGTTTAATTTATTAATTATAAAGAGTGGTCTTTCATAATTTATAATATTTCAAAATAATTTCAAATTTTAATTATTATTATATATATATATATATATATATATCCCTTAATAAAATCTCTGATATTACAACATACGTCGCGGAACGTGCTTGAGAAAACAAGTTCAAGAAACCTGTCGTTACATGCATATATCACTGTCAAATTACCAAAAATAAAATAATCTGCGTCCTATTTACTCTTTAAGCCTTTTTTTAATTTGTCCATCTTATTATTCCTTGCAAGCAGAGTTCATTCTCCGACAAGCAAATGAATCGTCCAACTATACGGCTCCATAATTCAGGAAATTTCCATTTTTAGATTTTTCAATCACATACAAACTAATAATAATAATAATCTTTAACCCTCCTCCTTCGACCCTTAACAAGAAAAAAATATATATATATATATAAATGATATGAACTCACAACTCAATTAGTATAAAGTATATAAAAGAAAAATTAAAAATTAAAAATATAACTAAAAATAATATTACGCAATAAACAAAAAAAATACAGGTTGTTGAACATTTTTTTTTTTTTTTTTTTTTTTGTCTTTTACTCATCATCTCCTAAATTATCAGTCTGTTACCAACTGAGCGTACATTTTCTTGACTTTTTACATTCAATCTTAACCATTCAATGAATGATAAAAAGGTGAATCATCCAATTCTCTAGGGGTGGCAGCTACCTACCAAAAGAAAGAACTACCTCTACTATAATCTCCCCGGACTGAGAATTATATATGGTGATCAATGACGCAAACTGGATGGTGCAGAATGTCCCTTCCCGCCTGGGCTCGGACCTGAGCTCTTGATATCTCTGAATGTGGAGTAGGTCCTGTGATGGTTACTGGCATCAGTCTTTTGATTTTCAGCCTCCATCATTGAAACGCGGTGGCGAAGCATATTTTTTGTGGCTTCGACATGGAAGGAGGAAGAAGTTGAAAGCAAGGTGATGCAGATCAAGAAAACAGCAAAGGTTGCTGTACGATTATAATTAGCCATGATCGATGATTGTATAATTAATACCAGAATGTGACCTTACAATATGTCTCTTTTATAGTTAAATAGAGGTTATATGTATGTATGTGTATATATATATATATATCTGTCGGAGGAGGAAGCGTGCTGTTTTGTGTTCTATGCAGATTTATTTTGTCATCTACATAATAAAATTTATATCATGTGAGGTTGCTTTGTGTGACCAATTTAATTAAGATGGAAGGAGATAAATTTTAATTTATATATATATATATATATATTTGTGACTATATATAAAATTATTTTTATCAATTAAATTTGTTTATTTCTTTTCTGCATATTTTTCACATTCATTTTCACTTTCCAATAATTTAAAATTAAATTTAGATTATATCTTTCTTTTTTTAGAATAAGGTACGTAATAGTTAAATAGTGTGACTTCCTTATTTAGGTACCTTCACCTGATTTATTTATCAAACCAAAGTCTGAAGTTTGAATTTCATCATAAATTATACTGTAGTATTAAGAGTTTCATATATCCCTCAGGAATTAGTGAATAAAAATATTGGTTTAGCACACAAAAAGATTCATACCTTTTTTTTCTTTTATGGGAAGCACATGAGAGTGAATTTTTCTCTTTTGCCCCCTAAACATATATGACTTGTTTTGACATATGAGCAAACTTTTAAGTATAAGAGAACAAGATAATAGTTCAGTGGTGTAGCTTTTTTTGCTTATGTGTCTTTATCTGGTTTGTCAAGTGGAGAACTTGGGTTCGATTCTCATCAATGATGGTCTTGTGCCGAATTTCAACCATGTGTTGTAATCTGGGATATACCCTCATAGATCACTTTCGAATTAGTCAATAAAGATATCTAGTTACCAAAAAATAAATAAAAAAAAAAGATTAAAAATAAAAAAAAAAGAAAATGGAAAGAAAGAAAGGAAAAAACGTGGGTACGTGCAATTTAAGTAATCAATTCTAGCCCAAACCCAAAATCACTTGGGTTGCTCCAATTAAGACTGTCCAAAGCAACCGATCCAGCAAAGAAACAAAATACAAACTTGCATAAAAGGTTAAAACTGGGGCATCCATGGTCCAGCTCGTTGGATTTTTGTTTGAAAAAATTTCAAAATTTTAATTTCATACAAATTTATCTTTTATTTATTTTTAATTTCATGAATTGGTAATTTCAATTAAAATTAATTAATATTTTATCACTTTTTAACATATAATTGATACATGTATTAAACTTAAATAAAATATATTAAATGAATATTTGTCTTTTTTGTAATTCAAATAGCCCTTTTTCTTTTTCATTTAGTTAGGATTCAAAGTGAGAATAACCTTCTCTCAAAAAAAAAAAAAAAAAAAAAAGTGGGAATAACCTAAATTGACAAAAATACCCTTTAAGTTTAATGAATGTGTCAATTATACACTAAAATGTAACCGAATATTGGTCAATTTTGATCAAAAATGACTAATTTGTGAAATTAAAAATAGATAAATGATCAATTTATATGAAATTAAAATTTTATAACATACTCAGAGAAATGTAAATAGTTAGGGGACAAAATCAGAAAATTTTCCTTTTTTCTTTTAAGAGGTAATTTTTACCCACATAATTTAGATAGAATCTAAATTAGATGTAGCAATAACTTCATAAAATTTAAATATGCTTTTATGGCTACTCACTCTAGGTACCTCTGACGCAACTATGAATCTGACAACAGATATGATCAATTACTTAATACCGTTTTCATTGTATCAAGAAGGATATTCTCAATTAACGAGTATTTATATTTTATGATATATCTATATACACTTACAATGTGAGACGTAATATCATAGTTGTTATATTAGGGTTCTGGGTTTGTTATTACATTATAATAATAATTCCTCCCATTTAAAAAATTAAAAAGGAAAAAAAAAATACTAACTGAAAATAATAGTAATAATAATAATTGAATACTTTTTCAGCTGGTTTGTTAGTTGTTACCAACAACCTTAATCATTAAGTCCCTAACTGCAAATTAATATAAATATTTTAACCCCAACACAACACCCTTTTCTTTTAAAATATAATTATTTTACCAATTCTAATATTTATAATATTTTCATTAAAAAAAAAAATCTTAATTTTTACGTTAAGAAGACATAACTTAGTTGGTAACAAACTAACAGTCTCACCTAGAATTTGAGATACACTGAAAGCAAAAAAAAAAAAAAAAAAAAGGATAAATCGTCAATTTATTCCCTTAAGTTTATGTTTTGATGTGATATGGTGCCCTATGTTTATTTTTATACAAAG
>JAXGGT010000078.1:152915-170337 GCA_035583425.1 Marsdenia floribunda | reverse complement strand
AAAATTATAAAGAACAAAAATGATCCAACAAGAAACGAAACCGAACTTATTCCCTTCTAACTATATCTGCCAAAAAAAAAAGGATAAATCGTCAATTTAGTCCCTTAAGTTTATGTTTTGATATGATATGGTCCCCTATGTTTATTTTTATCCAAAGTAGTCATTTAAGTTTATATTTTGATCTGTTATAGTCCCTTATATTTATTTTTGTCCAAAGTAATCCCTTAAAAATTTTTAAATTGATCAAAGTAGTCATTTAACCGTTAACATCTAAATATTTTGTTAACTCTCCTTGTGCGCGACATCTTAAATTCGCTTTAATTTTGAACAAAAGTACAAAAATACCCCTTTAAAAAAGGCACACGCAAAGAAAGTTAAAGAAATATTTTGATGTTAACGGTCAAAGAACTACTTTAATTAATTCCAAAATTCTTAAGGGACTATTTTGAATAAAAATAAATATGAGGGATCATAACAGATTAAAATATAAACTTAAGGGACTAAATTGGTGATTTATCAAAAAAAAAATGTAGTTTGAACGTATTTCTCCTGATTGGGCCAAAGAAGATCGGATGCGCATTTATATTAAAATTTAACGTTGGATACGTCTGAACTGGGAAGCAATATATAACTGTTAGAAACTGTTATAAAATTTGGTCAGCGCCGGCCGCCAGCTTCTCCGAATCCGATGCATAGTGACCCCACCAGAAGAACGCTACTCCTATTAAGATATTCCCAAATTTAAATTAAGATATATCAAAAAAAAAAAAAAATGCAAACCTGTTAAGATTTTGGGCACCAAGTCATGACTCTTCCTAATACTTTTATTCCAACTATAAAAATGTATAAAATTTAAATTATATTAGATTTTTTTTTTTTTTTTTTAAATGGCAAATTTAAATCCTTAATAAATTTTATATTGATAAATTAAATTTTCAATTATTATTTAATTTTTCGGATATTTTAAATAAAATTAGAAAAATTAGCCGGTTTAGTCCTTTAACTAATTTCATTAATTAACATAAGTCCACAATTTTTTTTTTTAAACATGTTAAATCCTATATCCTTTTACGAGCAGTCTATTAAGTCCTTCCGGTCAAAAATTTGAATTTTCTAACCAAGTTAAAAAATCATCCTCTTGAGTATTATAAAATTGTGAACTTAGACTAATTGCAAAATCATCCTCTTTATACGAAAAAAAAACAGCTTTATAAGACCCTGCAGATAGTTTAAGTTCACAACTTAATAATACTCAAGAGAATAATTTTATCCTTAAAAAATCATTACGTGCTCGGCACGTGATGAATTTTGGTCGAAAATTTTAAATTTTTGGCCAAAAAGACTTAACAGGTTGCTCGTAAAAAGATGTAGGATTTAACAAGTTAAAAAAAATTGTGGATTTATGTTAATTAATGAAAATAGTTAGAAGACTATACCGGCTAATTTTTCATAAAATTAAAAACTAATAATATTGTCCTTGATAAGTTAGTATAATTAGTTGGTAGTAGTTATGCTTATAATCTAAAGAAAAGTCAAAAGAGTTTATTTCACTTGTTAGCCTCATTAAAGACTATTTAGATGAATTGTTCTTATTTATTGTGTTCTTCATTATTTTTTCATCTAAATTGTGTTTATTGAATTATTTGAAAAAAAAAAAATTATTATTTATAGTTTTTTTTCTTTTCAAATTATCATTTATTATTTATTTAAATATTAAATTCTATTATGTCTTTTTTTAAAAAAAAATTGATTAAAAGACTAATTTTTCTATATATTTTTAGTTTAAGAATGAAAAAATAATTAAATTAAATAATTAAAAATAATTTAGGAATTAAAATCTCCAATAATTCTAATAATAATTAATAAATCAATTAAAATTGTTAACGAAAATGTTGTGAAGAATATTTTTTATTGATAGTAAAGGCAAATAAAAAAGTAGTTGTATTTAAATGGGGATTAATTGGGTACTGTACCTAATTTGGCTCCCACTTAGTATGATTTTCTTTCCCTTGGGTTTGGTATAGTCTTCAATAATAATTAATAAATAATAAATTACCGGCAAATACAGGTGTCAGCAACAACTAATGCTCCCTTAATTGAGAATAGTACCAACTCGGAATCGATTGTCATATTTATTATTTAGGGCCGAGTCTATTAGGATATTTAGTAAGATATAATGTGTTAATTTAAAAATTAATATAATTATTATTTTTTATTAAGTTATATTTTTTTTTATCGAAAACATTTTCTCGAGGATGACTAGCTTATGTTAGTTTAGTTTTGAACTGCCACTTGGAAACTGTAGGATTAGAAATATTGTTCCACGTTGGCCTTTAATAAATCAGTCAGTTAGTAAATAGATGGTGCAAATAGTATTTTAGATGGAAAGATTCAGGCTATAATAGTATGTGAGACAAATTATCATTTATAATAAATCTTATTCCTCATTTTTTTTTTCTTTTAAAATTGAATTTTATGTTTAAAAAAGTGGGGGTTAAATATATAGGTTTTATAGGTATAATGATTGTGTGTGTAAAAGAATATTTATTTTGGGACAAGTGTATGAGAATGATTTTATTAATGTATATTTTTAAAATAAGGTGGAGCCCATAACTTTTATAGGTATGTTTTATAAGTGTATTTTTAAGGGGACAAACTTTTTTTCAGGAAAAAAAAAATGATGTCCAAATGTGCTAGTATATTGGAGACAAACATTATTCACTCAACTTTAACCAAATATAGCTTGAATATTTGGGAATCAAACGAATTAAAAGAAAGAAAAGTTATCTTTACTTAAATTTGAGATTGACCAATAAGAGGTGGACACTTCTCTTTCACGTCTCTTACATACAATGTACTTTACTGACCGATGTGCTTGAGACATTTAAGGGTGTGTTTGGATTTCCACCACATTAAAAAATTATTGTTGTATTTGGATAAGTTTTGTATTGAAAAAAAATAGATTATTCGAAACAAACTATTATTAAAATTAAATGTTGTCCCTTTTTTTTTTTTAATTGAATTTTATGTTGAAAAAAATAGAGGTTAAATATATAGATTTTATAGGGTATAATGATTGTGTGTGTAAGAGAATATTTTTTTTGAAAAAAATATGTAATAATATTTCAATAATATATGTATATATTTTTTAAATTAGTGTGGGGTCCACTGTTGACCCCCTTTCACACTTCTTATATATATACGCGTGTGTGTATGTGTTTCTTTTTTTTTTTTTATATATTAGTGTATAGGGTGAGGTGGCAACCCTAGGTATAAATATGGGGGACAAATTTGTTTTCAAAACAAATGGTGTCCAAATGTGTTGGTTAATTGGAGACAAATATCTTTCACTGAATTCTAGTTGAAAGCTTAAACTAATACAGCCTGTGTTTTTGATACAAACTTTCATTCAAATCAAATATTGTCTGTAATTTTTTTTTAATTGAATTTTATGTTGGAAAAAGTGAGAGTTAAATATATAGGTTTTATAGGTGTAATGATTGTATGTGTAAGAGAATGTTTTGTTTTGGAAAAAGTGATTTTATTAATATATATTTTAAATAAGATAGGGTCCACACATTTTTATAGGTATGTTTTACAGGTGTATTTTAGGGAGATAAATTTATTTTAGAAAAAAATGATGTTCAAATATATCAGGTTATTGTGGAATAAAAAAACTTTCGATAACTCTAGTTAAATGGAAATCTAAATACATCCTTGATTGTACTGTAGAATAGAGGAACACACGGAGTGATTTCTCACTCCACACCCTGACACGTGCGAGCTGTAGTTGCCTACGTGGCATACTATGTTCCATGTGGCAAAGCGTACATTTGTAAAGTCATACAATTGTTGTAATGTGAGTAGTAGAATATTTTTTGTTTTTTCAAATTTTAAAAATAAAAATTATAATGATATAAAAAAGAAATTATTTTAATTATTTGAAGGTTTTTGTAAATTTTTCAATAAGATTATAATTTTTATTTTTAAAATAAACTACAAATATTGATTTAATTCAAGATAATTGTTAATTTTAAATCAATTAAATTGATATATATATATATCTTATTTTTATTATTGTTTTAAACAATATCTTACAAATATCTTAAAAATTCTCGATTCTATTATTTAATACATTTTTTTGATATAAAATAATTTTCTTTTTAGAATTACAATCAATAAAAAAAATATATATTCATTTTATTATTATTTTTGTTTGACACACGGAGTGTCATAAATAAGTCTCAATTATGGGCGAAACCTTTAATTCATGTTCACGTTTAGACTAATCACCACTCTAGCTAAGTAGATTATTTTCGGAAGATAAGTAAGTTTTTAAATGACTATATATTACGTGCGGTTTTAAATTCGTAACTTCACTTAAATCAAAATACTATTTCACTAACTCACATATGTATTCACCAAAAAAAAAAAAAAAAAAAACTCTCATGTGTTTTGAGATTATTATTTTTATTTGTTATAGAAAAAAATCACATATTTTTAAAAATATAAATTAATTAATTAGTAAAAATGATTATTATGGTTTTATAAATTTGAATAAAAACTAATTTGGATTTCTTTTAAGAATAATAATTTATATTTTTTTTTAATTTTTTTTTTTTTATTTTGGCACATTTCAATCAAAATTGGACAGTCATTCAGCAGCGCCAGCCATATTCATAAAGACAGAAGCGCCACTTCATAATGTGGACGCTAAGTTTAGTTTTGAGCGAGCTGGCTGACTGGCTGGCTCCAGCCCATCATAGACTACAACTGTAAAGTCGGTTCTCCTACAGATTCTACGGTAATGAATTTGAGGAATTGACTATGTTTTGTTTCCCAACGTGATCGAGGCAAATTTTAAAAAGTTAACTTAACTGATAAGTCCCTGTACTTTTCATTCTATGCATCACTTACCCCAGAATTTCTAACATATTACTGTTAAACCCTCTTAGATAAAAAAAATTATCTTGTAAAAACTATTTTACTAAAATTATGAAATGACTGTACCGTTACTCCCCGAGATTTGGCAACGGGCCTATGGTAGATTGATATCGAAATAGGGACCAAGTCATTAGACTGGCATTAGATGTGGTTAGCACCTAGATGATATCATCATTTGACCGCCACCTGTCGGTCACGATTTCTTAATTGTCATGTGTCCAGTGATATTTCCGTTATTTTCTGACAACGGTCCGACTGGACCCGTCCGATATTATTATGCATATATAAATTATAAAGCGGCAACGAACCCCAAATTCAGAAAGAAGGGAAAAAACACACAGTGAGAGTAGAGAAGAGGAAGGGAGATAACAGAGGTAGGGCTAATAATAGGTGTTTTAGATTCGTTTCCTTCCTGCCTGCTTGAAAAACCTACCGCCGTCTATTTCTCCCTATCCCTCTCCTTCCTCTCTGCTACAGGCAGCGTACGTCCTCCCACATTTCCTGCAGATGGCTTCAGCCCAGACAGGCAAACCGGACATGGAGGGCGACGACTATTTGCAAGAAGAGCTGGCATTCGCCAATCGTGGGGGCTGCTGTAGTTGGTTCCCTTGTTTCGGTTCCCGATCGTCGGATATCGTATGGGAGCGAATTGCATCGACGCCCGAGGAACAAGAGACTACCAGTTGGACTAGAGAATGGTTGGGGAAGGGAATTAAGACATTTAAGAAGATCAGGGAGTGGTCGGAGCTGGTGGCGGGTCCAAAATGGAAGACATTTATTCGCCGGTTCAACAAGAGCCGTGGGTTCAAATCTGGTGGAAAGTATAATTACGACCCGTCGAGTTACGCCCTGAATTTCGACGACGGTCCGGGGCAAAACGGTCTCATCGTCGAGGATGATGATCGGATATTCCGTGATTTCTCATCAAGGTATGCATCCATTCCGATGACTGTCAAGTCCAACGCGGAATCAGGAAAAGGGCCCTCGTCGTTAACGTAGGAGAAAGGCGAATAATACCGGAAATGAAAATTTCCCCCGTTTAGAGACGGTTTTGATAGTGTCCACAGGATTCCAAGTTCCAACTTGGACTGGCCTGAAAGTTCGGGGAGAATCTGGCCAGCAGAAAGCTGAGAAGGACATTAGCGGAGGAATCCGGTGCATGATCACTGGTTCGGGTCAAATTTTCCTGATTGTTTCTTTCTTTTTATTTTTTTTAAAAAGTATTCTTTTTAGGGTAGTATATCTTTATTCATACATATATATATATTCCAGAAATGGACGGTGAGGATTTTTTCCATTTCATGGTAAGTGTAAAAAGGAAATGGTGGAACAAGATTTTTTTCCTGTCCCCTCTTGGTGGGGACTGGGGAGGTAGCTTGAACTTGTGCCATTTATAACAAAGCCAAACCCCATAGGAAAAAAATAAATAAATAAAATTACCATTGAGATTTTGTGTGGTTTTCCATTTTTGGACAACTCCTCTATTTATTAGTTTCCAAGCAATGGGTATTGGCTCTATTACTTGTTATTGGGCTTTACTTACAAAAGCTCCATATTGCACCGGCAGGGGGTATCCCAAAGAAAATACAAAATACCACTAACTTATTTAAATTTTTTTTTTTTTTTTTAAAGCATCTCCTTTATATAATATACATATATATATTTGATTGATATGGCATTTAAGTACTACTTTAGGCAGGCCGTCCACTCACAATCGCACTGATTCAATTTCTCAGTATCATCCCACCATTAGCTAAACTACTTTGCTGCTTTATTTTATGTTTTATGTTTTTTTTTTTTTTTTTTTTGGGTGGGGGTGGGGGTGGTGGAGGGGAGGGAAGATAAGATAGGCAGGGACTTCCTTTTCCCTTTTTTCTCCTTTTAAAAGTGGGATGGATGGCATGACAACTTTCCACAATGCAGAGGAAAGACAGTTTCGGCTTTGTTCTTCAAGATCTTTTTTTGTCACCATGAAAAATTAAAGGAATGTTGGTAGATTTGGTCCCCAATTTTTTTTGATCATTGATGTAGTTTTCTATTATTTGAGATCACATAGGGATAGGACTTAGGAGAATAAGAATCGAACCCATAATCGTTCACATAAAACGAATGTTTCATACCATTTGACAAAGGTCATATGGTAATTAAAAATAATATATATATATATATATATATTTGTGAAAGTAGATGTGGGCTTACTGGGCTCTGGGCTCTGGGCTCTGGGCTCATACCCATATAAAAACCCCAAAAAAGAGAAAGAGATACGTATGAACGCGTGGAGTCAATTGCTTATAAACACGTAAGACATAGTACAAGAGATGAGACAAATTAACTTCAGATTATTATTATTTTAATTTTATTGGTAAATCGTGAACATCAGATTCTAATATATATATAAATATAAAATGATGAAAAAGGCATGTCATCAGTCGGTCACAATGAAGTGGACCACTTTTAACTGGTAACAATAACCTTTAGTACCGTATGTGCGCGCGCGCTGTTGCTATTTGTTTATTTCTTTCCTAAAACAAATATAAGAATAATAGTGAATTTAGTCCCAAATATTTGCTCCATTTTTATATTTAGTCCCAATTTTTTTTTTAGATTAGATTCCTAACTTTATAAAGTTTGTGCATATTAGGTCTTTTGTTTCGGCAAAATGAATCATTTTTTACGCCTATAATCCACACAAAAAGGACCTTTACGCACAAATTTTATAAAATTAGGGATCTAATCCAAAAAAATTTGAAATCAAGTATGAAAATAGAGCAAATATTTAAACTAAATTCACTATTATTTCAACAAATATATATATATATATATATATTATATTATATTTTTTTAATGCACAAAATCACTTGAATGTCGAAGTAAATTATAATTCAACTGAATCCAATCGAAATCGAATATTTCATATTTGTATTTGATTTAATTAATTTTTAAATATTATCGAATTAAACATAATTAAATATGTAATATTTAAATTTTTTTAATTAATTATTTGAATATTATTTGGCTAGATTAAATTAATATTTCAAACGTTAAATTTTATTCGAATTTATTTGATTATTTACTCATATAATTTGAAAATCATACTCGTTTAACTTTTAATTAGTTTAAATTTTAACTTGAGATTGAATATATATTATATTTTTAAAAAAAATTATAAAAGATATTAATTTAAATAATAAAATATTAATAAATACATTAATTTTCATCTAATATAAATATTATAATTTATTTGCAAACACTTAAATATTAATTGAGTTTAGAAAAATTTTGTTTAATAAACAAAGAAACTTTAATCAAAATATAATTGAGTTTGAACAAACTTTGCTTATAATATATTCAAATCATGTTTACATTCACATTCACATTAAACTCTGTTCAAATTATTCTTTTAAAAAATAAATTCTAATTTTAAAATTTAAATAACTAAATATAATTTTAAATTAAAAAAATACAGTAACAATCCACCTGTAAGATTATATATATAAAAGATATGTATTATATTTATTTTTCATTGTTTTGGAATACCTAAGGACACAAAGGTGGAGTTGTTAAGGTTTGAATATGATTACCCCATTGAAGATTTTGAGGAGGGCCATTTCTTCTTTATCTTTTGCCACTTCAAAAATTTTGAAAGTTGTTGCATAGTTAAAAGGATGACTGAAGATACCCCCCCCCCCCCCCTGCCCCCACCCCTTTTTCTTTATTTTCTCTAATCTCACGAAAAATAATAAGACAAAAAAAAAAAAAAAAATTCTACATGCCAAAAAGCCTCTCCAAACAAGTATTGATGCACTCCAAACATTACCATGCTGTTACAGAGTTCTCTGAATATGCCACAGACACACACATATATACATAAATCAATAAATGATGTCACGAAGACGTAGTTCAATTAGTATCAATCTGATTTAAGAAATTATGAATTCAAAACACGACCGAAACAAAAATACCACAAAATTTAAAAACAAATCAATAAATGATAACATTCATTCCCTATTCAAGATTTCAACTCCAATCATTCTGCAATCCATGGGCTTGTTTTTATGTTATTATGGTTTTAGTGAAACTTCTGCCCTTTTTCACATGGCTTTTGTATCACACCATTGTACCAAAATATGACAGAAGGCAGAGGGAGAGACACAGTTTTTTCACATCATAAAAAAATGAAAAAGAAAGAGGCTTTGCACTTCTCCTTCTTCTACTACTACAAAGGGGAGTGGTAACAAATCCATACCTACCAACCAAGCCCACATGGGATGGGAGAAACCAGCATGTTCATTAAACACACACACACACAGACAGAGCACTTTCATGTTCTTCATATCAATCATATCACAAGCTTTTAATTACTAGTACAAAAAGGACACATTTCATACACAACACTTGCATATAATTCCCCAGATCCCTTTCTGTCCCAACACCAGAAGGCATAGTTAATTTGTGGTGTAGTTAATAAATTTTGATACAGAAAATGCTAAATTCAGTCATGTAGATAAAAGATTTTTTTTCCAGAAATTTCCCACAAACTAAGACATGTCAAAGAAAATGACTTCCAAGAAAAAAGATTGATACTTTGTGCAACATCAGAGCTCTCTGGACCAAATTATAGATCTGCAATGCCATAAAATGCCCACCACATATCCCCTCCTAAGATCATTTTATCTCCTCAAAATTAATGGAAAGCAAACACCATTGACTACAGACATACTAACAACTAATTGAGAATAATTAAATAATTACTCATCAAATTCCTTCTGGTCTCTGCATCCATGGTAAGTCTGTTGTATCCAGAGAAGGATGATGAATTTCTGAGGAACTTGCAAATTTGCCCTTTCTAGGCCATAGCCAAATTTTGGAAACGGAGTAGCTATCAGTTTTTGCTCCGATGTTAATCTTCTTCCCATCCATGTCTACATTAACATCAGAATTCTCGTTTCCTCTGCATTTCAGAAGACTTCCATTATGCTCATGGCTCAACGCGACTTGCAGATGAGCATCGCCCACAACATACTGGTATGAACCCATCGAGTAACATCTTCTGGCATCTAAGTTACTACTGCTAGTCTCTCCTCCAGCCTCCACTGCATCATTATCCAATTTTCTGAACTTACCGAGCCTCACTGGGAAAACACCCTTTTCTACCACAATTTCCTCAACCTCAACTGTCTTCTGGCGACTTGGAATCCCAGTCTCTGCGAGATTAGAATACCCATCATCTTCCCTTAGATCTTCGAAATCAAACATTGGGTTTTCCATTGAGAACCCAGGATTGAAAAGGGTCCCTCTACAGAGAGGACAAGTTGAGTTTGATAGGAGCCAAGTGTCTATACAGTTGAGGTGAAAAGCATGACTACAAGTTGGAAGCAACCTTAACTGATCCTTCTCAGAAAATTCACACAAACATACAGCGCAATCAAACGGCTCCTTAGCACCTACGATCTCTTTATACATGAAAACGGGTAGCGCATCAATAAAAGCCTGATCCAGACCAGAGTCGTGAAGATGGAAAAGTTGCTGCAACTGTCTTTGAAGGGCATCAGAACTGGAAACTTCTGGGTATTGGTTAGACTGAGAGGACGCAGAGGAAGATGGGTGCTTGATAAGAAATCTAACGAGTAAGTGCAGAAGACCAGATATAAAGAAGAGAACAGCCAAGATTACTATAATGAAAAGAACAGCTGGACTAATTTTTGAGCCGGACGATGACGGAGGACTTGATTCTTTACTAAAAGTACCACTACCGCCATAAGAAGAAGAAGAAGAAGATGATGATGATGACGAAGGGGTAAAAGGAGGAGGATATGTGAAGACACCATCTTTCTGACTGACATGATAAATCCAGGACATTTTCAAGTGGGTATGCTCAGAAATCCATCTTTGCCCTCTCACTTCTGACATCAAATAAATCATATTGAATGCTCACAGAACATTTCCCTTCCTGCCTACACAACTAAACCCAACTCATTTTCCGGTGAAAAAATACCTAAAAGCAAGCATTCCTTTCCTTTTACAGAAGAGTAACAAAGAGCAAATGCTGACTTAAAACCCAACAAGTAGATAGCTAAAGTCTACAACCTTTTTAACTCTCTGATAAGGCCAGAGCGTGGCAGTGGCATCGAAAGGTTACACTTCCGAGCAGTGTAAAGCTAAACCGCAGCCATAGTTATTGCTTCGGACTGGAAATCAAAGCAGAAATCGTTAAAAAAAAAAAAAAAAAAAAAAGAAACTATAACAAGACCAGAAAACGTTAAAAGCAGATTGATTCTTCACCGACCTTGAGCCTCAAAGCGTTACCGCAATAGCAGCCTTCAGCAAAAACCTAAAGAAACAGATTTTGTTCGGGATCTTGAAACCCCTGGCGTATCAAAAAAATGATGAATGTGGAGTGGAATTTAACATCAAAAAAGAATAAAAAGAAAGGAAAACGTGTTCCTCTCTCTTCCCTCCCTCTCTAAAAGAGAAAAAAAAAAAAAAGGAAAAAGAAAAAGAAAATCAAATGCTGCTAGATTATCTGTACTTACAATACAACCTTTCTTTTTTTTTTTTCCTTTCGTATGAGTGAGAAAGAATCGGGAAATGAGAAAGATTGGATTTTTCTGAGTCTTTGAAGAATAAATTTAAAGTGGGAGAGCCATTGAAGCGAAAGCCGGAAATTGGCAATGGTTTTTCCGAAGATGGGAAAATCAGCACAAAACAAGGGAAGCAAGGAGTCGTCTTTTTAGTGTGAAAAAAAAAAAAAAAAGTCGTTTCTAGTGGTGGTTGTTTGTTTTGTCCTATTCCAGAAGATGCGAAAAAATGAAAAGAAAAAGAAAAGGGTGCACAAAAAAAAAAAAAAAAAAAAAGCAAGTAAATAGTAGTAGTATTACAAAATAAAAAAGAAACAACTTTTCAATGGTTCGACGCGCCAAAATCGAAGAGCGTGTATTACACTTTGTAGTCAACTCTCGCGCCTCATTTTATGGCGAAATCATGGGCCTGGGCTATATCCCCCGTTCTACAAATGCTTGGGCCAATACCCACTCTTATTGCTAGAGCCTTTTGCCTAATGTTTTTTGGAATAACATGATATTCTCGACTAATTCATGATTTCTTAAATTATATGTTATTACTTGAGTTATATTTTCTTGACTTATTTAATTCGAATATTTAAAAATGAAAAATAAAACCTAATATATGAAAATATGTAAGGACTGAATTTATTAGGGTGTGTTTGAATTATCATTATATTTAAAAAAAAATGACTTATTTGAGACAAAATTTTATTCAAAAGAATTGTCTATAATTTTTTTTTTAAAAAATAAATTTTATGTTAAAAAAATAGAGGTCAAATATATAGGTTTTATAGGATGTAAGGAAAATTCGCCCATTTAGTCTCTAAAGTTGTGATTTTTCGCCAATTAGGTCCTTATCTATTTTTCTGCCTATTAAGTCTTCATAGTTTTTACGGGCAACCAATTAGGTCCTTCTAACCAATAATTCAGGACATAATTGTTGCCTAGATCTGAGTATAGACATTGTGTAAGACACTTACACAATAATTTCAAGAAGACTAACAATGAAGATGCTTTGAAAGGAATGTTTAGGAGTTGAATTATTAGTCGAAAGGACCAAATTAGTTGCCCGTAAAAATTATGAAAATCTAAAAGGTAAAAAAAAAAAAAAGATAGGGACCTAACAGGTAAAAACGCTATACTTCAGGGACTAAATGAACGAATTTTCCTAGGATGTAATGATTATTTTGTAAGAGAATATTTTTTTGAGAAAAAATGTGTAGTATTATTTTATTAGTAATATAAATATTATTTAATTAAAGTGGAGCCTACAAACATGAGGTGACAAAATAAGTGGGGAATAAACTTTAATTGAAAAAAAAAATATATTGTCCAAATGTACTCGATTATTAGAAACAAAAATTCTTCACTCAATTTCAATTAAACCCTTAATTTTCCCGATAAGTACTATGGAATTGTAAGGATGGAAGAAAACCTGAGCCAGCCAATCTATAAAATTGTCTTTGTCCATTTAGCAGGGAAGTGGGGTGGGTGGGTGTCCATAATTCTGTTGGTGGCGTAGTTATTCTACTCACCACCACCCAGTGAATGAGGCATCAAAAAATTCTTCTTTGGTTGGGATAGTCTTCGTTGTCAAATTGCCATACTGGTCACCTTCCACTGTAGTCTATAGACAAGAGACCATATAATGAGTGGATATCTTAGTAATGGACAGAATTATGGCAATCCTGGACATCAACTCTCCTCCTCAAATGTTCTTGATTAGTGGTGAAGTACATGATTTTGATGTCTACGAAATTATGGTTCATCCAATGATGGATAGAAGGGATAAGTTTTTGCTTTAGGATAAAAATAAATAAATAAATAAATGAAAATATTTTGAAAGTTTATCAAATTATATGTTATTTTCAAATGTGTTGTATCCTTGTATAAGTAAATTATGCAGAATAAAAAGTTCGAATTTTTGAAAAGTTCAGGAAATATCTAGGTAGTAGTAATAAGTAATACAGAAATGTGTTTTGGTACTACATGTGTTGTTGACCAATGACAAGTGTATAAGATGCAAGTACATGACAAAGAGAAGAAAATTAACCTACTCATCAGCATTTCTCCTCAAACTTGGGAGAAGCTGGTGAAGCTACTGGTCATGACAGAAGCATCCATGGATCTGTCTTCTTCCTCTTTCAGTGTTCTTATCATTAGAGAAACTTGGGTTATGCTAGGCCGTGCATCAGGGGAACGATTCACGCATTTAATCCCTATCTGAAGCAAGCTAACCATTCTCTCTTCATTGGCTCCTTCTTGGATCAATGTTCTATCAAATACTTCCACCGTCCACTCTTCTTTAACCACCGAAAGTACCCAACTAGCCAGGTCTAGATTTCCGTTGGTTTGTGCTAGCTTTCCGGTGAGTAGCTCGAGAAGAATGACACCGAATGAGTGAACATCTGATTTAAACAGCGGATGGTTTTCTCTGCCTCCTTGGAAAAATTGGGCATTTGGGTTTAATGATGGATCTTGACTGTCCAGCACGAGGCCGTACTCACTTATGCATACTTCCATGTTCTTGTTCAGTAAGATGTTTGATGACTTCAGGTTACCATGAGCAATCCCCTTTTCGCTAAGCTCTCTGTGCATGAAGGCTATTGTATCAGCGAGGGTAGCTGCAACCGAAAGTCTGCTGCTCCAATCGAAGTTTTTGCCCATTTCAGGTCCTGAAAACCATGCAAATTTCATGTTCAAATCTCTAAGGTATCTGATGACATATATATACATATATAATCCTGATCAAAATCAAATTGCTCAAATTATTTCAAGGGTACATACTACTCAAGAAAACTGGAATGAAAATGATGTTATAAGACCTAATTTGTAGATATGCAAAACAACTAAAGCCTAAACTGCAAAAAGGAAATTTACCATGGAGAAGCCTGAAAAGGCTCCCATTCTGTTGATATTCATAAACCAAGAGCTTTTCTTGTCTGGATGAATAGAAGGCAATGACAGGCAACACGTTTGGATGCTTCACCTGTCCTAAACTCCGCATTCTTTGCTTGAAATCATTGCTAGATATCGTCCATTCTTTGATCCTCTTCACCGCCAGAGTTTTTCCCAGATCTTCAGAAAAGACCTTGTACACACTGCCATGCTTTCCTCTGCCAAGTAACTCAGCAGGAGCTTTGAGCAAATTCTCAAATTTAAGTCCATTCACCTCCGGGTCAGCAAGTGCTACGAGTGATGATGAAACCCCTGTGCTTTCATCACCTGAACCATACGTGCCCTCGGACTTGCTGACACCAGAGTCCTTGGAATCGGCTGCTGTGTAGTAACTGGGTTTGTTGGTGCTATCATCAACTGCAGACACCTTTGCAACTGCCTCCTGATCTTCTTCTTTCTTCTTGCGCTTTCTACACAGCCACAGGCCAAGAAGAATCACTAGAGTCAGACCAATGAGGAAATATCCAGAGAACATCAGAATCTCATTTTTTGAGAGGCCGCCCTTGGCAGTTTTTGAGCTGCTAGTAGGAGGAGGACAGTTGTTTGGAAGCGGGCTACCACATAATTGAGTTTTGGAGTAGCTACTAACTGGAAAACGATCACCCCCACTGGGTATTGGACCGCTGAAATTGTTGTTAGAGACGTTAAATATTACAAAATTGGAAAGCTCAAAATTGGGAAGAGGTCCAGAGAAGCTATTCTCCTGAGCTGATAGTTCATTCAATCCAGATATGCGAGAGAGATCAGGCAGAGTTCCTGAGAAGCTATTCCTTGATATGTCAAGCCGTTTCAGATTGTTTAATCTGGTAAAAGATTCTGGTAGGTTTCCAGTGAATTGATTCCCCCTGATATATAGTCGAGTGAGTTGTCTGCAGTTTCCAATCTTCTCCAGGCTTTCTCCGTGGAGATTGTTATCGTTGAGACTAAGGACAGTGAGTGATCCGGTTATGGACTGCACATCACAAAGAATACTGGCATTGAAAATGCCAGAAAATTCGTAGTCATCAAGAGTTATGTTCTTCAGATTGCCCCTAGTGTCACAAGTGACACCTTCCCAATGATCCTCGCAGGGCTCCGAGGTTAAATTCCATGGTAAAGATCGGCCAGGGACGCCACTGCCGCTGCTATCCGTGAGCTGGGTAATAAAATTAGTCAGTGCGCTCTTAATCTCTTCCTCAACATCCGACTTTGCTGCATGTAAGAGGAGAAAGACTGAAACCACGAATGCACAGATGAAAGTTTTATTCATGTTAGTGTACAGAGAAGCAGATGAAGCTCGGAAATACCACTATTTCATAGCTCAGGCGGAGTCAAGTCTCCAAATATGACAGACCATACTACTGTTTTATGTCTAAAGGAGGGAATTCCAATGCTGGAACTATCATTATTGCTACTTATAATTGCCATTTGGCGGAATTTAACATGGAAGCTTATCCCCTTTCGGCAGGATACCATTGACAAAGTCAAGTAACCAAGCAAAATAGACAACACTTAACCGCTACAGAAACGCAAGTGCCGGCTTATGAAACTAGGTAAAATTCTGTATTTCCTGTCCCTGTCAATGGAATCATTGAAAATTCACGCACTACCACCTGCCAGTGATCCACTTGACAAAGAGAAAATAACAGACACAGGAACAAAAACGTACAAAAGAAACACTGGGATTAAAGAGAGAACAATGCTGTTTCCAAATTCCAGCTGGAATGATCTTTATATATATGTATATATTAATATGCAGTTGCATTACTTGGATTCCTAAATCACATAATACAACAAAAGATGTAGGCGAAGATTTCAGCATGGATGCAGGCGAATGACCATGGATAATGCAAATTTTTTGTATCATTTACTCAGTCCAGCTAATTATCCATATAAATTCTGCCACTGTTCAGGCAAAAAACATTTTAAATGATAAGCTATAGATATTCAAAGTCTTAGATCACTAAAGCGTGTTTGCAAAATAGATCTTGATCATCGTGGTTTCAACTGACTACTGTAGCACTCACCAAATAGAATAATACTTGTCAATACATGCTTTTTGCTAGTAAAAGAACTCTAACTGTCCAAGCATTATTTGGAATTTTAATAACAATCAATCCCACCTATAATAACAGAAGCACTTCTTTTATCCTTACCATCATCACCTCATCTGCCATTAGCAGCATCTTGAATTTCTGATTGCATAAATTTCCTTAAATTCTATACACAATTCACCATTGTAAATTTGAGGGAGGGAGAAAAGAGAAGGCAGAAGGGGGTATAGTAGGAGGAGAAGGGATAAAATAAGCATCACATAAAGATCAGTATATAAAAATTTTGCAATCATTCAAGCTCAAGGATTCCCAGATACAGGTTTCCCAAGCAGAAACGCTCTGCCAAAGGTTTGGAACTTCATCCCATTGTACATAAAATGAGTATAATATTTATTCTAACACCACTAAACTCAATATGAATAGAATAATGGCATTCGTAGACAAGATATCTAAGTCTGGCATTTGAGGAGAAAGTAACATATCCATCTGGGCAAAAGTTCATTTCAGAGTCAAAACTGCAGCAAAACATTTAGGCTTTATCCCCGTAGTAGTAAGCAGTCCCAACCATCAATGCAACTGTTGCACCTTGAGCAACCACTCGAGCTCTCATTAACTTTTGACCTAATTGTGATTTTCCTTGTCTGAAGCTAATAAGTCCCGCTGTAAGCACTCCAGCTGTAATGAATGCACCTAATAGGCAAATCAAACAGATATAGCTACATTCAGGTAATCAAGTGATTATCAGACATACAGAACAACGCTAAAGGGATATTCTTTGTAATCATATGTATCCATTATTTGAGTAAGCAAGATCATTGATTATAGGGGATATGGTTTCCTTCGTATGAAAACAAAACTTTCCTTCGGCAGCAAACAAGGTTTAACATACATATCAGATAAGCAGGCAAAATATCAATACTTTGC
>JAXGGT010000078.1:136146-151299 GCA_035583425.1 Marsdenia floribunda | reverse complement strand
TCCCATTTTTTCCATATGCTACTGAGATTACGATTATTCAAAGTCGCCTTCGTTAAACTTCTCGCCAGTTTAATCTCGGATCGGCCGACTGCAAGACCATATACCCACCGGTGGATATAAGAAAACGTCGGTTATTTATTCTTGTTAGCCGATTTTATCAATTGTGTTCCAAAAACAACCAGGTTGCCAGGAATGCGATGCTATGTCCACGTCGCTTTGAGAAGTTTATGTAATTTTTAAAAATTAATTAATTAATTAATTTATTTTTAATCACATAAACCCTTTACAACAATAATAAAAAAACAAGATTTATCTCGATAAGTAATAATTTTATGATTTAAAAAATTATAAATTTAAAGATATATTAATATATATATATTTTTTTTATATTTCGAAAATTGTTGATATCTTAATAAGATTAAGGATTTTAATTTTAATACAACTATGCTAAAGCAACCTAGCGAAAGTGGAAATAAATACCAGTAAAAATGTAGAGCCTATGACTTCAAGGCGGTTCATGTATAGAAAGAAAAAAAAAAAAAAAAAAAAAAGTAAAATACCAATAAATAAAATGACAGATCTCCGACTCGTTATAAGTAAAGAAAAGCACGGTATCCTTTTCCGCTAACGGGAGTAACGGACATCACCGTTAGTTTCTCTCTTTGGCGGCAATGGCTCAAACTAAAAATTCGTGATCGTCTGCAGTGGAAACTCAACAGACGTAGAGCATTTGCAGAATGGGTGTCCACGGTCTCTGGAACCTCTTAGCTCCCGTCGGTCGCCGTGTTTCTGTTGAAACCCTTGCCGGCAAAAGACTGGCCATTGGTGCGCCTTCGTGTTCCTTCTCTCAATTAAACCCTAACCCTGATAACATCTCATTGTTGTACTTAATTAATTTTTTCCATTTTATTTAATTTTGTAGATGCTAGTATATGGATGATTCAGTTCTTGAAGGCGATGAGGGACGATAAAGGAGAGATGGTACGTTACGCCCATCTGTTGGGTTTTTTCCGTAGAATTTGCAAGTTGCTGTACCTCCGAACCAAGCCTATTTTTGTATTTGATGGTGGAACGCCTGCTCTTAAGCGCCGAACTGTGATTGCGCGCCGTCGCCAGCGGGAGAATGCTCAAGCCAAGATTAGAAAAACTGCCGAGAAGTTGCTTCTCAATCAGGTGCGTTCTTTGAAGCTATTTATAATTTATTCGTCAAATTCTCTTTCTCTTTGCTTCTATTGTTTGGCTTAGCACGTCATACCTGAGAACTTGAGTTCAAGCATTTTTGGTTTCCTCCTTGATCATAATTTGTTGGTTTGTCTTTTAGTTTTTTGCCAAGACAAGGAAAAATCCTTGTCGGTATTATGAGAAGTTTATGATTTTCTTTTTGGATGTGTGGTATATTTGTATGGTTAAGTATGCAGTTGCTTACCCTAATCCTAGTACTCTCTGTCTATTGCATTGAATATATTTTGGCAGCTTAAACAAATTCGGTTGAAAGAGCTAGCCAATGAACTTGACAAACAAAGAAAGGATAATGCTGCCATGCATAAAACAGTAACCACAAGCGAAGAACTTGAGAAGCAGAATGGAGTTGATGATCCCAAAGGTAAAAAGGTCATCAGTGATGATGGAGAATCTGGAGATAAGAAGGCAGGAGGAAGCCAGCTCTATGCAGATAGATGCAATCAGGAAGCAATTGATGAAATGTGAGTTACTAAGTTCTTCTGTTGTTTTTGATGGAAGTATGGTGTAAAATGTTTCGATTTTTTACATTGTTGACAAGTTAATTAAGGTTGGCTGCTTCACTTTTGGCCGAGGAAGATGAAGATTTCAATGCTGGTGTATCATCATCTGATCTGCATGCTCAAGCTGAAGGAGAGGATGCTGATGAGGATGAAGAGATTATACTTGTAAGAATTTCTATCTTTTTGGACTTATCACTATCATGTGATAGCAACCAGTCATGGCATACTTTTGCACCATAGTTAGGTAAGGATCCAACATCAGCACTATGCACACAACCTGGCGCAGAAAAATATTGCAGCTAAATAATATGATTATTTATTTGTTATCTAAGCAAGTTATTTTTCTCTTTTTTGTGGAAATCTATATTAGGTGAAGTGAGTTATGTTATCCATTTAACTGCTATGCCTTATATGAGCATTTGATTTATTGTTCATATTTCTTACTTTTCAAAAGGTTAGATTGTAGTTCATAATTTGATTCTGCCTCTTTTTGTGGACAAATGCAGCTTATAGTTTTATAATTCTTTCTAACTCTAACAAACTAATTTGCAGCCAACAATGCCTGGAAAAATTGATCCCGCTATCTTGGCTTCTTTGCCTCCATCTATGCAACTCGATCTTCTCGTTCAGGTAATATGGTGATATGCTCCTCTTTTAACTGTTTCTTTGGTTGATCCCATTGTCCCCCTTATCAAGCTTTAATGCAAAACGAGAAGATAGTTTCATAAGATGCTTTATGCTTCATTAGGCGTGATTTTGCCTTGCAGATGCGAGAGAGATTGATGGCAGAGAATAGACAAAAGTATCAAAAAGTTAAAAAGGTAGTCTTCTCTGTTCATGATAACATTAGATTCTTTGGTATCCTTTGGTTGCACTGATGTGTATTGCTTCAGTGAAGTTGCTTCTGCCTTTGAAGATTGTTCATTCTTGTTTTTTGTCTTTCCAAATGGTCGTATAGGCCCCTGCTAGGTTTTCAGAATTACAAATACAGGCTTATCTCAAGACAGTTGCTTTTCGCCGTGAGATTGATGAAGTGCAGAAGTCTGCTGCTGGGCGGGGTATTGGTGGAGTGCAGACATCAAGGATTGCCTCTGAAGCCAATAGAGAATTTATTTTCTCATCATCGTTTAGTGGAGATAAACAGTGAGTACATATCTTTTGACACAGATGGTAATTGTTGGTATAGGACATTCATATCTTCAGTATGAATACCACTGCATGGTGCATTTCCGATGAGGATATTTTTTGGTATTCTTATATATATGTATCAAATAAATGTGTTTCACTAAATTTGAATGACCATTATTGTTTGAATTGAATAGAATGTTGACATCTGTTGGAGAAGGCAGAGTGATGGGCAATGCAAGTCTATCAATGGGAAATTCTTCAGTTACTGGTGATGTCACAACAATGAGGAACAGCATTGCTGAATCAGGATCTGCTGATAATGAACCTCAAATGGATCTAGATAATGGTATTGAGACTTATCTAGATGAGAGGGGACGACGTCGAGTTAGTAGAGTGAGAGCTATGGGAATCCGCATGACAAGAGATTTACAAAGAAACCTGGATTTTATGAAAGAATTTGAGAAGGAACAGGGAATTGAATCTGAAAATGCAAGTAATTTGTCTACTGTTGGTGGTAGTGAAGTTGAGGCTGTGGCTCATACCCAAAATGGAGTCCAGCTTTTCAGAGAGTCTGATTCCAATGCTGATGGAATTGCATGTGTAAATAACAAGGATGAGGAGACAGCACTAAGTACTGGATGTGCCATAGAGATATCTTTTGAAAAAAATGGTAACCATGAAGATGCTGTTGATGATGATGATCTATTTTCTCGCTTAGTGTCAGGTGATCCAGTAATGGACTTCTCTGTTAGTAATTCTCCCTCAAAGAAACCATGCTCAGATTCTGTTTCAGAATTTGAGCGTGAGGAAGGAGATGATACATTAGGTAATGACATCAAAGTTGATAGCAATCCACCTGCAGCAGATGGAGGCATGGATGAAGATAATGAATTGGAGTGGGAGGATGGTGGTGGTTTGTCTATTGATGTTAAGGTGGACAAGCTACCAGTGCCAGATTCTGTCATAAATCATGAAGTGGAATTGGAGAGGGACAAAGGTGGTACATCAGGTAATGATATTAAAGTTGACAGCAAGTTGCTTGCGTCAGATGGTGACATGATTGATGAGAGTGGAATTGAGTGGAAGTTAGGGTATTCAGATATTCAAGAAGATGCTTCCTCACATCCAGCTGAATGCAGGAAAACCTCTAGAGGTGATCTGGAGGAAGAGGCTGATCTTCAGGAAGCAATAAGACAAAGTCTGCTGAATCTAGATGATCAAAGTTCTGTTAGTGCACTTCATGAACATAAAAAATCTGCAGAGATGAGCATTAGCAGGGTGCAGCCTTTCCATGAAGAAGATCTAAATAAGCTGGAAATCTCCTTAGATGGTAAACTTGAAGATCAAAATCCAGTTCCAGACCATGCTAATAAAATTGATAGTGCAGTAGAATGTAACAAGTCAGAAACTAGTAATCTTTTATCGCCACCTTTAGTTAATCGTGATGAGATGGAGGTTGTGAGTGAAAAGACATGCCAAAGATATCCAAGTCATGGGCCCTTAGGGCGTGATGCTTGTGAGAAGAGGAACTCCATGCAAGAAGTACTCATTGAATCAATTGCTGGGGTCCAAGAGAAGGATGCCAGCCAGATGTTGGAGCAGATAATGTGCACCTCTGGTAGTGGTAATGATGGTTACTAACTGTCATTGGTAGTTATTTTGTCAATGTTCTGCCTGTTACTGATTTGACTTCTTAAGAAATTGATTGATGCTATTTGTATAGTTCATCACCTGAATGCTTTGGATGCAGCAACACACGGTCATTCCAGTGAGACTACAGTACTTAAAATACCTTCTGGGAGGGATTCAATAAAGGGTACAGACACAGCAGAAGAAGTGGCAGATGAAGAAGCTAGAGATTACTTGCCAATGGAATATGTGGAGCCTTTTCATAGCTCTGCTTCTTTGGATGGCAAGAAGCAAATTGAAATTACAGAAGCTAACCTAGAGGAGGAAATACTAGTTCTGGGTGAAGAGGAGCAAGAGCTTGGAGATGAGCGGAGAAAGCTTGAGAGAAATGCTGAATCAGTTAGCAGCGAAATGTTTGCTGAATGCCAGGTATGCTATAATATTTTACATAGGATTTTTTTGCTAAATTTGTTCTATTAGGCTAGTAAGACTTCACTGCCTATGCCATGTAAGAAAGTGAACCTTGGTATCCCTCAAAGTGTGCATTTTGGAGGTATCAGCATTTGAGATTTGTCAGTGGTTTTATGTTTTAGTATTTGAGAAACAAGTACATTATTCACCAGAATACAATACATACTGTACAGAGATACTGGTGGGAACCAGATTTGGTAGTTGATCGAGATGTTTTCTTTTCTTTAACTTGTAGCCTCAAACACTGTCTTTCTTGCCAATAATTTGACATATTGATGGGATATTAAAATCTTTTATTTTAATTTCCACTTACATCTCTTCTCATCATTCTTTTCTTTAATTTGAATTAATTGTGATTCTTGTGTTTTTATGTGTTCTTGTTTTTGTTTTCTTATTCCAGGAGTTGCTCCAAATATTTGGTTTACCATTTATTATTGCTCCAATGGAAGCTGAAGCTCAATGTGCATATATGGAACTTAACAACCTTGTTGATGGTGTGGTCACTGATGATTCAGATGCATTCTTGTTTGGAGCTCGAAGTGTGTACAAGAACATTTTTGATGATCGCAAATATGTGGAAACATACTTCATGAAGGTGCTGACTTGCTATATTTTCAGCAAAGTTCACCTTTTAAGCTTTAAACTACCATAGCATCGACTGTTTTCCTGTTGATGATTACTCATCCAGTTAGTTGAATTCTCACCTTGTTTATGTAAGGGAGGAAAAAGAACTTAGCATGAGTATTTAATTATGATTCTCCTCCTTTCTCTTGGTTAGCGTCTTTGCTGTTATATTAAATTTCAACCAGCATTCTTATCTTTAAAACCAATGTAAAGTTATTTTTGTTTCCTTCCATCCATCCCTCCCTCCCTTTGTGTTTTGTATGTTGATGTTGTTCCTGTCTGAGCAGGATATAGAAAACGAGCTTGGCTTAAACCGAGATAAACTAATCAGTATGGCATTGCTTCTTGGGAGTGACTATACTGAGGGTGTAAGGTAATAGTCTCTGTCATTGAAGTTTGGGCATATAGATTGTTAAAGACCTGATCTCTATCTTTTGTGTTAAGTGAAAGGGTTTATTTATTTATTCCTGCTATATACCTTGTGTTAATTTCATTTACTGTAAGTTGTTGTTTATTTCTGATCTGTGGGCAATGTATCAGTGGGATTGGCATTGTGAATGCTATTGAGGTTGTAAATGCATTTCCTGAAGAAGATGGCCTCCATAAATTTCGTGAGTGGATTGAATCACCAGATCCATCAATCTTAGGGAAGTCTGAAGCAGGGATAAACTCAAGGAAGAGAGAGTCAAAAGTTGGTAATACTGATACAAGTTTCTCAGATGGCAAGGCAGTTGATGATATTCAAAAAATAAAGCAAATTTTTATGGATAAGCATGTAAGGTGTTGGTTCCCAATAGTTTCGACTTGATTTCTCATTCTTATTTTTTTGGTGTCCAAGCTTTTGCTTCTGCACTGTGTTAAATATTATACTGGATAATTTGTGCAGAGAAACGTGAGCAAAAACTGGCATATTCCTTCTTCGTTCCCAAGCAATGCAGTTACTTCAGCTTACACATCTCCACAAGTGGACAAGTCAAAAGAACCTTTCTCTTGGGGAAAGCCTGATCATTTTATGCTCCGCAAGTAATTTTCAATTCTTTCCTCTTCTCTATTCATCCTGGGCTTGAGTGACTTTTGGTGTCCTGATTTCTTGCTGTTATATGAATACTCGCACATATTGCATTAGCTAAAAATATTATAATTACTTTTAGCTTGACATGCATCTCAATCAATTTGGATCAATGCTTTGTAACTGATTTTGCAATAGATTGTGTTGGGAGAAGTTTGGATGGAGCACCCAAAAGGCAGATGAGTTGCTGCTTCCCGTATTGAAGGAATATAACAAGCGTGAGGTTAACTCCTCTCTCTCTAGTGATGCCTATTCTTCTTATATGTTGGAAATAAATAGATAGCAGTAAATATATAGATGACAATTATGACAGTGTTTGAACCTTGCACCAGTTCAGTTGATATATTTGTTCTCTTTTGAGACATTCAAGTAACAGCTTTTCCAGTACGATTGATAAATAGGATTCTTGACTTGCATATATGTTGGTGAAATACTCAATTGAGTCTTAATCTCGATGAAGCAGCATATGTGCAATTTGTTGATTACAGCAGATAAGTAGCAGCAAAGAGAAAAACTATACCTTTTGAATTTTTGTATATCTAGATTGCACTTTTTTTAAAAATTTTATTTTAATCCTTTGGAGTAATGAGTGGTCCCCAGGGATTCTATAGAAGTGATATGTGTGATGAAAAAAATTAGATTTAAAAGCTAATGGGTTGTCACAAAGTTGTCTTTATTTTTCTTAGTATTTATTTTTATATTTACTGTAAGAACACGCTGGGTAGGACCTTCCTTGTTGACATTCATTGTATATTTTGAAATGTATTATTCTCTACTCTGATTCTTCTTTGGTATTTTGTGTCTGATCGGTATAGACGCAACTGCGGTTGGAAGCATTTTACACGTTCAATGAGAGATTCGCTAAAATTCGAAGTAAGAGAATTAAAAAGGCTTTGAAAGGGATGGCACAGAATAAATCCACGGAATTGATGGATGAGCCTGGTCAAAGAAGTAAAAAAAGAGATGTGAACCAAGGTGATGATGCAATTGGAGATGGATCAGAAAAAGTTTTAGAAGGCCAAGGCTTTGAAGATGCTCAGAATGAGCCCAGTGGTACAGAAAGATCAACTAAAAAAAACTCTGGAAAGAAAAGGCCCCAGAGAGAATCTAAGCATGTTGTTGGGAGTAGGAAACGATCATCCATTCAAGCAGAAAGTTGCCAAGTTCAAAATGAAAAATTGATGCACAAAGGTAGAGGCAGAGGAAATGTGAGAACTGAATCCATTGAGGAAAGAATGAAGAAAAGTTCTCTTATATATGCTGAATCTTGCTCCAATAATGGAAGTGATCCTTATAATGAAAATGACTCACAAGTCAAGTTTGAAGGGCAATGTCAAGTTCGCAGGGTTAGTTTTATGCTGCTCTGTCATTATATTTTTTATCTGCCTTTCTGCTTGACTATAACTAATTTTTGAGTTTTTGAGAGAAAAGAGAAGAAAATGAAGTTTAGTTTATGAGAGAAACGAAAAGAGAATAGATCTGTTTGTAAGTTTATGAAAGAAAAGAAGAGAAATGATTTACCTTGCTTGTGAGTTTAGAGTGAAAAGAAAAGAAATGATTTTTGAAATGTCTTTTTACTCTAAAAACCTCATATTTAAATGGAATATATGTAAATAAAAATTGTCAGGCTAAAAATAACATATTAAAAAAATGTTTACTTAATGTCAAGTTTACCATCCGTTTCTTTCCACTTTGGAGAGAATGTATATGCATATTCTTTTTTAAAGAAAACACTTTTTTTTATGTTTTCTTATTCTTTTGGAAGTCACTACTTCTATGTCTCATTTTGGACAACTTTCCTGTAATGTTTAGATGTTTGCGTCATTTGTTCTGATATGTCTTCTTTCCATCTATTTGTTTTACAACTCATTTATACTCCTGTGAATTTTCAGTCAGGACGGCCTCGGAAAAAAGTAGACTATGCAATGTGTGACTCAACCGATGATGGGTCTGATCAGGATGATGGAAACTCGCAAAATAAAAAATCAGAAAGCAGAGCATCTTCAGCAGATTTGATTGATGCTGGCAACGGAGTTACGTCTCCCAGTAAGATAAACACAAGTGAAATTGTTGATCAGGTATCCCCTCGGGGAGGCTATCAAGAAGGTGACTGGGTCTCTACAGAGAAGGTTGCACCAGAAACAAGAGTTTTGCAGTCAAGCTCCAGCAAAAATGATGATATTCTTGCTGTAGCTCAGTCATCCAATGATTACCTAACTATGGGAGGTGGATTCTGCTTGGATGAGGATGATGCCAATATGAATTTGGGTGGACTAGCAAGTCCAACAAGAGCAACAACATCAGATTCTGATTTGCCTAAACAGTCCAGTTCTTTCGACGATAGTAATTGCACAACTACTCCGAGACTGTCCAGTAACAATCCAACTGAAAGAATGGACATAGGCAAGCAGGTAGAGAGCCGGGGAAGGGTGGATACTTGTCATATAAAGCAGAATGCAGAGGGTAGCACAGATATTTACAGTGCTTCCCGTGATGATGATGCTGCTGTAAATAAGCCCGTTAGATCTTTACGAGCAATGCCAAATTTGAGGAAAAAGAGGAGAAAAAGCTAAAGGATGCCGTGTACTTGGGGGGAAAGATTACTTCTGCAATTGAACCAAGTCATCTATTAAATTCAAGTAGGATATTGCCTGTATGTGGCTTGGTTTTTTGATGATTGGAAAAGCTGCTGCAGAGTGATGGCTTCCATGGTTGAAAGTGTGGCCTGTCTTGCTTGTGTGATACATGGCAATTCTAACTTATTGTTTCTGTGTTAAATAGTTTATTGTTAATAAGTTTCTCTGTTCTCTGGGGGTTGCATTTTTGACTTGTGGTTTAGGACACGTCAAAATAGTAAATGGGAGGGCTACCACGTGGAACCTCAATTGCAGACATAATCGAAGTGCTGAAGTAGAGGGGTAGCTCTTACCTTTTGAAGGAAGATGACAGCTGGTGGTCTTTTGTGTGGTTGGGGGGCAACAATGGTAATGTATAATTTATGCAAGCTTTTCTCTGCAATACTCACCTCATTTGATCTCTACAACCTGCTTTCTTTTCCGCCGCCTTCTATATTTTTGCTCCTGCTTTGGTGAGTGAAGCTATTGTTCAATCCCCCAATTCTTGTACTTATCAAATACAGTTTCAGTCAGTCGCCATCAGTAGATCGGGTCCAGTCACTAGTACACAAATGACACCGTTGGGCACCACCCGTGATTGGTTCTGATCCATCCGAATATTGTCAAATTCCTTTTCATCCTTTTTAGCTTGTGGAAAGGAAAAAGTAGAGGTGGCAATCGTGTCAGGTTTGTGTAATTGTGTCGGGTTAAGTTAAGGTAATTATGCTTAATTTGTCAATTCGAACCCGACACGAACCCGTAATGACACGAATAAGTTCAACTTGAACACGACACGAAAATTAATCGTGTTAATTTGGCAACCCGTTATGACACTTATATGATTCAAAATCCATTAATCCGTCAACACAATTACACGATATCAACCTGTCAACCCGATTATGATCATGTATATTATTCAAAATTTATTAACTTGTTAACACGATTGCATGATATCAATCGCTAACTCGATTATTTACCTATTTTAACTTATAAAAAATACAAATGTTATGTAATTTATTTATATAAAAAATATTAAAATTAAAAAAATAATAAAAATTATTAAATAATTTCATAATATAGTAAAATATATAATTAAAAAAAATAATAATAATTAAAGTAAAAAATTAATTATTATTTAAACGAATTAACAGGTCAGAAACGGGTTGAGCGGGTTCAATCTGTTTATAACCCGAACACGATTAAACTTAAACGGGTTGACCCGCTCTGACACGAACTCATTAACCCTCAACCCGAACTCGCTATTTTCGTATCGTATTCGTGTCGAATTGTCGTATCGAGTCCAATATTGCCACCCCTAGGAAAAAGGGAATCAATTAACCACACGACAAGGCTCCCCCACCACCATTAATCTCCGAAAAAAGGGATTGCGAGGGGACGAATGTGAGGGCCCCTCCTGAAATGCCCTACTTATAACACGCTCCCATTGTCCATCTTTTTCTTTTCCCTGCATCTCTCTTCTCCATCCAACCCAAAATCCATGGTCTTTGTTATCAGTTAATTAACCAGTTGGAGAGGCCCGTGGGTGGGGGCCGGTGAGGGCGTCCGGAATTACGCCTTTTGCAGTTAATTAACCAGTTGGATAACTTCATCGCTGGTAGTCCTAATATGTATATATATATATATCAAAGTAAATTATGCTTACTAAAATCTCATGCAAAACCCAAATACATGTAATTAACTAAATTGCGTTTTTAATATAATAGGTAGTACACTCTCATGAAGCCTTGAAGGTCATTTTCACTATTCACTATTGTCCATTCATCAACTTACACTGACCACAGTTCTCTTTGTACAAGTTACTTATTAAATATCAACTTTATGCTTCATATAATATATATATATATAAGAAGCAATAATGGGACTAAAGAAAACACACTCCTTGGCAGCAGTAACAAGGAAAAAGAAAAACAGAGTTGTAATTCTCCACGAAAACTCTGAAAGTCTCCCCCTACGCATTCTTTCTATTTCTGATCCACCGGACTGGGGGCTATAAATAATTGAAACTGGTTTTCATGGTCGATACAACAGACAACAAGATGGCACCCGGAAGATACTGTTACAAAGATATGCTGCCATTTGTAGCCATGGTTTCCATGGAGTGCATCAACGTTGGCCTCAACACCCTCTTCAAAGCAGCCACCCTCACTGGGATGAGCTACCATGTCTTCGTTGTTTACTCTTATGCTGTTGCTGCGCTTGTCCTTCTTCCTTCGCCTTTCTTCTGTAACAGGTCACACACACTCTGATCTCCATCACCTTTTACTCACTTTCTGCTCTCTCTCTCTCTGTTTTCTTTTCCTTAGTCTTCTGGGACTTGGGGTTCTTGAATTCTCCTATTCTTTACAGATCAAGAGGGCTTCCTCCACTAAATTTCTCCATCCAATCCAAAATCTTCCTGCTTGGATTGACTGGGTAGGTACTCTTCGTTCCATATATCTGTTCATTGTTAACTGAGATTTTCCTTAGTGTTTCTCAGTCAGTTGATGAAAATTGAGTATATTACTTGTGATTCATGGTCCTCAATATTTTGGGAAGTTAGGTGTACATCACAGATCATGGGGTATACAGGAATCAATTATAGTTCTCCAACTCTTGCTTCCGCCATCAGCAACCTGGTGCCGGCTTTCACTTTCATACTTGCTATCTTATTCAGGTTCTGTCTTTGTCCTCCTTTTTCACCGTCTTTTTTTTTTTTTTTTGGCCCCATGTTATCCGCACGCTACAAATTTCTGTCCTTTTGTTAGCAGCATAGTTCTAATTGAGGAGTCAAATCTTACCTTATAAACAGAAAGAAATAAAGATAAAGAAATACTAGACGTGATTGATGGCCAATTACTGGTCCCTAAATTTTAACGCACAGCTTTGTGTTCTTTAACAGTTAGGCTCAGTACAAACAGATTCTCTATGCTCTATATGTCCAATTTACATTGCAGGATCTGCTTGTGTGTGTGTGTGTGTGTTGTGAAAGGATTGACTTTGGAGACAGCTCCATGAGCTAGCAGAAGATCTGCTACACAAGGGGTAGATAAAATATTATTTCGTGCACTAGTTGACTACTAAAGATAGCCAGCTAATGCATCTCTGGTCGGTGCACAAAAAGAATTATTAACCCCCTTTTCCTTGTCCGTTGCTTTCATGAAAAAAAAATTGAACTCTAATAGATTAAGTCCTTCTATCAGTTAAGTCAATCCTCGAAAAAGGGTTTGATGTAATAATTCTGACGAATTGCGAATGACTGGTTTTTTGAGCTTTGATGGCAAGTCCTTCTAAGAAAAAAAAATCCTATGGCAGAATGGAAAAGCTCGAGTTCAGAAGTTCAAGCACCCGAGCCAAAGTCTTGGGCACCATATTCTCAATATCAGGTGCATTTGTGGTTACTCTCTACAGAGGTCCAAGGATCACATTGACTCCAACCTCATCCAGACTACTACTACGCCAGCTTCCGAATGCAACTCCCACAAACTGGGCACTTGGTGGGTTGTTTCTCACAGCCGAATACATTTTGGTGCCAATGTGGTACATTATCCAGGTCAGAATCTCCCCTACAACTAACTCTCTATTTCTTGAATACTACTACAACAACAACCGCTTGCTGGTTTTTCACTCTTCTGTAAAACAAAGGAAAATGGCACTGAACTTCTTCTTTTCCATTTAATAATGACAGACACAAATCATGAAGGAATACCCCGTAGAAGTAACAGTGGTCTTCTTTTACAACCTATGGGTGAGCATTTTGGCTGCAATGGTCGGCATCTTCACCGAACCAGACTCAAGTAAATGGAAAATTAAGCCTGGTGTAGCCTTAGCCTCCATTTTATGCTCAGTTAAGTAAACAACAGAATTCTTAATTGGCTTACTTTTCCTTGGGCATAGTGATGATGGCTCATCATGATCATGATAATAATAAATAGGGTATCTTCGGCTCGTTCCTAAACAACACGATACACACTTGGGCATTGAAAACCAAGGGGCCAGTCTACGTAGCAATGTTTAAGCCATTATCAATTGCGATTGCAGTCGCCATGGGAGTCATCATCCTGGGAGATACTCTGTATCTAGGAAGGTACGACTCCAACACACCTATAAATCTATACATTTTCCTAATCCTACGTTCATCCGAAGAATCAAGAAGAATGGCAAAAAGAAAACAAAAAAAAAAACACACAAACGGAGAGAACACTCTTAAAAGATTTCCAGTATTTCATTGACCCTTTTTTTATTTCCCGTGTCTGGATTGTTTTGAAATACAGTGTTGTGGGAGCAACAGTCATAGCTATTGGATTCTACACGGTAATGTGGGGAAAATCAAAGGAAGAAAATGAGGAGATTTCAGAGTCTTGTTCAACAGAGAAAATACCATTGTTGCGAGATGTCAATGTATAATCAATCGTACCAGCATGGTTAGTAGTAATTAAATCAAGGGTGGGAGTGAAAAAAAAGTGTATTATATATACATAAAAAAAAAAAAAAAATATATATATATATATATATAAGATACATACGACTCTGACTGTTTGTGTATTATAAGCCCAACCAACCAAGCCAAGATAGCAGTAGATTTGTACAAAATCATGTAAAGAAGAAAGTATATGATATCTTTTTCGTCAACCAGCCATCACTTAGGTAATAATTGTCAAGTCAATTTAAGTCTATTTTAAATCTTATATATATTTATATATTCACGATGTTTGATAATTATAAATAAAATTATTATCATGCGTAGAATAATTTATTATTTTATTTTATTTCATTAATACATTAGAGTAAAGTTGGCATATATATATATATATATATATAATACATATTATCTAAAGACATAATATATTAAAAGGTTAAGTATTAAAAATTTCAATAATTGAATAAAAAAAAAAATTTAGAACCTAATATACCAAATGATAAAATGTTAAGGATTAAAATATATTTATTTCTAATTATTTTTTAAAATTTATTTATTTTAAATGTGTACCTCATAAATATATCAAAAATTCTAGTAAACATATACAATTATACTTTCTATATATTGAACAAACTAAAAATACTTTGTTTTTGCTTTTAAAAAAAAAAAAAATGTTTTGGGTAATAACAAAATTTAATTAAAAAGTTTTTTCTTTTTAAGGAAAAAAAAATTCCTTAACAATTTTTTATTATTTAAATTGATTTTAAATCTTCTTTTTTAAAACAAAATTAATCACTTATCTAATTTCAATTACTCAAAATAATTATTTTAATTAATAATTAATAAATTTTAATCAAAATTTTTGCATAAAAATAAAGTAACGAATTGTTAAAAAATTTAAATTTATCAAGACTTCTTCAATTCTTTTATAAAATTTTGTTATATGAAATAAAACTCTTCCTCGAGATTTAATAACTTAAAAATGGATAAAATTGAAATGATATGATCATTTTGTCTCTTAATAATAATATATTCACTTACCAAAAAAAAATAATAATATATTCAATAAATTTATTAATTATTAACTAAGAAAACTAATTAAAATAATTAAAATTAGTTAAGAATTAATTTATTTGAAAAAAAAAATTAAGGTATTTTTAACTTATTTCAAATTCATAATTTATCAAATCATAAGTGAGATTGCCATCGAATTGAATTACACACAGGACCAGTTCAAACATTTATAAATTGTTGAGAGACTAATTAATAAAAAAAAAAAACAACAACAAATTTTATTTGGTTCGGTTATTCGAAACTTCATCACCAAAAAACCCCCATTGAATTCTGACTTCAATTATTTTCTCTCTCCACCAGGGGTAGTGGGGGTGAGGGTGCGAGGAGGGGGACGCTCTAGACAAGTTCCTCTTTTTGTTTTCTTAACCTCTTCCGGACCCTCAA
>JAXGGT010000078.1:42330-135438 GCA_035583425.1 Marsdenia floribunda | reverse complement strand
TGTTTGTGCTTCGTTATGAAGAATTAATAACTTGTGCATTTACTTGATAGGAATTTGAATCTAGAGGCAATGTCACAAGGCTATGCACTGGAACTTTACTTTGATCCTGCTCTCGAGAATCAGGTCTTGAAGGCCTGGAATGTGCTGGCTCGCCGCCAAATTAGTACTCAGCTCATTGAAATTGAATCCAGGCCTCATATTACTCTATTCTCTAGCCCATTTCTGGACATCACTAAACTTGAAAACGTTGTAAAAAATTTTGCTTCTAGGCAAGAACCTTTGTCCTTGTCATTTTCTTCAGTTGGGAGCTTCGCTAATGATAATAACACGCTCTTTCTTGCTCCAACCCCTTCCCTTTCTCTCATTCAATTCCATCTTCAACTGTTTGATGCAATGAAAAAAGATGGCATCGAAATTGGGGATGAGTATCGGCCTGATTCATGGATTCCACACTGCCCAGTGGCTGAAGAAGTCCCAAAGAGTCGAATGGCCGAGGCATTCACTGTTTTGCGTGATTTGAAGCTACCGGTTACTGGATATGGGACAGATATCGGGTTGGTTGAATATGCGCCTGCACGTGAATTGTTCTCTTTTGTGCTTGGTAGCCCACTGGAATCTTGAGACATAAGATGTGTTCTTCTGGTAAATTGCAACATGAGATTAGAAGTTTGAGCCTTTTCTCTTATTATTTTACTCTTGTATAAACTGATTGTAGATTGCACCATGATTGCCATAGTGGATAAATCTTTGTTGTTCTAATAACTTTTATAAGGGTAAAATTTGTTTTGTTCTAGTTGATGGTGCCTTGTTCACGAAATTATACTAGTGGTGTCTTCCATTTCTGATTTTTGCCCAAATTGCTTCAGAATATTGCTATCAAGCACTGATTTTATCCCATCTACACTACTTCGTTAACAACTCCAGTGGTTGAAGATACATTTGGAACTCAATTGCTTTTTCCCTCTATTGAGAAATTTGTTTTAGGGTTCATCCCTTGCTAAGCCCTTGGGACCCTGATAAAACATCAATACAGTTCTTGATTATGTTTTTCAAGCCTGTACCGCATTTCTGGTTACTATGTTGTTTTTCTGGCCCCTGCTTTCTTTGTATTGTAGTTGTATAATTTTCTTATTGTAGCATCATATGACTTCTGTTGAATTGCAGTATGCTTGAAAAGGTGTCAGGGATTCTATACAAATTTTCTGTTGATCCTGACGTGTGTTGGATTTTTCAATCTTCGATGAATATTGAAGATTGAAGGACTTTTCAATTTTGTGGTAGTTAATTTCAGAATCTAAGGGGGAGTTTTGATGATCAAATTGAAGGCTGTGCTTTTAATTGCTTAACAGAATTAACAAGTTGCAAGTAAGAGAAAGAGCCCTACACTAGGATTCTATTTATATGAACTGTTTTGTAGTATACTTAAGATTAGGGGCTCAGTTGCCTATACCAAGATTCCATTTGGATGGAGTTTATTTGATAAGTACAATTTCAGATGTTTGTTGGTTTTTATTTCATAAAATAAAGGATGGTGAACTGTTTTGTCTTGCATTTGCAGATATGGTGTCTATTTGGAAGAGAGGAGGTTGATACTATATTATATGAATTCTATTATATATATATATTGGATGGTTAATGTTGTAGTTAGTACCGAAATTGTCAAACTTGGTTGTTGGTGTGAGAGAGCTGTCGCTTGTGTTGGAGGTCTCAGGTTTGACAGAGGGCTAACTTCCATCTATTCCTCTATCCCCTCCCTGCAGTTTTTATTTCCCTTCCCCCACCCCTTCTAAGTTATATATATTTAAATGTAGGAGTTAGTGCCTAAATTAATAAGTTCAGCTAGGAGTATGAAAGTGATACTGAACTATACGAGAAAATTGAAGCATTTGATGGCTAAGGTGATTTTATGAATTCTGAAATTTCCGAGATGATTGCTGTTGGATTCTCATTGATAATGATTATTTGGTCCTCTATAATTGTCTTTCTAAACAATCATCAGTGCATCAATATAGCTCTTATTATGAGTGAGGGGAAAGTTATTTGTTAGACTAGATTATATTGCATTTGCTTGTCTTGCTGGAGGTGAGTCACGACTTTGTGCGGATATAGTGATGATGACCTATCCAGTCACAGCCGCTAAACTGTATGACAAGTCTGTAGCCAATGCCAATCAATTTTGAAGGCATTTTGTGGGGTTTTTTTTTTTTTTTTTTTTGGTTGCTTTTTTGAATTTCCTGTGCCCCATTAAATAACTGAAAAGTGCATAGGTTCTTCATTTATGTCTTTTACCAGGGACAGCTTAACACGCGAATGATATCTGCACCACTGTGCTAACTGTTGGGGATATATGTGGAACTCCAGCAAGGCTTTTTGTTTTTCTGCATATTTGTAGGAGTACGTTTTTCTTGAAGGTAGGCACGGATATCACTTCTTTGATCTGAGTGGATGAGGATTTCTATATATTATGTGAAGTAAAAATTACACAACAACAGAACTGAAGGTAGATGAAAAATGACAACTGGAAGCCCATGTCAACTGTGCACATGGAAATGGAGGAATGGACTCCGATGAATTATTTAATCAATCTTGTCATAATTGCCTGCCCTGAATAAATGAAGGTGCTTGCTAGATCTGGCTGGTCCGCCACACAACAGAATGCTTTGTGAATTCTTTACCAGCCCTCAGTACATGCTCCGATTGCTGCTTTGATCTTTTCCCTATTCTCATCTATGCAAACAGTACCTTTTTCGTGCAGAGAAAACTTGGAATCCATCAAACGAGTGAAACAGATGCCTGTGAGGGTACAACCAATTTCTTCAGTTTGAACTAAATTAGGCCTGCCATTTATGTCTGGCGAAGATGGGGTGTTTGTCTCCTAAGCATCTCAAATAGAAGCTCATTCCATGCATCAATTGGACCAGGCAAGCACCAGTGTATGCAATCGTTATAGCCCTTCATCCACTTGTTTCCCCAGTATATTCCAGGATGGCCATCAGGTCTCATCTGCATAGCTCTAGTTACATCTATAACATCAAATGTGTTCCCACTTTTCTCCCCTTGCTTCCTGGCTCGTTCTATTTCTTCTATTTGAATGTCCCTGAATTCCCAATTGTTTGTATTATCTACTTCGTATAGTGGGCTGGTTCTGTTACAGTATCCTCCCATGTTCCATGCTGCATTCTCAAAGTGTGCCGGCGAGTATGTTCTCAGGAAAGTTACGATGGGGGAACAATGCTTGCACTCATTTATGAGCTTAAAAGCCAGCCGGAATGCTCTTCTGATGGCATAGCCAGGGCCGAGGTCCGTCACATTAGGAAGCTGGCAATAGACGCATCCAATGAGCTTGCCGTCATCGTATAAGTAGTTCTGCCTGAAGAACCAGTGAGCATCTGAGAGAATGGCGTAATCCATTGTGGGAAGCACTTTTGCCCATTTATCGTCAATCTTATCGAGCTGCAAATGAAAACCACCAGTCGAGGAACCATTGACTACTATATCTGAGGCAGTGACCAGGAATTGGGACCAGAAAGCCATCACTGTGAAGTTGTGTTGGGGAAAGTGCCATTTCTGAAATCGATCCTCACCCTCACCCTCATTTTCGAGTTCAATTGGAGTTTCTTCCTGCAATGGTAGCATTTCCAAATGTAAGGTGGCCTAAATCATACAACTTAACTGATGTTCAAGCACCGAGCTACTGAAGAACGATGTTCGAATTCCGTTTCTTAACCGGTCATACATACCACCGAAAGAAAAATTAAGGCAAAAAAAGTGACACAATTATGGTATGGAATCATGAAGAAAATACAATGTCAAACAAAGTAGCTAACAAAAGGGTAAGTGAGGGACACCACCACCAATAATTATGCTGCTAAAGATAATCCTCTTCTAGATTTGGGACCTCACACATGTCCATGAGGCAAGAAACTCTTTAGTTGACAGCCTAAAAAGGAGTATATTACTGTTAATTCTGCTTGATTATGCCTGATAAATTCATAACGCTAACATCATGTCCAATTATTCAACCCCAAAAGGCCAAACCCACACTCTCCGCAACTTTAATTGGGGGGGAAAAAAAAAAAAAAAAAAAAAAACAGAAAAGAGCCATGGAAGAGTTGCAGAAAACATGCTTGGAATTGAATTCAGATGAGAAAGGGTTAGAAAAAATTGGATGACTAACCCCGGATAAGAGACAGACAAGGGATTCCATTTGATTCCGAGCAAGTGAGTCACCTATGAAAGCCATTGTCTTTCCTTGAACCATATCAAGAAACACTCCGGGGTGAAAAGGCGGGAGTTCGCACTGCTCAGGTTTCCATCTCCAGTGAAGGAAATCCCTGTCTGGCCTTCCATGCAGGAAACAGTTCCTCAAGTAGGGAATCGCCCGGCAGCTGAAATTTGTATAGTACCAATGGTCTCGGGCATCTTGAACCCATCGTCCCTTAAACAAATCACACTGATCCTTTTCTGCACTGCCTGCCCTTTTCACATATAGGCCACAAATATCCATTCAGAAATCAAAAACAGACACATAACAAACCCACAACCAAATCTGATTTTAAAAAACAGAAAGCAAGAAATTAACTTCGAAATTCAACAGAACCGATTAATTAGACCTTTTAGGAGCTGAACGGAGGAATTAGTTTGCTCAATCGGAGCAGGGATAAAAGCGCGGAGCAATGTACCGCCACTGCCACCCTCAACTTTAGGAGTGAATTTGATGGAGGTGGGAGCAAAGTATACATAGAAGATGTAAAAAGAAGCAAAGCAAAGGAGGTAGAACAAGCAAAAAGAGCGGGCACCCAGGTTGAAAACCTTGTCCTTATTGATGAAAAACTGGCGAACATGGTCTCCAGAATGTGAAGTTGGCTTCATCTTGACCGGCATTAGGTCAGAATTCGCACCACCCTCTAGTAGCTACTTACAGACCAAAAAAACGAAAAAAAAAAACAAAGAAGACACGAGCAAGAAATAGGCAGCTGGTCTACCCAGAAACGACTCTAGAAGTCGTACCTGCAACTGCGCCACGAATGTTTCAAATAAGAAGGAAAGAAGAGACCTCTCTTGAGGATTGGGTGAATGCACGTTTTTTTCCGTCTGCGGAGCGTTGGCTGCTGTCCGTTGAATTCGGATCTCCTCACTTCCTTCCATCTTCAATCATAGCCGTCCACTCTTTTCTTTTTTTCCTTTTTCTTTTTTCCCACCTACTCTACTTGCACTACTGTATCCCCGTCACAACAATAATAATAACAAATATTGATTATTTTTTATTTTTTATTTTTTTAAAATTCGAGACATTTTTGTTTCTCAAATGTATCTTAAATTTATGATCTCTTAAATTATAAGCGACATTGTTATCAATTGAGCAACGCTTTATTGACTAGATTTTAATCATTAAAAAATAAAATTTATCAATTTTTTTAATAATAACAAATATTATATTATTATAAATATTGTGTACGAGTTAAAATAAAAAATATTTTTTTAATAAAAATTAAATTATTTATGAATATAATTCAAAACAGATTTAAAATTAGTCATAAAAGTGTGTTGTACAAAATGATCATCATACATACATATATGTATGTATAATAAAAAAGTATTTATATGGGAGTTTATTAAGGTAGATCCGTAATTATATTAGGTGAACCGCCCAATTTTGCCAGTTCAGAATCCATGTTCTCTAATGAATATAAAATTACGTACATACCCTCCACGTTTCAATAACAGAAGTATTCTGCACGGGGATTGATAAATAATGCTTGTAGCTAGAGAGAGTCAAGTGACCTTGACCCACCACCAACTCAATTACTAATTATAATAATAATAATAAAATAATGTAAATATATATAATATAAATAGACATAATTCAATTAATATTAATTTCATTCGTAAAATATAAATTATTATAAATTCAAGTCATGTATGTCCAAAATTTAAAAATTAATATGCTAAGAAGGTGAAAAGTTTAATAACAAATATATTAATAATTGATAATTTTTTTTTTTTTTTTTTGAAATAGAAGAAGTACTTACACAAGGTATATATATATATATCAATTAATTTAGAATGAATTTATTAAAAAAAAAAAAAAAAATTCTTTAAATTATAGAACAAAATATTTTAACAGAAAATTATGTTAATGTAAATCAAATTTTAAAATTTTCACTAATTATGTCAATCTTAACCAAAATTACAAAAGGTGGAAAAGACACATGTCACCCATCAAGGCTTCCACATTATTCTCGCTTAAATGAAAGCTGTGTAATAATTTACAAGTATCCGTAATACGCTCCATTGGATGATCTTGTTTAAAGTCAAAATTAATAGCTGGAAGTGCTGGCCCATATTTGCCCTTTTTCTTTTTCTTTTTTTTTTAAATATATATATATATATATTCAATTAAAAATATAAAACTATCCTAAAGCATTATTATTTATTTGGGAATGAAATTCTTTCACCCTTAAATTATGTATCTTTTTTATTGTTCAATGTAACCTAATTTTGTAAACCAAAAAAAAAATCGTGTAAATTATTTGATTTTGATTATCTTAAGTTTAAAAGATAATCTCAAATATTTAAATTTTTATTATTTTTAATTTTAATTTTTTAAATTTCAAACAAGGAAAATTTACCGGTTCAGTCTTATAACTATTTATGTTTCTCTGACAAGGTCCTATAACTGTTTTTTTACTTTAATTGGTCCCGTAACAATTTTCGTTTACTAAAATTAGTCCTTCCGACCAAATTTTTGCCTGTTGCTCCTGTGCTCAGTCGTGGACAAAAATTATGGGGCATTTTCGGTAGTTTTAGTTTTGAAAAACGTGGGAAATGAAATGGAGGGAAATTTTTTACTCTTCCAGTTGTATACTTCTTATTTTAGTGAAAAAAACAAAATTTTGATTGCAAATTTGGGCAAATTTTTGACTGTAAATTAATTTTGCCCAATTTGTAGTCAAAAATTTGTCCAAATTTGCAGTCAAAATTTTGATTTTTTACTCAAAGAAGAAGCCTTACAATTGGAGAAGTGAAAATTTTCTTTCAATTTCATTTCCCACGTTTTTTAGAATTGAAACTACCGAAAATACCCCTCAATTATTGTCAATGTCAGCTAAGCACCGGAAAATTTGAAAAAATTTGGCCGGAAGGACTAATTTTAGTAAACCAAAATTGTTACGGGACTAATGAAAGTAAGAAAAAAGCTATAGGACCTTGTCAAAGAAATATAAATAGTTAGAGAACTAAACTAGTAAATTTTCCTTTCAAACAAATTATATTTTATAATTTTGAATGAAAAAGTGTTTAAATAAGAATAATAAATGTCTAAAAGTCAATGTACACTCATACTATACTTAATTAGTTTTTTTATTCAAAATGACCAAAACTATAAAATCTAATTAACATGTATTCATAACACCCGTATGCACTAAAAAAAAAAAATCTATGTCAACTGAATAAAACATTAGAAATTGCACCAAGTTTGGACAAGAAAATCATATGTAGCATATGACTATACGATGAATTTGCGATTCAATTTGATTGTAATAAGCATAATTTGGCAAAGGAGAAACTTAAAATGGGAACTGGCCTTGTACAAGAGACGAAGAAATGATTCCATTTGATTACGAGCAACTCTGAATCACTACCAATGAACGCCATTGTTTTGCCTCTCACGATTCCACAACCGTCTGGTTTCCGTCTCCAGTCTCCTCTCGAGAAAACAGGCATCCTTAATTCAATGCTCGAAACAATTCATGGAGTCTGGGATTGTTAAACAGCTAGAATTTGTGTACTGAGAACCATTTAAGATAGGAACCAATTGACCACTAAACAAGTCACAGTTCTGATCGCCTGAATATATATACAAATATATATATATATATATATATTGAGTTTTGGCCGAAACGAAGTCGCCTGAAGTGACGGTCAATATATCCTGCAGCGTTCTGCTTGTTTCTTCTTAAGACCGTAGAAAAACCATGGATTTGCGCGGATCCAGATAATCTTTGAAGACATTCACTTGGATGAGGGATGTAGGTGTAACGAAGGCTTTGCCGATGGCTTGGTCTCTGGCCTGGAGGGAGGTCGGAAGGAGGGCTTCAAAACGGGGTTTTGAGTGGGCGAAGAGTTGGGTTTCTACAGAGGTGGTGTCGACCTCTTGAACTCTGTAATTCGTGTCGATCCCACATGCTTCTCTGCTCGGGTAATGAAAAACGCTGAGGCAATGGATTATTTGCACCATAGTTATCCAATTGCTCGTCCAAGAGACGATTGTTTGGGTGATATTTTGGATTCATTTGGGTTGAAATTTCAGGCTATTTTTTTGTGCCACTTTCAATGTAAAGTTGAGTATGATGGCTATCCCAAGGTGTTCGATTTTGAAAAGAATTTGAGGCTAGCATCTCAAAAGTGGCTCGTGTACATTGCCTCTCATTTTTACTTTGTTCAGTGAAGTCTTTTTCTGTACATTGACTTGTTTTTATGTTGTTGGTTGGTTAGAGTTCTTTTCTGAATACACTGCATACAGAGCAATATATCTTTATTTCCTTGGGTCACAGTTGAAATGCATTCTCCCCGACCAGTCTGTGAGGAATTAATATTGGACTCTGAGCCAGCATGCATTGGAGTGGTTAAAAGAGTAGCCTTTCTGCTAATTAAACTTCCAGTATCTGGATATGAGATTTACAGTTTGTGCGCAATGCTACTTTACTATGTTTCTGGTGGATATCTAGTTGTTTGGTCCAAATGTAGCCTCTTGAAGGGAATATATATATATATATATCTCCTCAAACAGGATAAAGGATTTCTGTCAACATCAAAGTGGGATGAATACTGAACCTTAAATATCTCCTGGATAATGTTTGGACTAGGAAGATAAGAATAAGTCCAGGCCAGTAGAAAAGCTTCTCATGAAACAAATAGATAATCTATGATATAGGAGAAAGGACAGCAGTTTTTGCGAGGAATGAGGTCACTGTAGCCGTGGGAATTGCTTCCCTAGCCCCTATGACAGATCTACAAATGAAATGCTTCAGATTTGGAAGATTTCAAGTGTTACACTTCCTGTGCTGCCCTGTGTTTAGACTTTAAACTGGAGAGGTAGAACCCTTTTTTTTTTTTTTTTTTTTTTTTGGTGGAGGGGAGGTTGTTTTAGTGATGGATGAAAGAATAACTGTAGGACCAGATTTTCTGTAAGTGTTTCCTGGATTTTAGTTATGAAAGAATTTTAAGTGGGGGTTTACCGGTGGAAGAGGAATTTGTAAGGTGAGGAATGATGGGATAAGTAGAGTATAGAAATCTGAGTTATATTTTACATTGTAAATATCAGTTTTGATTTGGCTTTGATGGTAGAAATGATCTCTAATCATTTTTTGTGTTCATGTATACAACTTATACGAGTAAAACCTTTGCATTCATCCTACTGACTGCTTTGTTTAAATTAAGAATTGCTTGATCCTTCACAGAGATGGATGAGGGCCTGGAAACACTTGGCCTGCTTTAGCATGTGATGTGTAAATGAAGTATCTATATGGTCTAGGAGATTACTTGACAAAGACGTCATATGTAACCTTGTCAAGTTTATTCTACGTGAGGCCAGTATCATGGATCTGTCTGAAATAATTTATTTGGAGAACAGTGTTAGTTTTACACATATCTTAGCCTGTTTAATATCTGCCTCAATGGGGGGCCAATGTTCTTGCATCTGCATGGAATTCAACGGGTTGTTATTAGCCAAATTCAAGATTGGACCGTATGACCTTTCTGGGGCATGGTTAGAAAGATTGGAGTGTCTTACTCTCCTGAGAAAAGCTTCTCACGGCTAGATCTTTGCTAGCTCAATATAATGCTCATAATGGTTTACCTGCACAAAAGTCTTAAATATCTTTTCAATAGTTGAATGTATAATTGTCTCATTTTCTTCCCATGAAAATGGTTAAAAACCATATCTGAATTGTCCTGGAATCAGCTTATTCTGAAATATGAGTTGGTTTCACTCACCATCTTATGACAGATGTAGGTTTACTTCTGAAAGTGTTGATTTACAAATTTCTCTTGAATACCTGCACCTGGACACTATTTTCCAAATTTCGATGAGCCTAAGATAAATTGTTCACTCATTGAACAGAAAGCATACCTGATAAACATGTTAATATTAGTTTTGAGCTGGTTTGGGGAGATCTTGGATCTAGATAATTGGAGCAATTCTACATGGTTGAGCATATTTATGTTGTTTGCTTCATTTCCTTCAAGAGGGAACTAATTTAACCCTGAAACATGCTCATGTTTGATGCTGACACCATAAAAAGAGAGAAAATTCTCCTGTTTCTTGTTTACATCAAGTGGATTTCTGGGCTCTTAAATGAACTCATGTGTCACAAGGCTTCTACTCTGACTTGGCGAATAGTTTGCCTTTAAAGCCCTTTAACTTGCATTGTTACCTAGCAATTTTTTATACTGTGAAGAATATTTATTAGCTTAATTGGATTATAATAGTAGCTTTCTGAAATTCAATTTCATGGTGTGCTTCTCCGTTGTAACTTCTCCTATTCATAGTGATCTGTCCTTTTTGCTCATGAACATTTTTATCTATTAAAAAAAAAAAAAAAAAAAAAGAGTTACTTATTGGTTTATTTTACATCCCGCAGGTATAGTATTATGCTGGATGGCATAGGGGTGCACTGCATGCTGTGCTAGGGTAAAGAAAGATCAATGATAAGTATTTGCCTGTTGTTTTGTCTGCTTCAGATCTTTAGCCAAAATAAGAATCAACTAGAAAAGCAGAACAGTTTCTGTGGGGATCTCTGGTGTCGAAATTCGCCCTCTACTTATTTCACAGTAACATGGCTTATTTAATGATCTAATGTAGCCTGCATGCAAGTGTTGTCAGATACCTGAAAATGATTAACTCTCTTTGCTTCCATCAATGATCATGGTGTGTTTTAGCATGGAGAAAATACATTGCACACACACCAACAGCCTGAAATTTTTTTAAGTCCTTAAATACTAAGGTCTCGGATTCAATCTTGTGTGTAAGTATTGGGAGAGTTTGTCTGAATAGGAATATGATCCGACTCGATGTAAATTAGTAGGAAGATTCAAAGTGGCTACTGAATAGTGGAATCTAGAAGGAAAATGCATTGCACACGCAGTCCTAAGATAGTGCAATATTTAAAATGCCTCCAATACAGCCAGGACCAGGGTAGCTCACATGGTACAATATAATGGCATGTGGACCTCGCTAACAGCCAAGACAAAGAACGTTCTTTGGGAAGCATTTATGTGGCGTACCCACTGCAAGTGGGTACTTCCGGGAAAGAGCCCCTTTGGGTGCAAATGCATGGTCGCTGGGATGCACCCCCACTCACCCCCATTTCACTGCTAGCCCAACTGTGTTTCCCTCATGGGTTCTTAGAAAGTGACTTCTTCCTCTCCCTCTCAGACAAAAGAATTGTTTTTTTTTTTCTTTTTTTAATATTTCCACCCTTGCTTGTCAACAGGGTGATTTTACTGGCGGCTGCTGATTCAGTTTTAGTAGTAGTAAACTTTTTCATTTTTTTTCTTATTTGGAAGAAAACAGATTTTTTGGCAAATAAAAAAGGAAAAAAAAAATAGAAAGTCAGAGCCTATTATGGTGAGCATAACGTAAATTGGCCAGGCACACGAGATTAAATCATCAATCGTGGCGTGAATCCAGGGGGAAATGGTCAGTCAGTGCAAGGTTTTTTTTTTTTTTTTTTTTTTTTTAATTTTAAACTTCTCGCTATTTAATAGCAGTCAGTTTAGTCTCTCTCATTCTGAATTGAGCCGCAAATCTTTTTCTAAGGATAATGTTTTTTCTTTTTTTTTATTTATTTATATTATTGTTTATTTTTTCATACACAAAATTCTAAGTTGACCTTTTATTTTGAACTAACCGGTTGTTAGTAATTACTACAAGTTGCTATTGGTTGATGAACTACCTTGATCATTCATATCCATAAGGTATTGTAACATTTCTTGAAAAATCGTCAAATGTTTCATTTGTAAAGAAGCAGAACAAAATGTTAAATTTTGCCAAGAATTAGAATTAGATGTAACAATATCTAATTCGACACAAAATTAGTGAATTATGGTTGATGATAAATGAGTTTGTGTCAAATAGTCAATCCTTTTAATGATAATTGTGTTCGGATTGTAAACTAGTTAAAATCGTGTAACTTGTTTAAATAATAATTAATTTTTTATTTTTATTATTATTATTATTTTAATTATATATTATAATTTATCATTAAATTATTAAATTATTTTTAATATTTTAATATTTTATATATATTTAAATTACATAATATTAATATTTTAAAAATTAAATAGGTAAATAATTGAGTTAGCGAGTTAATGAGTTTTGAATCATATACGTGTGTTGATAGATTGATATGATTAATTTTTGTGTCGTATTCAAGTTCAAATGTCATTTTAAATTTGAATTGACAAATTAAATATAATTTCTTTAATTTAATTCGATAGGATTATATGAATTTGACACAATTGATATAGAATATATATATGGATTATATAATGTACGAGGATATGATAACAAAATCTATATAGGCTAGGCTGTAGTGAGGTGCAATATTTACAATAGTGGTTGAAAGGACAAGGACGTGGTGTGGAAACACCCAAAAATTCGAGAAGGTGAGTACTAATTACCCATTACTTACGGCATTATGCGTCAAATAAAACCTTCCGCCTTCCGACCTTTCAATTCTCTTGACTCCCCCACCGACTTTCATCTCCGCGCGCCTAAAACCCTTTATACTTCTTACCCTTCGGTTGGTTTATTTTTATAGCACTGCCTTCGATCTGAAACATCGTTTTGAGGAAGAAATTCGGTGCGTAAGGAGGGGATGGCTTTGTTTGAACATTTCTAATCCCAATGATTTTAAAAACAGCAGAGTTGTTCAAAAACTCTGACCTTGCACTTTCTAACTAAATACATACATATGCGCGTTGATTAACAAACAAAGTAATTTATTTTGACCCAAATAGCTCCTTGTTCAAAAAGTGGCCGCAAACTAAGTAAAAAAAAAAAAGGATGGATGAGATGGGTTTTAGCTTTTTATGGTGAAATATTTCTGGGTTTTTGGAAATATTACAGAAATTCACTTTCTTGATCTAATCAAGATTAGATAAAAGTGGTAAAAAAATAACTTTGATGATGAGTGACAAACGCTCCAAACGTTTTTTCATATGCGTGTCCTGGATTAAGGATGTGATGGAGACTGGAGTCGCAGTAACTAAAGAATGGGAAGAATTAGCAATCAACAATCATAACAAAAAGACACGGTTATCCAGTTCACCGGGGTAGGGGGGGATTGGGGTTGCTATATACACATTTTGGCTGTAATTGTGCTGTCACTTTTGGGTTCCACACTGGTTGTTAATTGGCAACATGATGAATCTTGTGAGCAAGTACTAGTAGTAGTAATAAGACTTGACAATATATCACATCTATCAAGGGAAAAGCAAAAATAAAAAAATAAAATAAAAGAAAGAAAGAAACATGAGATACTCTTCTTTGATCATATCCCAACCAATCCGGTGGAGACATTTTTCACGTTCACAATGTCTGATCCAATCTGATCAATTTTCCTTTTTCATTGCCAACTTTTTTTTTTTTTTAATTTTCTTTTAAAATAGAAATAAATGATAAAATAATGTCTGTCATTGTGAGTTGGATGATCCTCAATTTTTATAATACACCGGAAACTTCTAATCAGCCAACCTCATAACAAAACACTCAAAACTCCTCCTCCCTCTTCTTTATTAGAAAGTCTCTCACACAAAAGCATATTCTTCTTAAATCCTTCTCTCTCCATTTAACTCTTTTTTTTTTTTCTCTCTCTCTACGCCTCCCTCGGCCCTTGGGTTTTGACTTGACAAGAAGTAGTTAAGCAAAAGCTTTTGATTTAAGACCGCCTTGGGTTGGGTGTGGATTCTGTGAACTTTCTTCTTTCTTGCAAGAATTTTTAGATCTTGGGGGATTCAGTGTGAATGCACATTATATAACTGTTCTGTGGTCTCTCCCTGCTTCTTCTTTCTTATTTCTGCAAAAACAGAACAATTATGGCATGACAATGTTCGCAATCTCAAAATTGGATTTTGAGGTCAACCCATTTCTTTGTTACCAAAATCTAGCTGTGGGTTTTGTCTTCTGATAGACCATTTTCATTTTTTTTTTTTTTTTTTTTTTTCTTCTTCGGCAGCAGGAAGACAGATGGCACCTAGCTCTTTAGTAGTCACAATAGAGAAGCCGAATTCCATAGCCCTTGTAGAAATAAATGACTCGAATTCCGGAATGTTGCAGGACAAGCAGAAAGCTGCACGTCCCAAGCAATTTACATGGGTTCTGTTTCTCAAAGTACAAAGAGCCCTGGCTTTCCTTCCATGGCTGGCTACGGGTTTGCCGGCAATGTTCGTTTCGGTCAAGAAACGCATTGCCTTATCAGATGTCAATGATGAAGAATTGAAGTATAGGGGGAAGTTGTACAAGTTTATAAAAGTCTTTCTGGCTATTTCAGTAGTTGCTTTGCTTATAGAAATTTTTGCTTATTTCAACAATTGGGACTTGAGCTCTGTTCATCCTTGGGAGGTTCAGGAGAATATTCTTCAATGGATTTACGTGGCGTGGCTTTCCTTCAGAGTTGATTATATTGCTCCCTTGATTCTATCGCTTTCCAACTTCTGCATCGTACTCTTCATGATTCAGTCTGTAGATCGCATTGCACTTTGCCTTGGTTGTTTCTGGATCAAGTACAAGAAATTGAAGCCAGAAATAGAAGAAGAACCATATGACATCGAGGATGCATCAAGTTTCCCAATGGTTCTTGTACAGATTCCAATGTGCAACGAGAAAGAGGTGAGATAACAAATAATCCCTTTTACCTTCCTGACCACTTTTAACCATTTTTTGTTCTTTCATTTGATTTCCCCAAATATCTTGTCCCTCTCCTGTTTTTTTTTTTTTTTTTTCCTTCCATTCCTTGAATCCAATTTCAAATTGATTAGTAGTGTGTTAAACAATTAAATTAAAGCTAAATCAACTCCGATTACATCAATCGAAGTTACCCCCTCACTGTGTGATTGCTAAAATATGTTCATGAAACAACTCTGCTGATATTTTTGTTTTTATTAGTCAGCTTCATGCTAGGAACAAAGTAGTCTTGTTTTTATTAAACTGTCGGTGTAATTATTGTACTGTGGTTTTTGCCCCTTCTTCATATCTGATACACTCTTCTGGTATAATATTCTTGTAATTCAGGTATATGAACAATCAATTGCGGCTGTCTGCCAACTAGATTGGCCAAAAGATCGATTTTTGGTTCAAGTTTTGGATGATTCAGACGATGAAATTGCACAGCTGTTGATAAGAAATGAGGTCGCCTCTTGGAAAGAGAAAGGTGCCAACATTGTGTACAGGCATCGGTTCATCAGAACCGGGTATAAAGCAGGAAACCTAAAATCAGCAATGGCATGTGACTATGTGAAGGACTATGAGTTTGTTGCCATATTTGATGCAGATTTTCAACCAAATCCTGATTTTCTAAAGCAGACAATTCCTCATTTTAAGGTAAAAAAAAAAAAAAAAACACATGGAACATAACCATCATCAAATGTTGCTCATCCCCTAATTAGTCCTCCTTAACACTTCCTGTACTGAGTTAAATCCCCCCTGTGGGATCTAAAGAAGTTTGTCGATTGTTTTATTTCAGGGAAATCCTGAGTTAGGTCTTGTCCAAGCTCGTTGGTCCTTTGTGAACAAGGATGAGAATCTGCTCAGCAGGCTCCAGAACATCAACCTGTGCTTCCATTTTGAGGTGGAGCAGCAAGTGAACGGGTATTACCTTAATTTCTTCGGATTCAATGGTACAGCTGGGGTGTGGAGGATCAAGGCTTTAGAAGAGTCAGGTGGATGGCTTGAGAGGACGACAGTGGAGGACATGGATATAGCTGTCCGAGCACACTTGCACGGATGGAAATTTATTTTCCTCAACGATGTCAGGGTACTTTGTGAGCTCCCTGAGTCATATGAAGCATACAAGAAACAACAACATCGTTGGCATTCTGGTCCGATGCAGCTGTTCAGATTGTGTCTTCCTGCAGTTATAAGATCCAAGGTACTTGTAATTTCTTGCAGTAAATCTTTCTTTCTTTAAGAAAAAAGGTATCATGCATTTTCAAAAAAGCATGAAGAAGAAGAATAAGAAGTTAATATGCGTGTATGTGTGTGTTTTTCCTGCAGGTATCAATGTGGAAGAAGGCTAATTTGATCTTCCTTTTCTTTCTGCTAAGGAAATTGATCCTTCCCTTCTACTCATTTACCTTGTTCTGTATCATACTTCCACTAACAATGTTCATACCGGAAGCGGAGTTACCCGCTTGGGTGATATGTTACGTCCCAATTGTGATGTCCATATTGAACATTTTACCAGCACCAAAGTCTTTCCCATTTTTGATGCCATACCTACTGTTCGAGAACACAATGTCCGTGACAAAATTCAATGCTATGATCTCTGGTCTATTTCAGCTGGGAAGTGCTTACGAATGGGTGGTGACCAAGAAGACAGGTAGATCCTCGGAATCAGACCTGTTAGCCCTTGCCGAGAGGGAAACAAAAACCTTTCACGAAGAGAAAATTCAAAGAAGACTCTCGGAATCTGGCCTAGAAATGCTCGGAAAACTAAAAGAGAAAGACAACCCTGTACAAAAGAAGAGAAACAAAATCTACAGGAAAGAGCTTGCTCTTGCTTTCCTGCTCCTCACGGCAGCAGCAAGAAGCCTTCTATCAGCTCACGGAATCCATTTCTATTACTTGCTCTTCCAGGGATTGACATTCCTAGTGGTTGGTTTGGATTTAATAGGAGAGCAAGTGAGCTGATAACGTATATTGACAAGCAGAAAAAAAATTTTCCCCGTGTTTACTCTACTCCCAAAGTGTGTGTTTCTTGAAGATGATGATTTATTTCACTAGAAGAACAACAAAAAAAAAAAAAAAAAAAAAAAAATCCAGTTCTTAAGCATGAACTGGTTTGTTATTACTGATATTTACAGGCAAAAAAAGACTTAAGAGGTAGCATAGTAGATTCATTTTTTCTTTTCTTTTTTATTTTTCTCCCCTTTTTTTTTTTGTATAATTGCAAGGGTATAATAATAATATATATACATATATATTCAATATGAAAGAAGAAAATTTTTCGATTTAGTCCTGTAATTATTTATGTTTCTCTGATAAGGTCTTATAACTTTTTTCTTACTTTAATTGGTTTTATAACAATTTTCGCTTACTTAAATTAGTCCTTCCGACCAATTTTTTTTTTTCAAATTTTTTGGTGCTTAGCTGACGTGGACAATAATTGAGGGCATTTTTGGTAATTTCAATTCTAAAAAACGTAAGAAATGAAATTGAGAGAATTTTTCACTCTTCCAATTGTAAGACTTTTTCTTTGAGTGAAAAATCAAAATTTCAACAATAAATTTGGACAAATTTTTGACTATAAATTTGGGCAAAATTAATTATTGTAAATTAATTTTGCCCAAATTTGTAATCAAAATTTTGTTTTTTTACTAAAAGAAGAAACCCTACAATTAGAAGAATGAAAATTCTCTCCATTTCATTTTCCACTTTTTTCAGAACTGAAACTGTCAAAAATACCCTTCAATTTTTGTCCACGTCGGCTAAGTATCGGAGCAACAAGTAAAATTTTGGCCAGAAGGACTAATTTTCGTAAACAAAGATTGTTACGAGACTAATTAAAGTAAGAAAAAAGTTATAGGACATTGTCAAAAAAACATAAATAGTTATAGGACTAAACCGGTAAATTTTCCTATAAGAATTGTTTCATACAATTTTCTTGCCTACTGAAGGAATCTAACTCGTTTAGCTTCTGTAAAAGCACATATTAAGTTTTGAATTTTATCTATGGGAAAATAACCGTTTCAGTCCCATAACTATTGTTGCACAGCCAATTTAGTCTTTAAATTTTTTTTTTTTTTTTTTTTTAACTCTATTCTTTCCCTCAAATAATTTTTAAACCTCCAATGTAGTCCTTTAATAGGTTTCCAAATAAGTTATAGGTAATTTTTTTTTTTTTTAATACAAAGATTGAATTATTTTAATATGCTAAAAATATTTTTAAATTTATTAATATTATAAAAATTAATTATCAATATAATTAAGATATATAATAATCAATGTTTGTATTACATATAATTCTTTTATACCATAATAAATATTATGAAAAATTTATCTTTTTATTCTACCAATCAGTGATTTTGTTCTATATTCATTAGATCTGTAATTGAACCGAACACCTCATGTTTGAGTTTGATTTGATTAATTTTCGAATATTGTTGAACTCCAACATAATCAAGCACGTGATGTTTGAGCTTATTTGATTAATTATTCGGACACTATTTGACTAGGCTCGATTAATTTTTCAAACTTAAAATCTTATTCGAATTTGTTTGATTATTTATTTGTATAGTTTGAAAATCATACTTATTTAATTTTTAATTAGTTTGAACTCTAATTTAAGCTTGAATATAGATTATATTTTGAAAAGTTTATAAAAAATATTAATTTAAATGGTAAAAAATTTTGAGGCATTTTTGCCTTTATTATCTATCGAACTCATGACCTCTTAGATTATAAGTAAGACTGCTACCAACGAAGCTACACCTTCTTAATAATATAAAGAAAGAATAGTGAATTTAGTCCCAAACATTTGTTTCATTTTCATACTTGGTCCTAAATTTTTTTTTTTGGTGGATTAGTTCCTTTAATTTTAAAAACGTGTGTGTATTAGGTCCTTTTGTGTGGATTACAGGCGTAAAAAATAATGAACAAAAGGACCTAATACACACGCTTTTAAAAGTAAGGGACCTAATCCACCAAAAAAAAAGTTTAGGACAAGTATGAAAATGAATCAAATGTTTGGGACTAAATTCACCATTCTTTCAAATATAAATATAAATATTAATTATTATATTTTTTTAATTATATTTTTTTGATGGTATATTTAAATTATATTGATAATTAATTTTTATAATATTAATAAATTTAAAAATATTTTTAACATATTAAAAAAATTTATATTATAATTTTTGTATTTAAAAAAAAAAATTTACTTGTAACTTGTTTGGAAATCTGTTAAAGAAGTACATTAAAAATTTAAAAATTGATTGAGGACAGAATAAAGTTGAAAAATAAAATTTAAGAACTAAATTGACTACTCAAAAATAATTTTAAGACTGAAACTATTTTCTCTTTTTGACTGAAAAATCTCAAGGGATCTATTATATTAAGCACCCATGGATAATTATGAAATGCACAGCCTCAAAATACATGAAATTCTTGTTTTTAACAATCCGATTATTTAATACCATACTAATCATTGATGTCATAGCAGTTGCCTTTTGATTTTCCCTTTTGAAAATTTTGAAATCCATTGAGATTTGAATATATATATATATAGAGAGAGAGAATTAACCTCTTTGAAGCGGTGGTGGACGAGAACGGAGTCGATTTACCAAAAAAACAGAGATATGGACTCGAAGGTGTTGATGAAGGATGCAGCGCTATTTGCAGCCATGGTTCTAGTGGAATCCGGTGAAGTCCTTTTAACGACACTGACAAAAGCTGCCATGGACAAGGGAATCAGCAACTACGTCTATGCTGTCTACTATAATTCCCTCGGTGTTCTCATTCTTCTTCCCTATTTCATCTTCCATACCCTCAGGTTCAATGCACGCCCCCTCCCTCTTCGTTGCAACTAAATTCAATGATCGATGTTAATTTCTAATTTCTAAACGATTCCTTTTACTTTGTGTGAATATTTCTCTGCAGAAAAAGGAGTTTGCCCATCACTTTCTCCCTGCTTCGTAAATGTTTTCTTCTGGGATTTCTTGGGTATATATATACACACCATTTTTAAATTAACCATTCATCATATATATAGTTAAAATTTTCAGAAGTTTTGATTAGTTGTTGTTGATTCTAATATATAGGTGTGCGTGCGTGCTTGCAGGAGATGTCTGTTAATGTTTTCTTATGTAGGAATAAACTACAGTTCTCCAGCTTTAACAGCAGCTCTGGGAAATCTTACGCCAGTATTCACATTCCTGATCGCCCTCGTCTTCAGGTCCGCAATTAATTAATGGATCATCCTTCATAACGATTCATTCATTCATCTCTCAGAAACCATACATATGTATATATATTTATATATAGGAATTAGGAGCGGGAAAGATTGAGTCCTTTGACAATGATCATATTTTTCTTAATCAGGATGGAAAAGTTAGATATAAGGAGTTGGAGCAGTCAGGCCAAGTCATTGGGCACCATCATCACAGTAACAGGAGCATTCGTGGTGACTCTGTATAAAGGTCCAATCCTTCTTCATTCAGACAACAATCCCAGCAATCCGATTCACCTGAATTTGCTTCTTTCTATGTCGAAACAATCAAAATGGGTATTCGGTGGTCTCTTTCTGGCACTTGGTTACCTCTTCCTTGCAACGTGGAGCGTGTTACAGGTAATAATCAACAGATCACCATTGATGGTTATGTTATCATGAACAAATTCCTTCAAAAATTGAAGACTAATGTAACTTTTATACATATATATATAATATTCAATTTCAGGCACACACTGTGAAGAAATATCCAGATAAAACAACCGTAGTGTTTTTCTTCATGCTTTTTGGCAGCATCCAGTGCGCGGTACTCTCTTTGATGTTGGAAAGAGACTTGAATACTTGGATTTTGCATCACGACATTGAGATGATCGCCATTTTTTACTCCGTAAGAAAGCTTGAATATTGCACTTCCTTTTTCTTTTTCTTTTTTTGAATCACTACTACAAAAATCCCTTATATTGCAGGCAATTTTCGGAATTGCAATTCGTTACACTCTTTTAACTTGGTGCCTAAAGGAGAAGGGACCTTTATATGTGGCTCTATTCAAGCCTTTGGGGATGATTATTGCCGAGATTTTCGGAATCTTTTTCTTCCATGACAAACTTCATCTTGGCAGGTAAAAATAAATAAATAAATAAATAAATTTCTATATTATGATTACTTTTTTTTTTTTTTTTTTTTTTTTTATAAAAAGGAATTAGGATATTGTTAGAGATTGGTGGGATCATTTTCCATGGAGATAAACTTCTTTTTTTGTTTTTTTTTTTTTGATAAGTGGAGATAAAGTTCATTTTGTGCAGGTAAAAAGTATGAATTAATCTAGTCTGAAAAAAAAAAGTCAGGGGTACAAATGATACAATAGGTCAATTTACAAATTGGTTCAATTCTAAATAATTACAAAGGAGGACAGACAGACAACACAAAAAGTAGACGTTGCAGCACTAACGCAAGAAGATAAAAAAGAAAGACAACAAGTGGGAAAGTTAAATAATATACTCATATAGTCAGGTTAGTTTAGTGGTATGATTTCCTTATTTAGGTGTTTTTACCTAATCTGTCAAGTGGATGACTGAATTCGATTCTCACCAGAAAAGATCTTGTGTCGAATTTCAACCATTTGTTATAGTCTTTGAGGGTATACTCCATAAATCTCTTCCGAATTAATCGATAAGAATATTAAATTACCAAAAATAATATACCAATATTAGCCATTGGCAAACGGCAAATGAATTTGGACACTTTTTTTTTTTTTAAAGAAACATTCCTAGCATGAAATAATGTCTTGAAATGTTTAATATTAGCATGGGCACGGCGGCATCTTATTATTGACTTTGATTTGGATTGTAATATGTAAATATATATATATATATATATATATATATTAGGGTTTTATTTTTTATTTTTCCGGTTCTTGTTTGCACTTGCAGTGTAATAGGAGCAGTTATAATTTCGGGTGGATTTTATATGGTGATGTGGGGAAACGCCGAGGAGGAGAAGAAGAACCAAATTGACCAAGTGGAATCAACTAACCAAAGCACCCCTCTCTTGCAAAACAAGCCTATCTCTGATCAACTCATATAACTGTATTATATACAATAATAAATCATAGAAATAATAGATTTTTTGTGTTTCTTTTCTTTATATATATATATATATATATTTTCCTTCCAAGTGTGAGTAATGTGGAAAAATAACCATTTATCACAGCAAAAGAAGCGAATGATATAATATAAGTTAGAATTTAACAACTTTTTATTATTTTTAATATTGTCACATTGAACTAGTTTTTTTTTTTTTTTTTTTTTTTTTTTTAAAAATTATTATAACTTATCTTGTCATATAATTTCTTATTGCAATATTATTTAATACATGTTTTCTTCTTTATGTTTTTTAAGATATATGTATTTTTTTAACAAAAAAAAATAAAAAATAAAAAATAAAAATCTTCTAGGGAAATGAGTAATAAGATATAATCCTTGGAGAAAAGGACCATGTGAGAAATTTTTTTTTAAAAGAAATTTATTTGTAAGTAAATAAAAATAAAAAAGAAAAGGGGTAAGTGATACTAATTTAATTTATCTATTGACTAATTTGGAATAAATCTATAAGAGTATACTCTAAAATTATAGCACAAGACTATCCCTAACTAAAAATCTGCACAAAACATACCTTAACTTAAAAGACTCTTTTCATTTGACAAGTCATATTTAAGTAAGCGAAAGATTTTATGATACCTATTCTCAAGAATACCATTTATTTGGTAACTCATTATTCTTATTAATTAATTTGAGAGAAATTTATATAAGAGACCCTTAAGATTGTAGCACAAAACCATCCTTTATGAGACATAAACTTAAAACTGAATTTAAGACCTACACTTAGATAAGTTAGATAAAGACACTTAAATTAAAAGAGTCATACCATTTTTTTTTTGGTAATTCGATATCGTTATTGACTAATCCAGAATGAATCTATGGGGGTATACTCCCAATACTAAAACACATGACTAAAATTCGACATAAGACCGTTTCTAATGAGATAGGTACAGACATATAAACAAAAGGAATCATACCACTGAACTACCACATTTTTTTTCAAGTCATACCATTTTGACTACTACTTGTTCTCCCAAATTTTCTCCCCTTCCAAATCACTCAGAGTAAAAATACATTTTGCCTATGAACTTTTGCGTTTCATTTCATACTCTTTCTGCCGAATTGAATAGAAAAATAATGTATTGGGCTTGTCAAAACAACGGCCCAATGCAGTTGCCTCCTTTTCCCGCCAAAAAGCCCATATTTATTTGGTTGTCGTGGAGAGTGTTTTCTCACGTCCCTTACACAGCGTTACAACAGTTGGGTACTGTCAGTTCGTACGCCCTTGGGGACTCCAGTTCTGCACTCTCGTTTAAGATAGGTAGACGAGGTAAGAAAAAAAGAGTCTCCGTTTAGACTTTAGGAGTACTAGTTTTGTTTCTTCTTCTTCACTGTTTCTTCAAAGATTACAGGGGAAAAAAACAAAAAACAAAAAAAAAAAAAGGAAAGAAAGAAGGTGATCTACCTGCTTTTCTTATTCACTCTAGATTTTTTTCACTTTTGAAAATTAGGGTTTCTTTTAATGAAAATTCACTTTTAAGATTCTGTAAGCATCGTTAGAAATTTTTAGTTATTCTGTAAATTGATTGTTCACGTCGAGCGAATCAATAAACGCTATGTTTTGATTCGCTTGTGGAAGAGTAAAAAGCGTCTTGTTTTTTTTTTTTTTTTTTTTTTTCCCAAAGATATATGTTTTAATACTTTCGTTTTGTTGCTTGCAGTGAACTTTGAGGAACTTCAGTTTCCGAGGTGAGGTGAATCTACCTGAAAGGGAATCAATGGCGGATGAAAGGGATGCTTTTTATGTTGTGCGAAGGGGGGAAATGATTGGGGTGTACAAGAGTTTAAACGACCTTCAAGTTCTACTCCAATCTTGTGTAATTCGATATTGCCTTTTAAGCTAATTAGTTTCTATATTTTAACTGAATTACATTTTTTTTTTTTTTTTTGTCTATTCCTTTCTTATTTCATTTTCGTTTGTTTCTTTATGTGATATTGGGATCTGAACTTTTGAACTATTTGTCATTTTTCTCGCACTGTCATTTAAATTCTACAGCTTGGGCCGAAAAAGCTAAGAGTTTACTATAATTGGGTGAAGCTGAAATAATTTATCCTCTCCTCATCGAATGCAATTTATCTTATTTTTAGTTTACATTTAATATAGACCTTTATCACTAGGAGGAAGTAGAATAACTGGAGTACCTTGCTGTAAGAGTTGCAAGAATTCAACATTTCTACATTTTTGGGAAAACAGAACATGAAGAAAAAGATTGAAGGTTTAATATTAGAAATTTTCTTAAGGAGGAATATTGCTAGCGTGGAAGGCCTTGCTTAATATTGGCATATCTTGTATTCATATTAGGGGGAAACAAGTATGAGCCATTGTGATTCATAACCCTAATGTCTTTGCTTCCTACTTTGAGACTTTTGGGGAATGAAGGCTGACCTTGTCCCAAGTAACTGGATGAACAAGTTGCCAGGGTGATACAAGTAAACACCTAAAAGAGAACTTAATGAAACCCATCATTGCAGGCAAGGCAGTGTAATTACAAATAACAAATTTTCCTTGACATTGTTTTCTTATCTCTCTTATGAAGTCCCCTCCCTTTTTTGCATTTTCTTTGAAAATATCATTTTCAAGTACCATGCAAAATGCATTTGAGGTGATGTCAGAATAATACTACGTCTCTTTTGAATTTCTTACAGTATAGGCAGATATAACTCTTTCTTATTTTTCAGGGTACTGATCATCAAGTGACCTTGTATAAGGGGCATGGTCTGGCTAGAGAAGCTGAGGTTTATCTTGCATCACATGGACTTAAAAGTGCAATGTATTCTATTTATGCCAGTGATGTGCAAGAAGATCTATTTGGACAAGTTGTTCCTTGCCCGTTCCGGGTTAGATGTTTTACCTTCTAGTATGTTGAATTAAATTTATTTTCTGGTTCAGTTGTTGGAACAGAAATTACACTGTGCCATCGTTTTTCTGTGTATGCTGTAACACCAGTGTCTATTGCTTTCATGCTTTTCCTTGGTGTTCTCTCTTGTAGATTTTTTGTGCTTATGTAGTGCATTCTGTGTTTCAGCAACCAAATTCTACGAAAGAGAAACCAACCGTCAAGCCTTTCCCTGAGAAAAGGTTGCAGGTAACAGTGCAAAATTATGATTCCACTTTTTACTGCATCTACCGTTTCATGAACTGTATTTGGAGAATGACTATGCCTAGCAACTTCAGTGTGGTGGGAAGTTGCTAACCCACTGTTCAATGGACACCAACATGTCATAGCTTGATAATTGAAAATAATGCTCTATCCATGAAGTAACAGAAAGCTAAAAATGGCTTGACATTCCACATGTATGTTCAAGGAGAAGTGGGAAGTTGCTAACCCACGGTTCAATGGACACCAACATGTGCTAGCTTGTTAATTGAAATTAATGCTCTATCTATGAAGTTTTAGAAAGCTAAAAATGGCTTGACGTTCCACATGTATGTTCAAGGAGAAGCATGCGCTGACCACTAACTTGTGACATTTGAATGGCATCATGATGTTTTATGACTATGCATTTGTAGAGGGGATACTTATCCTTAACAGGAGATATTGTAGCATCCTGTTCATCCCTCATTATGCAGAACTGTGTCATCATCTTGTGCATTACAGGGTTTATATATGTAGTTATTTCTCAAGGCTCACTGCATTCATCTCATTGTTAGCTTCTTTGTTTGTTTGTTATTTTTATTTTTGTTTTTTTTTTTAGACTTCTCTAATGAGGTTAGACTGATATCTAACTCTTTCTTTCTTGTCCAGGACATTGCTGGATCAGCATCATTTCCGGGCAATCCTCTGGAAAAGCAAGCTAAGTCAGACAGTTTCCTTAAAGTTCCACCAGTCTCTTCTTATTGCGTAAGTTTCATTTGTGATGTAAATTGTTATTGGTGCGACCCCACCAGTATTCTAGAATTTTTCGCATAGAACGATAAGCAAAAAATTATCTTTTTTTTTTTGATGAGTGATCTTTTTCTTTTTCTTAAAAAGAAAAAAAATATATTAAATAAAAAAAATATTAAATATTAACATAGACGACGGATATAGAAATTATATGTCTAGATGGACCATAAATGAACTCCATTGTTTGGTAAATGGTGCTACTGGAAATGGTCCCTATTAATTTGCATCCAAATCGGATATCTTGATCTCTGACTATAAGCACAGTCTTCCTGTGTTGTTGAGTTCGATGGTGCTTCAAAGGGAAATCCTGGACTTGCTGGTGCAGGGGCGGTGCTGCGTGCAGCAGATGGAAGTATGGTATGGCTTAAGCATTCAGTGTTCCATGATCCAGGCTTAGTTATATTTGTTAGAAATGGACCTTATAGATTCAAAATCAAATTAATGTAGGTTTTTCGATTGCGTGAAGGAGTGGGTATAGCAACTAACAACGTTGCTGAATATCGAGGTATAATTTTAGGACTTAGGTACGCTCTTGAAAAGGGATTCAAGCACATACGTGTGCAAGGAGACTCCAAGCTTGTATGTATGCAGGTGTGTATTGATTTCATGACTTTCAATGTACATTATATTTAAAATGACTTTTTTGGATCATCTTTCTTCTGTTGCTTTCTTTCCATTTCCTCCCCCCCCCCCCCTCTCCCCCACTATCCTCTTTGCATTTGGTTGGGCAAATACATTGCTACTTTTCAATGATGAACTGCATATGCATGTTATTTTGCTCATTCTTTTTAATCTGAAGCTCACTATGAATCTCGAATGTCCACTAATGTAGGTAAATACTCCACATTTTAGTGAACATGATCTTGTGTACCATTTAGGAATATACTGACTTGTTTGATAACTTCCTTATCTTCAATGATGATTAAGTCAACAGGCACTTAAAATGTCTCCATTGGTAAATACTCCACATTTTACTGAACATGATCTTGGGTACCCCTTATAAATGTGCTAGCTTGGTTGATAACCTCCTTATCGTCAATGTTGATTAGTCAACAGGCATTTAAAATGTCTGCTTTCTCTTGACATTTGACCCATGGATTTAATATCTTACTTTCTTACTAACCCAATAATCCATTAATCTGTTCCAAAAAGTTATCTTTAATTATGATTGTGGATATTCAATTAGGTAATTAGTAAATAAATTATAGGAGTTTTCAGATAGGAACATTTTCAAAATGGAAGTTGTACAATATTATCAGCAAGAGCAGATGAAGAAAAGAGAGCAAATCTTTGGATCTCACTAAGAAAAAGGATAAACCCTCTAATGAGACCTTAGAGCTTTGCGCCCCAAATCCAATTGTCACATAATCATGATTCTAGAAACAATTTGTAGACACAACTTTGAATAGGAAACCACGTACATAATGAATAAGAATCTATTTATAGGCACTGAATCAAATCCTAGATCTACTTTTAGGACTTCCAGGAACAACTACCAAAACTATAAAACCATTAAAAATTAAGAAAGGTAAGGTAATACTGTCACCAGAAACCAACTATAACATTATTTTTTCACATACTTATTTACTTAAACTCCAACTAATGTCTTAGGGGGGAAAAAAAACTTCCAAGATTAAGGCATGTCGTAGAATTTTGGATTGATTAAGAATTCTCCAATCTTTTTGGTCCCACCTACCCCCGCCCCCAACACAAACAAAAAGCAAAGGGAAAATGAAAAAAGAAAGACTCGCTCTTTCTTTTCTTGATTTTCTGAATTAAAGATTGAAGATGAGTTTAGTATTTGGTTCTGATTCAAGCTTGTTATCAGTTTTGAGGTTGCTAATGTGTATTATCACTCTTTCTTTTCTTCATTCTCTGAACCTAAAGATTGAATATGAGTTTACTATTTGATTCTGATTGTTATCACATGTGATGTGTTAGCTTGAGCTCTTTGCTTTGCATACCTTTTTGGAGCAGATTCAGGGTCTCTGGAAAACCAAAAACCAGAACATGGCTGAGTTGTGCAAGGTTGCTAAGGAGCTGAGGGATCAGTTCGCGTCATTTGATATCAGTCATATTGATAGGGTACGAATGGAATACTATTTTTTGTCTTTTTCTCCCTTTCTGTAAATTTATTATTATTATTATTATTTTAAAAAAAAAAAAAAAAACGCTTTTCTAATATACAACTTGAGCTAGTAGCCATAAAGTGTGCTGGTGCTTCAATGGTTATTTCATCCTTCTGATGCAACTAGATCACTGTATTTGCTAAACCCATTACATGTGGGCACGAAAGAGTGGAACTCAGCTATATTTGAGTATCATTGAGGAATCTATTTTAATAGCTAAAACATACATGAATAAATCACTTCTGGCATCATGTACTCATGACTGCCTGTGAAAAAGGATAAGGTTTGACAAATTCCTCCCTAGTGTATACTTTGAGACTGATGTATTGAATTTTAACCTAACAAGTCAAATTCTCCCTGGGAGTAACACAGACTTCATGAACAAGAACATTATTCCTCCTAAATTTTGCTACTAGAATGCCCTCAGAAACTAGATTAAATTTCAGCTTCTTTGTATATGAATATTGTTTTGCCTTTTTAGTATTTACATTAGTGTTGTTTTATCCTTCCAACTCATGTTTCTTCTTCTTTTTTTTTTTTAATTTAAATATACTAGGACTACAATACTGATGCTGATGCGCAGGCAAATTTAGCTATTTATCTCAAGGGTAAGCTATTCAAGTCTTCCTTTATGTATTTATTATTTTTTTTTTTTTGCAACTATTTGTTCCTTCTGGAGCCTAATGAAGTCCAAATGTTTTGCAGGTGGAGAAATTCAAGTGGAATGTGATATGAAGTAGTTCAAACGCCTCCAAGTTGTCAATAACCTTAGGCTTTTTTGCGGGAGCAATGTACCCGATTCCATCTGGTTTTACTGCTATTGATACTCTATTCCTTGTATATATATATATATGTTATGTGTTATTGTAATCACTTTAATTGTTATCTTTTAACTTCAAGTCATATTTTGCTTATTATGATTTCCTTGCTTTTCCAATCTTCCAGATGTGTTTGTAGTAACATGCACCTTTTCCTTTCCTTTCCTTCTTCTTGTTCTTCTACATATATATATATGGATAATTCACGAATTTAGTTTTTAATTTGTATATTTTGGTTAATTATATTCATTATCTTTTTAAGTTAACAAGTTATTTAACAGAAGTACAGGGATTGATTTTGTTGGTATTAGGAAAATAAATAAATAAAGTGCTTAGCTAGCTAAAAAAGTTTTAACTTCGAGTTAAGTTTATATATGTATATACAGGTTATTTTTTAAACTAATTTTTAAGAAGAAAATAAAATTTATTTGAATTTTTACAATGAAATTCAATTTAAGGAATCAAGTACTTTTTGAATTATTTATCAAAGCGTCCTCCGTGAGCGTTCTCCGTGTTATATGAAATTCCAAAATATACTTTTAGTTCTCTGAAGAAGAGGCGAAGGAAAATAAAAAAAAACAAAAAAAAAGAAAGATAGGAACTGAAATTAGATGATAGTAGTAATTCTTAATGCAGTAAATAGGGAAAACATACAAGATAAGATAGGCAATTCTCCTTCTCCTCCTGCTTACCCGTGACGATGGCTACAGCTTCAAACACAATCTCTGCATTTTCAATTTACAAAGCCATCTCTCCTTCTTCGTCTTCCTGTCGGAATTGTCTTCCAGTCCATTTTCTTCGACTCCGCAATGCCGTTCGCCTTCCTACTTCTTTCTCTTCGAACAATAATTCATCAATTTTTCAAAAAAGGCTTCTAAGAACGACAGAGAGCCTAAGGTGTTCTCTAGCTGCTGCTGCAGCAGCAGAAGAAGAAACCCTAGCTCCCGAAGGAGATGAGACGTCGACTGCCTCACCACCCGCTGACGAAACGGTCTCTGTTACGGTCTCGCCTTCCGACGTGCTTACGATGATCTTTCAGGTACTCACTCACGTCGAATTTAATTTGCTGATTGAACTAGTACAATTATATAACTGTTATTACCATTAAATATCTGCAGGCAGAAGGTACGATGAACGAGTCGGCAATTCCTACCGTGACTCAAGCGTTGGAGGTCAGTCAGTAAGATTACGGAATATATTGTTGTCAATTCCTCTCTCATCCTGAATTCTCTTCCTTTTCTTTCCCTGATAAATTTATACAAAATTTTCAACCTCTTTTTAAGCACTTAGATTCCGCTAATATTGTTCTCTACTGTTACTAATGTGATTTGTTAAAATTGCACTTGAATTTGCAACTCCATTTTGTTTGTAATGGTGTGACTTCATTGTACAATATTCAAATTCTCGTTGATTTCCATAAAGGCTATAGCTGCTTACGAGTTAAATTCCAATTTTCATGAATAGTCTCAGATAGTAAAATCCCAACATTCATGTGAAAATGATACTTATTCCAGTTAGAGCCGTGGTGTTTTAGTCTTTACAGCGTTCATAAAACGCATACAAATATCTGAAACTCCTGACACGTGTTTAGATTACATGGTTTTGTTGCTTTTTCTGATATTTGTACTTGTACTCTAAGCATTTACTGCTGTCATCAACGTATATGCACAGAGATTCTTCTAGAAACTCCTCAATGGGGCTTAATTTCATCAGTGCGAGAGGCATTCAGCCCACTGTTTCCATTTATATTCTAAGAAATAGTTCGAAACTTCTTGTTCTATCTTAAATTTCTGGGCGAATGAATTAAGCCTTGACAAAATGAAGGAGCCTTAAACAATCTGTCTGTCCCAAATTGTAGTTCCCCTACTGGATCTCATATACTAGGTTCTATGGGATATCTTCTTGTAAGGTAAAGATTACAAATCTCTAGCCAGCTGCTAGGGATTAAGATCAAGCGGTCAAGAAGATTTTCCAACTTTTTGTAGAAATTAAGCAAAGGGTTGTTTTATTTCAGAAATTAAATTAGTCTATCTGGCTTTGGTTTTCTGACAAATGTTATACTTTCCACCTATGTTAGGAAACTGAAGGTATTACAGATCTCAGGGTTCAAGTGCTTGAGGGTATTGCAAGCGTAGAGGTGAGTATACCATAAGCTCTTTTTACTCATCTCAATTTAGATCAAGATAAATAAATAACAAGTTCTACGCCCTGAACTTTGAGGCGGTAGTTTCTGCTTCTGGGCTTTGAATTTTGAAATCCCGAGGTCTCCTAATTGCATTGGAATCATTTACACATCAATTTTCTTGAAACTGATTTTTTTTAGAGGGATTGAGTAATAGTCATATAGACGTGGGGCCGTTTAGGTAATAATTTCTGTCAAAATTTTCTTTTGCTATCTCTATTTGTCTTGAAAAAAGACAACTTTCCTCCCAAATACTGAAAACTTAAAAAGTTCTAACATATGGATTCCACACTACACATTCAATATCTTTACTTTAAATTGGAACACTTTCACTTTAATTCTCTCATAAATTTATTTAATATATATCAAATTCAATAAAAGAGATCTACCTAAAAACAGTACATTGTCTCCAAGTATCCTTTCTGTTTATGTGCAACATAAATAACCTTCATTCTATTTGTGTGTAGTTAACAAAGCAGACAACTGTACAAGCTACAGGAGTGGCTTCAAATTTGGTTGAGATAATACAAAGTAAAGGCTTCAAATTACAAACTTTGAATTTGAGCTTCGAGGACGAGGAAGACATAAACTAGACTTCTGTTATTTGTTGCTTGCATCCTGCAGTGTTTGCTTTAGACTGAGACATACATATATTTGTAACCTAAAGTGAAAGGTTTACTCCAGGAGGAACATTTTCTCTGTAATAACAGATTTGTATAATTTTGTTTTGCATTGATTGCTCTTGATTCACTATATTGGGCTTAAAGTTCTGGTTTTCGCTTGTTTACATGGGCACCAAAATTCAGCACGTGAGACTATTTATTTGAGGTTTTTTCTTTTTCTGTTTCTTCACACCCACAATTCCTCTAAATCATGGCCCGCAATTTTATAAGTTTAGCTTTGATGAATAACGCTGCTGCACTTCCACCAGAAGCATCATTGAGGCATTGGCTGGTGTAGCAGAATCCGTTTGCATGTGCATCAAGTTTTAGTTAAAATAAGCAGAGAAGGTGTTATCTGATTGAAGGAACACTTAGCCGGGAACAGAGGATCGAGGCCTTCATAATTAGTAAATACTAATACTCTACTATTTTGGAGTAATAAAGAGGCAAAACAGGCCGAGAAATACGATGTTTGTTTGTACTATTGCTTACTGTTCTGCTAAATCGATTAATTAGTAACCTGGAGAAAGCCGACCATGCACGGGAAGTGATCTGATCTGAGAGGTCACATCACATGCTCCCTCTTTCTTTATCTTCTAACTCAAGAGTCGGGACCAATTTGTATTTAATTAAGTGGTAATCATAAATTATTACTATGACTAGGTTGCTATATCAAGATTACTATGAAGGCCAGCTAATTATTAGTTGACTTTTAAGGTGGGAATGGAGTGAGCATTTATCGAACGACGGAATTGTCTTATAAACATAAACTCAGATTAACCTGTGTAAATAATATAAATAATTGCTTTTATTCTCTTGACTATTTGATATATTTTTACAACAATATATATATATATATATATATATTACCTTTGTCAATATTTTATTTTACTATTTGTCATCTTATGAAAATTAAAACAGTTTACCTGTATTTATTTGTTCCAATTAAAATTTTTAATATTAGTGAAATAATTCATTTATAAATAAATATTTTGATTTCTTTTTCTAGTTTAATTAAAAATTCTAAACTCTTAATTTAATACAAGTGACAAGTGATTTATAATTAATACTATACAAAATTTTTAATTCGACTATCACACTATGAACCTCATTTAAAAATTAAGGTGAATTTTTTTTTTAAAAAAAAAAAATTAAATCTAAATTAATCAACTTTAAATACTGAATTATATAACAAAAAAAAAAAAAAACAATAATTCAAAATAAATAATATGTGAGTTTCATGTATTGGATCTCATCGTTCTGAATTACATATGGAAATTCAAATCAGAAGACTTGCCCAATGAAACTCGTAACAAATTTAAAGAATCAATCAATCCAATAGCTATGTAACTTATTTATTTTAATTTTAAGAAGTGAAGAAGATTATTATTAATTTTTTTTTTTTTTTTTTAATAATGTTTATAGTCTGTAGATATTAGATCTACTCATAAATTAATTAATTAATTAATTAATAAATGACAGTTAATTTGAAAATGGATGAGTAATAAATAACATTAATGCTTTTAGCCGGGAAAGATGGCATCGGCAACGCAAATGAAGCACTTGCTACTTTCCTATTTTCACGTGTGGATGCCAACATGCATGCTCTGCTGCTTCCTTCCTATATATACCGATCACATCCCCTACTCGTCCAACCGACACAACATATCATCTCCTGCCCTATCGGTGGAGAGTTACCACTGTTAGTACATACTTCACAATGGCTGTGAAAGTTCATTTGATCTTTCTCTTAGCCATTGTGCTTCTCGTTAGCACTAGGGTAAGCCGATAGAGACAACTGCTCCAATCATATTTTTATATCATACATTTAAGTGCATTTATTTATTTATTTTATTTTATTTTTTCTTCTGCAGGTAACATCTATAGAAGGGGAAATCATCACTGAGGTAATTTAGAAGAGATTTTTTTAATTAAGTTTTAGAACCTTACTCATAAATGATCTAGTTCTTATATTTATTCTTTTAAAGCATCTAAATGTAATTTCGTTATATGTTTGTTTCTTTTGTATTTTGGCAGCATCGTCGTGATAATAAAGAATCCCAAGCAAAGCCACCGGTGAATTGGCCTTATGAGGCCCCAATCTATCCTCCTCAAGAAGCACCTATCTATACCCCTATGGAGGTTCCAATCAATCCCCCAAATATTGCACCTTATCATCCTCCAATTAGTTATCCTCCAACAATGCCTCCCATTATTACTCCTCCACCTTCTCTCCCACCAGTGAAACCTCCAGTTCGTCCTCCACCTTCTCAACCCCCCATTAAACCTCCAGTTAGTACTCCTCCACCTTCTCTCCCACCAGTGAAACCTCCAGTTCGTCCTCCACCTTCTCAACCCCCCATTAAGCCTCCAGTTAGTACTCCTCCACCTTCTCTCCCTCCAATGAAACCTCCAGTCAGCCCTCCACCTTCTCAACCCCCTGTTAAACCTCCAGTGAGTACTCCACCACCTTCTCTCCCGCCAGTGAAACCTCCAGTTAGTCCTCCACCTTCTCAACCCCCCGTTAAGCCTCCCATTAGTACTCCTCCATCTTCTCTCCCTCCAGTGAAACCTCCAGTCAGTCCACCTTCTCAACCCCCTGTTAAGCCTCCCGTTAGTATTCCTCCACCTTATCTCCCTCCAGTGAAACCTCCAGTTAGTACTCCTCCACCTTCTCTCCCTCCAATGAAACCTCCAGTCAGTCCTCCACCTTCTCAACCCCCTATTAGGCCTCCAGTTAGTACTCCTCCACCTTCTCTCCCTCCAATGAAACCTCCAGTCAGTCCTCCACCTTCTCAACCCCCTATTAGGCCTCCAGTTAGTACTCCTCCACCTTCTCTCCCGCCAATGAAACCTCCTACCCAACCTCCAGTATATCCTCCGCAGAAGGCTCCTACAAACCCTCCTATTGTCCAACCCATCAACCCTCCCCATGGTACATATTTGAACTACTACTATGTAGAGTATGAAAATTGATGGATTTGGTTCCTAATATTCTTGTCTTTGGTGTAATTGAATCTTTTTTTCTTTATTGTTTACTTAGTAAGACTCCAATATATAATGGGCATGTGCATTTGGTTATTCTGTTCACAAAATTCATATTTGGCTAAGTCAAAATCCATTGTTTGACCTACCAAAACAATAAATTTTGTGACCAAAGGGACCAAATGCATCTACCCGTTATACATTAGGGACCTACTTAAATAAAAATTAAAGAAAAATGAATCAATTGCACTAATAATTGAAAAATTGGAAACCAAAATCCACCAATTTTTCATGTAGAGTACTATATATTTCATATACACATGTGCTAACTAGTTATCGATTTTAGTGTCATGTTTCACTAGATTTGTTGCTAATTTATTTTGACATTTGAACTCCAGGTAATTGCATCCCAATGTGTGCGAGTTACTGCAAGGCCCATTCCACCAAGAGAAAATGCTTGAGACAGTGCGTTCCTTGTTGTGACAAGTATAAATGTGTTCCTGCAAGAAATTCCAAGAAGGGTTGTAGAAAGTGGGGTGAAATAATATACCATGGACAAATGATTAAGTGTCCTAAATATTGATTTTAATCCATCTTCTAATTAGTTGTAATATTATTTCTGTTTAGTCATGTAATAAAAAATGTAGCACCCCTTGACTCAATAAGGATTCCTTTGATAGTAGTATTTCCTTGCACGAAGCTATGCTAAGTTCACCTATTTCAGTTGCAGCTACGAAGGAAATATTTATATATATATATATAGAACTCAAAAGCTCTCGAAATATTTCTTGCTTTTCTGTCCCTTTTCCTTTTCAAGTTTGATTAACATGAGCAAATTTGATCCTATATTATATATATATATATATATATGTATATATATGTATACGTCAAGGATGAGATGATCAAAATCTCAAAAGGCTACAGGAAGGTTGGAGACAGTAGGTCTGACTTCAGAAGAGTGATATATTATTATATTTAATGAACATCAGTCATCCAGAAGCTGCACCTGAAGCGCACGTGATTTCACATGTCCAGTGGTTTGTTTTCCAATACTGCCAGCAAGTAGCAACCAAAGAAACAATTTCATATATATTAAATATTATAATTTTTGTATTATTTTTTCATATAATTTTTACATTTTAATATTCATTAAGTAATTAATTTTTTTAGTTAATTTTATCACAATAACTTTTATAGTTATATGATCACGTGATAAACGTATAATCAAAACAGTCAAATTATTTTGGAAAATTCTCTGTTTTGGTCCTATAACTATTTTTGTTTTATTAACTTTACTCATTTCAACCAAGTTTACGAGATTTTTTTCGGTCATTTAAATCACGTAAAAAACACATACTTAGTCTTATAAGAACATTTTATGATAAGAGATAGAGTATTGTGTTTTTCTCATTACTTTTCAAGTGACTTAAAAGACTGAAAATTCCCACAAATTTGGTCGAAAGGACCAAGTTAAGAAAAAAAAAAATAGTTATAGGACCATGTTCTAGATTTTTTAAGATTTATGACCAAATTCAAGAAACAAAAATAATTATAGGACTAAAATAAGGAATTTTTCTTATTTTTAAGAAATTTATTGAAAATATGAAGTTAAGTAATTATAAATAATTTTAAAATCTAATGTTATAAAAATAAAATTATAAGATTTAGTTTTAAAATAATTATTATTATTATTATAGGACATAAATGATAATTTTTTTAAAAATATATATATATATATATATATATTTTGGTACTTTTTTTTTGTTAAGAAAAATATATGATATAAAAATTTATACATTTAAATAAAAAATACAATTAATAATTTTTATTAATTAAAATAGTTTATAAATATTAATTAAAAAGAATATTAAGATGATAAATAAAAGATGACAATATTTTTAAATTAACAAATTAAAAGAAGAAAAAAAAAAAAGGAAAAAGAAAAGAGGGAGATAATAATTAACTAATTGATTCTTCAAAATTAGTGTATGATGGATTGGTACTGTTTTTTATAAGTACTATTTATATACTTAATATCTTTATTTAGGAAAAAAAAAAAAAAGGTTATTATTTTAAAAGTTTATATTTTTCTACTTATATAGGAAAATTGAATATTTTAGTCCTTATTTTATTTTTATTTGAAAGAATTAGTCTTTATATTTTTTTCTTTAACTTTTTTAGTCTCCAAATTAAAATTAATTGAATAAATAAATCTTTTTAGACATATTTTTGCTTATTTTTATGCCAAAAATTCATACAAGTTACAAGTGTGTTATTAAATAAGAGTATTTTTACCCATTCAAAAAATTTATACATGTAAATTATGTGACTTTTGACATAAAAAATATGTAAAAATATAATCATAAGGACTTAATTATCCAATCCATTTTAATTTGGAGACTAAAAAAATTAAAGAAAAATAATAAGGACTAATTTTTTCAAATAAAAATAAAATAGGGACTAAAATGTCCAATTTTCCCATATATATAACCTCAAGAACATGTGAATTGGTAATTTGTTGTTATATTTTAAGTAAAATTGTAATTTCAAAATTGTAAATATGGAAAATTTTTAAATAATAATAATTGTATCCGACAATATGTTATCTGATTGAGAACACAAGATGAGATTACAGATTTTTTTTTTCTTTTTTTTTTTATTTACTTTTACTAATTTTTATTAAAAAAAAAAAAAAAAAAAAAAAAAACAGTACAGAAGAATCCATATCAAAACCCTACTCTAGATTTTATTTTTTAATTTTTACACGATTCTCCACGAGTAATGTCTCACTGAAGTACTACAGCTGTAGAAAATGCATTAAATTCGACACTGGACCTCCTCTCCTGCACCGGCAGCTCAGCAACACGACCCTGGTCTCTCCATGTTTCTCTCTCTATATATGCTTATCTCCTTCCGACCAATCACCTCCACCATTGTTCCTTCTTTTCTCTCTCTGTAACATTGAAGCAAAATATGAGTCTAAAAGAAGCTTTTCTCCTTGCCTTGGTCCCTTTGCTTCTAGTTAATAATATTACACTGGTAAGATGAGGAACGTCCTTGTTTTTCATCTTTTTCTTCTTGTTTAATTACATACACGGTGCAAGAACTCACAGTAAAGTTCGAAACTTTTTACTCCCTGTGAATCCATTCTGTGCAGGTAACCTCAGCAGGAAACGCACCAGTTCCGAGCCCCAAGAAGTCACCCGTTCCGTCCCCGCCATTTTCTAAACCAGTTCCTGCTCCGCCTCTCCCTCCGGCTAAGGTTTCATCCCCTCCGCCACCGGTTTACAAACCAGTCCCACCATCACCACCTGTTCAGAAGCCAACTCCTACGCCTCCTCCTGCAAAGGTTACACCACCAGCCAAGGTTTCTCCACCTCCTACACCCCCAGCCAAGGTTTCTACACCTCCTAAACCCCCAGCCAAGGTTTCTCCACCTCCGCCACCATCACCACCACCCCGGCCGCGAACTACTAAAGGTAATTATGACTTCTGTTGAGCCTAAGACAGGATTTTGGTTTCTTTTTAAGTGTTATGTTTTCTTCAGTACAGTCTTGAATATATATATATACATATATACGTGCAGATTGCATTCCTTTATGTGGGGTGAGGTGCAAGCTACATTCGAGGAAGAACGTGTGCTTAAGGGCATGCGTTACGTGCTGTGACCGGTGCAAATGTGTACCTCCAGGGCAATACGGGAACAGAGAGAAATGTGGCAAATGCTACGCGGACATGACCACTCGGGGTGGCAGGCCTAAATGCCCCTGAAAGAAGGATTTCCTAATTTGTCCGGAAGATGATCTATGATCTTTAATCTGTCTATCTATGGAGGTTCCGATCAAGAACTTGAAATAAAAAAGAAAAATTAAGTTCCTGGAGATGTTGTTGAGTTAGTATTGTGAGTGGCAATTAATAATGTATTTTAGAGAGCGGATATGTTTGCATCAATGAATCTCTTTATTGCCTCTTTTATTAAGTTCTTCGTTTCATTTTGATGTTCGATTTAAGGATGTGAAATGATGGATCTGAGGACCCAATACTTTGTCCTGAATGGTGATTCCAAGTAGGCCTGTCAACGGGTTTAATCGGATTCGGAACTACTAGTTTTGTACCTCGATTTGAGAATATATTTTTGGACCCGTACTCTATCTAATATCCGTCGGGTCCAAAAAATTTATACCCATACTCGATCTTATTGGGTCTCGAATTTGAATCGGGTATATTTTACTCGAAATTTTAATTTTTTTTTAAAAAATAATTTAATTATTTTAAAATTAAATATTCATATTTAAATGACTTATAATATAATTTAAATTATTATTATAATAAATTATAATATTTAAAATATAATTTAATTATATTAATAATTAAAAATTTATACAAATTAAATTATAAATTAAAATATAATGTTTTAAAAATTATCAAATTTGTAATATAATTTAAAATATAATGTTTTAAAAATTATCAAAATTGTAAAAAAAATATAAAGTTAAAATTTAAAAAAAATAATACAAAATAAATGATAAAATATATATAAAAACTCAATATATTCTTATTAATTTAATAAAAAAAATTTTTTCTAATATTTTAACACCATAATTATTATAATATATTTAATTTAATATATTTAATTTTTAAAATTTTTGGATCAGGAATATATCGGGTACGGTATTTATAGTTCTGTACCCGAATCTAATTAATATTTAATTTTCTGGTACGGGTAGGGTCCGGGTACGAATATGAAAAAATTAGACCCGTACTCAGTATTTTTATGATCGGGTCCGGGTGAGATCTGAGTATTTTGGACCCATTGACAGGCCTAATTCCAAGCATTTTGTACGAGTCAGTCCATGACTCCATCCTCTCTCTCTCACTTTCTCTCTCTATATATATAACTTTTGATGTCCGAATATTTTTTAATGGGATTATAATTTTTATTTTAGAAAAAAGGAAAAATGATGAATTTAGATTCTCAATTTATAATAAATTGGGTTATTTGATTTTTTTTTTTATATATATATATAAAATTTATTATTTGGATAAGTTAAATTTTGTGAAAAAAAATGTTAAATGTATTAATTTATTATATATTGTGAAATTATCAAGTAAAAATAAAGAAAAGAGATTAATTATATTAATGATAAAAAAAAATTAAGAATTAAAAAAATTAATTAAATTAATATGTATTTTAATTTTATTGATTTATTATATAGTGTCTTAGTAAATGCAGATCTCTTAATTTGTGTTAAATGAATATTTATTATTTAAAAAAAAAAAAATTGTAGAAATTTTTTATATGTTTAAAGTTTTTAATACGATTATAATTTTTTATTTATTTAAAATTATAAATATTAACCTAATTAAAATTAATAATTTTAATTTTTTAAATTAATTAAATTAATATGTATTTTAATTTTATTGATGTCTTATATAATATCAATAATGTCTTAAATATATATATTAAGAGATTTGGCGCTTCTATAAGGCGTATTGGATTAGTCAAATGCGTCCTTGATTGCATTGCATGATTTGATTTATCAAAAACTTTCTCAACTTTCATATTCCCTTAATGTATTATATAATTTATTACAATTATAATTAAATAAATAATTTTTATTAATCACTTAATTAATTTACGATTTTTCATTATCTATATATATGTATATATTAAGATCATATACAAATATAAAATTCTACTTATCAAAAAAAAAAAAAAAAAAAAATATAAAATTTTTGTCAAGAAGGTGTAACTCAGTTGATAGTAGCCTCACTTAAGATTTGAGAGGTCATAAGTTAGATACATAAAAATATATATATACAAATATAAAATTATTCACGTTTGATATCGGAATAGAGTTGGAATATATATATATATATATATTTTGGGACCTGATTTAACCTATTAACATATTTACTTTTACTTATGCCATACAAGGAAATTAATTTATTTTTGTATAAATATATGAACTTTTTTAGAAATAAAATATATGAATTTAAGTAATATTTTATTTATTTATTTTTATTTGTTATAAATAAAATATATAACAATTAATGTATTGTTTGAAAAATTAAAACGTTATTTATTTTTAATAAAAATAATTAAGAAATAAATATAAATTATACAACACTAATAAATATATATAAATTTTAATATGATTAATAAATATATATATATAATATATATTATGAAGGCTTAATTCAGTGAATAATAATTTTATTTATAATTTAAAAAATTATGAATTCTGTATTTATTAAAAATAAATGTAGCGCAAAATTTTAAAATATATATAGTTAAAACATATTCATTATTTTATTTTATTTTTTTTAAATGTGAAAATTTTGTCTATAACGAATAAAAATGACTTATAAAGGTGGGAAAAAAAAAAGGAGAGAGTATTTCTTATGAAAAATTCCCTGTCTTTTCTCTTTCGTAGTCGTTTTCTGTTTCGTTCAACAACTACAGATCGGAGAAACGCGAGGCTTATTGGAGTTCCAGATCTCGCTTCAACATCCAACGTCGTTTTCATTTTCACCGGTGAGCTTTGCTTGCAGTGAACTGTGTGACTGAGAGACAAAGAAGCATAAGCAAAACATGATAGTAAATAGGAATGAGATCTTGGGAGGTCGAAAGGGATCAGAGACAAGAGCCAGAATTAGACACAGATGGCTCAAAGGGAGGGAAAAGTGGCTGGTCGTTCTTGGCCTGGTATTGCACGCCGTCTACATGCTCAGCATTTTCGATATTTATTTCAAGACCCCAATTGTCCATGGGATGGAGCCTGTAACTCCCCGCTTTGCTGCCCCTGCTAAGCGCCTTGTCCTCTTTGTTGGTATATCTTGCACGCAACTCGTTTGATAATTTTATCCAATGACTCTGACGTTATATTTACATTACCGGGCACGTTCTTGACTTGACTTTGTTGTAGAGAGCCTTTTCAATGTCTATTGTTTGGATGTGCATTTGTCTCTGACGTCAAAATCGTTATTGCAGCCGATGGTTTAAGAGCGGACAAGTTTTTCGAACCTGATTCAGAGGGGAACTACAGGGCGCCGTTCTTGAGAAGTGTGATTAAGGAACGCGGCCGCTGGGGAGTGTCACATGCTCGTCCTCCTACAGAATCTAGGCCCGGGCATGTGGCTATCATTGCCGGCTTTTATGAGGATCCAAGTGCTGTTACCAAAGGTTGGATTTATTTTCTTCTCATTGATAATTCGAATGCATGACCGGTTACTAGGTTACTTCCTGCTGTTTGCTTACAATACTCCCACGTTCATTTACAGGGTGGAAAGCAAATCCAGTTGAATTTGATTCAGTATTTAATCAGAGTCGTCACACCATTGCTTACGGTAGCCCTGATATTGTTCCAATATTTTGTGGTGCCTTGCCACATAGCACATGGAAATCCTATCCTCATGAATACGAAGATTTTGCTACTGGTTTGTTTCAACTCTGGTCTTATTCTGTTTGCATTACTTTCGTATCTATACTTCAATTTATAACAGCTTAACCTCTTTCCTTTGTGAAACAAAAATCTAAATACGACTACTAGAGTTTAAGAGAACATTAAGCTGCAACATTGAAGTTAGATGTGTGTTTTTGGCGCTACTATTGTTGTCTGACCACACCGGGCCATGCTGATCATTGTACCCTGTGAATTCAGTTAAATGATCTTTGGATGCTGCAGAATTTAGCCACTACTTCATAAGTTTCCAACAGCAGAACATACTGTAAACAAATTGTCTGCAACATAGAAAGAAACATTTTTTTTTTTCCCAACTAATTTATGCATTTATTAAGTGGAAACATACTACGGACGTTATTTTACAAACTGCGTAATTTCTTTTCTCCACACAAGTGGTTTAGAAAAATACTGAATAGATGTCTCTACTCCTAGTCGGAGGGATTAGAGTCACCAAAATCCATATTCTTATAGGCGATTTAGCTACAGTTGGCCATTCTTGAGTTTCACCTTTAATCAATGCTTTATCAATTCGGTAGTTTCCATGCAGATGCATCCTTTTTGGATGAGTGGTCATTTGATCAACTCGCAAGCCTTTTGAATAGGTCAAACGAAGATCCAAAGCTGAAGCGGCTTCTTCAACAGGACAAACTTGTCATATTCTTGCACCTGCTTGGTTGTGATTCAAATGGTCATGCTCATCGACCGTATTCATCCATCTATCTCAATAATGTTAAGGTTGTTGATCACATAGCTGAAAGAGTTTACAATCTTCTCCAGAGTTACTTCAAGGATGACTTGACTGCCTACATTTTTACTGCTGATCATGGAATGAGCGACAAAGGTTACATGGGTTTCAGTACTCTTTTATTACTACACTGCATCCTATTCCTTGCTGATATATTCTGGAATTTGGAAAAACGCGCACATTTTTATAAAGTTATATGCGGAGACATGGAGACTTTTTTTTTTTTTTTGGTTAAAAAAAATAATAATAATAAAGAGAGAAAGCATCATGTCACTTGTATCAAAATTGGTTATGCCCTCTTTTTCTCTCTCTATGACTTAATTGTAGACGCAATAATTGTCTTATCCTCAAAGGATTTTTTCGAGATTTCTTGGTCATTAAATGTTTTCTTGATTAAAGATGACTACTTGTCTATTTTATATGTCTGCTAAGTCACATTTTTTAATTTAATGTACACACTCGTTAATACTCATTTATCTTTCACAGTATACTGTCTCAGAATAATTTCTCCCTTGAGATCTTTTGATTTATTTTCTCATCGGAGCTTACTGAATATTGCCACAATTTTGACAGGAAGCCATGGAGATGGACATCCTACAAATACTGATACACCGCTCGTTGCCTGGGGAGCTGGTGTTGGACATCCCATGCCCGTTATAACCAGTGACCATTCAGATCATGCTGTTCGTTTTGTTGATGAACATTTGCATGATGCACCAACACCTTCTGAGTGGGGACTTGATGGCATTGAGAGATTGGATGTTAATCAAGCTGATATCGCACCACTGATGGTTGTACAGCTTTTCCTTACTGGAATTCGCTCAAAACCTGCTTTTGTTTTAGGTTATACCTCATAAGTTTAGTTCTCACATTTCAGTGAAATCTTATGCAGTCAACTCTTGTTGGTTTGCCGTGCCCGGTTAATTCAGTTGGAAATTTGCCTCTTGGTTACCTTAATCTAGACCAGGTGAATTCTCTTAAATAAATAGCAGAAAAGTTCAAAGCATTCCCCAACTTATCTTTTGTCCTTTTTTTCATGGTAAAATCAACTGGGGAACTGTTTGTTTAATACATATATATATTTTTCCCAGGTGGGAAAGGTTGAAGCTGTATTGGCAAATACGAATCAAATTCTCAAACAGTTTCTCCAGAAATCTCGTATCCTTCTGTATATATTTTTCTGTGCTGTTCAGTTCGTCACACCTCACCTTATGCATGTGCTGGCTGGATTTGGGCTCAGGAGCACAATAGCCATGCTATTTAGTTTTCTTTGACAACTTTTAGAACTGAAGGAGGCTCAGTCGTTGTATTTCAAGCCTTTCAGACCCTTAGCAAACTATACATCCATATTGAGTCAAGTTGAGCATCTCATTAGTCTGAGAGATTATGAATCTGCAATAAGACTATGTGAGCATCTAAGAAGTTTGGCATTGGATGGACTCCATTATTTTCAGACTTACGATTGGTTAATGCTGATGAGTGTTATTACACTTGGATATATTGGTTGGATGATTTATATTCTACTTCATGTCTTGCAATCTTACACCTCCTTGGCAGAAAGTTCCTTTGGAAAGGAGCAAGTGGTTTATTTGAGGAAGAATATTGGAAAGGTAACTTAGATTTGACATGATTTACTCCTTTTGCTTCTGATACAATGTGTTTATAGGGTATGCTTAAGTGACAGAACTGTCTTTATCCTTGATTTAGAAATATGAATTCCAAACACATGGATCCACCACCAACCACTTTAAGCAAATAAGGATGAAGTGGTAACTTTCCATAGTTGAATCATCTCCTGAATATTTTTGTCAAGTCAAAATAGGATATTCAATTTTGGACAAAGTGATGGTAGTTATTACTCAATCTACATAAACTTTCATATTAAAAGAAAAGGATACGTTAACATGAAAACTTGGAATAAGAACTGGAGTAATCACCCGCGGGCCACTGATTGGATAAAAACTAATTTTTTCCACATGGATTTCTTGTATCTTTATGTTTTTAAAAGATGGAAGTACAGTGATTATTAGTTTATTCTATGTATAGATAGATATCCCTGATTTGGTCCAATTCTTCGGATTGTTTGTTTTGGGAGAACTATTAACTTACTGTCCTGTGAACAATCAAGTATTTTCATTTCTAAGTTTGTTTTCTTTGCACGTGCCAGGTATACCTCTCTGGATGCCTCTTCCTGTGCCTAGTGTGCACTCTGCTACTGCTGCAACACTCACCCCTTCTTTATCATGTGTATGCTGCCGTGACAGTATTTCTATGGACTCAAATATTAAGCGAATATCCGTTTCTTATAGCATTATGGCGCGACTTATCAAGGAGAAAATGTTATGACTTTGTGAAACTTATTGCTACTTGTGTTATTTCGGTGCTCATCCTCGAAGTCCTGGTACCTTTTCTGGCATATGCTAACTGTTTTTTATGATTAACTTTGGAAAATGAGGAGTGGCTAAGTAAGGATTGGTTTGTTCTAGAGAAAAGGAAAGTCAACCAGCTTAATAATTTTCATGCAGGTAAAAAGCTTCACAGATAGGAAGCTATATACCTGGAGTTTCTTGACAGTTGGGATTGTTGCTGCTGCTTATCTTATTAGTTCAGTTCCTTGGAGATCTACTGTATCATTTTTCGTTTTGCTGGCTTGTTGGTTCTTGTCCATTTTCACGTTAATGCCTGCTGAAATTCCAGATAATACTCAACTAGTGTAAGTCAACTGTTTGATAATTGATCAAGCATGTTTGAGAAGTTAGCTATATATTTAACCCATGCTCAAGCAGGGGTTGGCTCAACCACTTCATGTTCATATACAGTATATCGAGAGGAATCACAAAAGAAGCATAAGACAATTCTGACCATTGTTATATCATCTTGTTGGATAAGATGAGTCCATGGGGTACTCTTTATTCAGAATCTAGATGCTAGGGACATGTTTCTACCTGACCTATCATTAGTCTTGATCCAAGTTGGTACTTTGAATGCATAAATCATTCTGAAGTTATGTTGACAATGTTCTCTGAAGTTACATTTCACAAAGTTGCGTGTTTCTCAGCCTGGTGTTTTAGTAGAATTATTAAATTTCTATGGATAAGCAGTCTTGCAGTGCACATGTCCTAGCTGACTTATGTATTTGTTTGTCTAAGTTACAAATCTAAACCCAATTCTCTAAACTTTTTATTTGATAACTACAGAGGGAAATGAGATATAGCAGGTTACCCTAAAGGAAGGTGCCTAAGCTCTGGGAAATCATATAAGAATAAGATTGGCTATGTAATAAGTTGAATGAAAGGAGTATTTCTTCAAGGAATATTGTAACTGTAGTTTTAATTGCAATTATCTGCTTATGTAGAGTTGTAAGTGGAATCATTATTATGGTAATTGGAGGTATTGGGAGGTATCTGGATCTTCGTACTACACAGAACAAATACTGGCTTAGTCTTCTTGCTCATGACAAAGACAAAGGCAAGTTCCCCATGCTCTTTCAGTCGCAGGTATTAATGGAGCTTTTGACTAACCTGATCTTTTCTTTGAAATAGTAATCTTCATAGTTAACCATTTGCGGTGGATGTAGATAATTTTGATTGGCTTGTCAACACTGATGGTTCCATTGTCAACATATCACCGAACAGAAAAACAAGAATTACGTACATTACACCAGCTAACAAATTGGTCCATTTCTGGTATCAATTTTGTCCTTATGCACTTCCCCCACCCCCCCATCCCCCCTTTTTGTGTGTCTGTGTATACATGGAATAATTACTAGTTTAAAAGTTGTTCCACTTATTAGATCTGTCTCTAACAATTTTAATTGGAGAACCAAAACATGGTGGAGATATTGAATCTATATCATGCTGATTAATGTAAAATGTTTAATGGACATTGAAGTTCAGTTCAATGTATTGGAGTATGGTTTACCCTTAAATGTATTACTTTCTTGAAATTATAGTCATTGCCTTCAGAAATTTTAGCTTTTTTTTTCCCCCTGAATAGTTATTTGCAGAATCGACACTATCATTGATGTTGGCCCTTTTTCTGCTGTAGTTTTTTCGATGGCCCTTCCACTATTTTCACCTACTGGTCTGCTGTCCCGGTTAACTTCCATATACCTTGGTTTTGCACCAGCATTTCTACTTCTGTCAATTGGGTATTTCTATTCGAAATTATTTCAAACTTTCATTAAAGTCTTAATATTGACCTAATGCAGAAAATACTCTATAATGCTTCTTGAAAGTTGTGCAGGTATGAAGCTCTGTTTTACTCTTCTCTTGCTCTTGCATTGGTAGCTTGGATATTGTTTGAGAATGCTTATATCTACATAAGCAAGCTGGACACATCTTCAACTCCAGTGGAGGATCACAATATTCTCAAACATGATGAGAGATGCTTGCAGCTTTCTGATTTGAGAATTCCATTGACTTTTGTAAGTGACAATCTTCTTTATTCTCATAATTCCATGACAAAATGTGTAAGCCATAGATCACAGAATGAGTGGATGCAAATTTCTCCTTTCAATTGACATTATCCTAACTGTGTGCTCTTTTTGTCTAGATGGTCTTCTTCAATATTGCATTCTTTGGAACTGGAAATTTTGCTAGTATTGCAAGTTTTGAGATTTCATCTGTTTATCGGTTCATCACAATTTTCAGCGTAAGTGAATGCTAACATAGAGTGATCTTTGTTCGTATTTGTGTTATTGGAGTATAATAATTTCTTTCTTCAATTTGCAGCCATTTCTGATGGCAGCTCTCCTTATCTTTAAATTATTGATACCGTTCATCCTCGTCATGTAAGTACATGTACATTTCTCTTGAGTTCCTGTTCTAGATCCTTATACTGTTCCTTGGATGGAATTTCCTTACATTTTTTTTTTCTTTTTGGTAGTCTTGAAATTTCCTTACATTACTTGATGTAAACCAAAAAATATTTCCAATAGATTGCATAAAGCCACTGCTCTCTCTCTCTCTCTCTGAACCCAAAATTTTGGGTTGAACGAGAGCTGTTTATTCCAATATGTATAGAATGTTTCTAAAGATCATAGAGGTAAAAGCTTGAAACTTAATGCCATTTCAACATTTATATTATAAATTTTAGAAACAATCATTGATATTTAAGAAAAGATGCCTCTGGATTTGATTCTAACATAAACCTTTTAGCTCAAAGGAAGCATACCAGAGAAGTTTGTTCTGTAGACAAACGATTCAAATGATCAGAACTTTGAAAATAGTTAGTGATTGACCAAAATTTAGAGGTTTTTAATGCTGTGATGAAATTGTTTATTGGTATTTTGTATTATAAGCCTCTGAAGTTATATATAGGGGGTAAGTTATTTTTAAAAATTAATGTAATTTGATTATGCCACTTTTTTGGCATTTCACTTGGAAGACATTGCATTAACAACTCTTACTCTGGACATGAATGCAGATGTGCGTTTAGTTCAATAACCAAGCTAATTCGGGTTCCGCTGTTGGGCTGCTATTTTCTTGTGATATTGTGTTCAGATGTAATGACAATCCATTTCTTTTTCCTGGTAGGTTTCCTTATTCATTTGATGCTCTAGTTTTCATTATTTATAACCTTCAGTTGATAATACAATATGTAACTTAATGAACATAGGTACCAAGATTTTCGCAGAGCAGTGAGATTGTTGGTTATACATCATGATCTTTAAGATTTGGATACTATTTTTGAATTGATTGCAAAGAGTGAAATAATCTTTCTTTTTTGAACAACAGGCAAAATGTTTTCTTTGATTTTAGATAACTAGTCCAAAGTCATAGGGAAGTATATATACACAGGTACTACATAACTTCATTGAACAAAATGGGCTGTTGTTGATGGTTGGCAGGTCCGAAATACAGGAAGCTGGATGGAAATCGGGAACAGCATTAGCCATTTTGGGATTATGAGTGCCCAAGTTGTGTTTGTACTGGTGCTTTTTGCCGTGACAAACGTATATACAAAAGATATCAAGACAAGATCAGATCATCAATTCTCACGGAAAGCTTTGTGATTCTTTTTTAATCTTGAAAGTTTCTTACAGGTTCATTTAGAGATCAAGACCATTCATTGTGTGTACATTAGCTTATTACTGAAGTAGGATTTTTTGTATTTAGAATGGATAGAACCTATACATCACTACCAGACTAAACTAAAAGCAAAAGGGTGCAGGAAACAAATTACTACTAGATACGATGGTATTAGTGGGTGGATGGATGGATCATATATCTTAATCCCTTTTTTGTTTTGTTTTTTTTTTTTTTTTTTTTTTTGTCACTTTGAAATATGCATTTTTATGGGTTTGGTTATGTTCAATGTTCCTACTTCCTACGACTTTTTCATTTTTTTTTTTTTTTTTTTTCCCTGAGTAGAATACAGTACCCTCATCAATAATCACAAGGTAATGTAACGCACGACATTGAGATTCCTTAGAAGGGTGGAATAGTCGTTCAACTCAGTTATTCCCACTCTGTCGTTCTTTGGAGATTGTTCCCTCCCTGAAAAGAAAAGAAAAGAAAAATACATATATATACATATATATATACATGATGTTCTTTCTCATCGGGGACTTCAAACATGTCAAGAATATAAATTTAACTCTTTACACATGATTATTCTTAGTGAAATTTACACTTGAGAAGCTAAGTGAAAACATCTAAACAAAGAGAGTTATACCATTAGACTATTACCTTTGTTCTCGATAATTTAATATATTAAACTTACAAAATTGAATACAAAGATGGTCGATCATGTGATTTTATTTACATTCATGATTTATTAGGACACCAGTGTAGTGTTCAGAATACACGCCGGAAAACTCGGTCTTTAGTTTTCTTCCTCTCCCATTTTATTATTATTATTATTATTATTTAATTTTTCAGTAGCATTATTTAAACTATTCTCACAGAAGAGAAGTAACATACGCTACATCCATTCATCATTCTTTTGTCTGGATTCATTTCAGCTTCTTTTACATACGTACATATTTTTTTTTCTTTCCTGTTTAAAAATATATTATAATGTATTTTTATAAATTGAAGTTTGGACTTAGAATGACAATTAAAATCTTACTTGCGAGTCATTATTATTGAAAAATTTCTTATTTGACTAGGTTCAAAAATGAAAATGGTGATTCTCTAAAAATCTAAATCCCTATTTCCATCCTCTTCACTTTATCCACTAAACTATATATAGAGAGAGAGAAAAAAATAAAATTATTAATAATTATAATATCAAATTATTAATATTTATTAAAGATGAATCATAATAATTATTTAAATAAATATTAAATTGAATATAAATAAATAAAACGTTATTATATATTTTCTTAATTTATATAATACATAACCATAAACAATCATAATAATTATTATTGATATTTTTTTATAAAAATAAAACATAAAAAATATAGGGTATATTACAAATAGCTCAATAATTGATACACTTTAGGTGTATCTCATGAATTTAAAATGCATCATTTGAGTAAAAGGTTTTAAACGCCTATTTAATAACTGTTCAGAAAATCTTCTATACAAACAATGTGGGATTCCAATTCACAAACAAGATGAAAATTTTTGTTGGAAATGTAACTTTTATTCTCTGAGTCTCTATAGAGGAAGATAAAAAATATATGTGAGCATTAAAAATGGGAATAATAAGCTAGTTGTCATCCCCTTTTTCCGTATCATCTCGGCAATTGGCACTGGCCATGGCTCAATACGAACACATGCACCAGTCTACCGACGTGCCAACTTTCGTTCGCCCCCACATTCCCCTCCTTGGACCCTACTCTCACAGCTCACAAGTCCCGTGATTGGTGCTCCACGCGTCTAATTTTTCCCTGGCCCCTGCACATGCTCACACCCCAAAACCTACTCCTTCGCATCTCTTTGCCTGCCTGCTTACAGCTTAGGCGCTTTAGCTCTTCAAACGAACGAAAATACTCCCTTTTAATTTCCCCCCCTCTTTTTTTTTTTGGTTTTGTTTTCTATCTCATCCTCCCTCTAAAATCTGATATCTGAAAAGAAGCACACACCCTTTTTTTTTTTTTTTTTTTTTTCTTTTACTGTTTAATTTATTGATTTTTTTTTTTTTGCTTTGGGTAAATAATATCTCACAAGGGGTTTTTTTTTTTTTTTTTTTTCTTTTTTCTTTTCCTGTTTACTTTCTGGATTCTTGTTCTTGCTAGAGTTAAGAGTTTTTGGTAAGAACTAAAGGGAGTAGCTGTGTCTCGGACAGCACAGTTCTGCTGATGGCTTTGATTTTGCCATTGTTTGTTCTCTTATCACTGTTCTTCACACCCTCATTATCGTCGCAGTCCCAGTCCCGTTACCGTCAGCCTTACCTCACCACTAACTATTACCAGAGAAGATGCCCGAGATTTGAGCAGATCATGCAAGAAACCACCACCAGTAAGCAGATCAGCTCCCCGACCACCGCCGCTGGTACTCTCCGCCTCTTCTTCCACGACTGCTTTGTTCTTGGCTGCGACGCCTCCGTCCTCATTTCCTCCACCCCTTTCAATAAGGCCGAGCGCGATGCCGATATCAACCTTTCCCTCCCCGGTGATGGGTTCGACGTAGTTGTCAGGGCCAAGACTGCCCTAGAGCTCGCTTGCCCTGGGGTTGTCTCCTGTGCCGACATATTAGCCGTGGCAACCAGGAACCTGGTCACCATGGCCGGCGGGCCTTATTACCCAGTGAAATTAGGCCGCAAAGACGGATTGGTGTCCAAGGCTTCGACGGTGGAGGGGAATCTACCCCGGCCCACAATGTCTATGAATGAAATACTAAAGATTTTCGAGTCGAGAGGTTTTTCAGTTGAAGAGATGGTGGCCCTCTCCGGTGCGCACACAATAGGTTTCTCGCACTGCAAGGAGTTCAGCTCCAACGTTTACAATTACAGCAAGACGGTACAAACCGATCCCTCGTACAACCCGAGGTTCGCCGGTGCGCTGAGGAATGCATGTGCAGATTTCCGGAATAACCCCACACTGTCCGTGTTTAACGATGTGATGACTCCCAACAAATTCGACAACATGTACTACCAAAATCTACCGAGGGGAATGGGGCTGTTGTCGTCGGACAGAGCCCTGATGTCTGATCCAAGGACGAGGCCTTATGCAGAGTTGTACGGGAGGGACCAAAACGCATTCTTTAAGGCATTTGGTCAAGCAATGCAGAAGCTCAGCGAGCATGGAGTGAAGACAGGACGGAGAGGAGGGGAGATAAGGCGGAGATGCGATGCTTTCAATTACTGACGACAAATGACAGTAATTATGAAATGAAATGAAATCGATTGCATTTATATATGTTCAATTTTTGTTCGTTTCCGATTTCCGATTCTTCTTCTTCTTCCTTTTTCTTTCCTTTTGGTGGGTGGCTGTGACAAATTAGATAATTTGATGTAGTATACTGGAGTGTGTTCCTTCTTTCAGTTTATTTCAGCCAACACTGCAACTGCATATTATTACCCTCCCCTCCCCCAATATATATATATACATACATATACATACATATACATACATATATAAATATAATTTACGTGTTGATGTGATGCATCCCCTTCCTTTTACTTGTTACAGAAAGTGGTTTTGAATCCGGAATTTCATTGCTTAGAAATTAGGAGTCCATTTTGGGATGAATAAATTGATGCATTCTTTATTACTCGAACAATGAAAACCGCTACCACTTGGAGGGGAATTTCTTGAAAAGAATGAGAAAGAAATGCTTAGTTGGGATACCCATCACTTTTAATACTCTTTTCTTTTCTTTTTTTTTTTGTTCTATCACATCTTTTCATTGAGAGATTTTTTTTTATTAGTGTAAAGTTAAAATAAAATATTCTTTAAAATTTATTTTGTTTTAAAATATATATATATATATATATATATATATGATAAAATAATTATTTAGATAAAATTTTATAAATGCATTAATAATATAATTATTTAAAATATTAAAAATGTTAAAAAAATAAAAATATATCATATTAATACATTGTATTATATTTATATCAGTAGATTTTACATTTTTCCACTTACAAAAAAAAAAAAAAAGATTTTACATTTTTCCTCAATATTACACTTATTAATTTTCCTTAAAATATTAATAATTCATAAATAAAAAATTAAAATATATTTATGAATACTTTTTAATACTTTTATAATTAATATTCTATCACTTATGTATTTATTAATATTATTCTAAAATTAAATTATAACATTCATAAATATACTTTCGTATCCATAACATGGAGTTCTTCTACCCCTGTTGTTATACATACAATACAGAATTTGACTTTTTCTTTCCCCTTTTAAGGATTACTTTTTCTACTCAGCCAACAAAAAAAAAAAAAAAAAAAAAAAAAAAGGGATTACTTTTTCTGGATAATTTTACTTTCTTTTTATCTCTTCAAAAAAAGAAAAAAAAAAAAGGGTGGATGACAACTGACAAAGCGCTCCAGAGCTACAGATAATAAAACAAGACTTTCCAGAACGCAAAGAAGAGAAAAAGAAGACAAGCACAGATAATTTCCACAATGGCCTCTTCAGTTCAGGGGACATTTTCTCACCTTTTTTATTACTATTTCCTTTTCGTACCATTTTACTTCCCTTTCAATTTCTGTGCTATTCTTGGACAAAACTTCATTGACTAATCTATCTCTTAAAAATAATACTACAATAATTCAGAGAACTAACCAAAATGGTTTAAATTTAGGGCCCGGTTGACCAACCAGGTTGTGAGCTCTCACACACACACATATTACAGTATCCCGGAATATGTTAGGTCTACATTTAGTCTCAAAGAAGGCTAAGTTGACAAGGATGCTTCTGCCTTCATTAATGCTGCTTATATTCCAGTCCATGCTACACCAATGTTGACATTAATTGTGCTTATCTAGCAATTTTTAACAACAAATGACAAAGACAATTAAATCTTCTTTGTGACACAAAAAGAAAGGAAGGACTCACTTGTTTTGCCTTTAGCCTTGGGATTCCTATGCCATTCTAGTGCCAGTCATTCAGACATTGTTCCTTTCCCTTGAATTCCTGCCATTCCTCCTCTGCTCTGGGGGAGAGAGACACACACAAGGATAGATGTTAAGTACACTGGCAAACAAAGTAACAGCAGTCATACTGAGAACGGCTCTGCTCGACAACTTCTAATTCATAATTATGATTACTTACGATACCATAATAAACATATTTACACAACCCAGAAGTGATTTTTCTGATCACTGTGCTTCCAATTTTAGAATGTTGGAAACATTAGACCTCCTACTTCACAAAATAATTGGCACCAGGGATTAATGAAGTTACTAAATAAATTCCATCAGTTACAAAGGAGACTAACAAATTACCCCATATGAACTTGAGAGAGATCAATCAGTTCACAGATTTGTCTAGTGAAGTAAAAATAATAAAGATAAGAGTTCATGTTTTAGAACAAAACACTGTCCAAAACCTTAGGGGAAAAAGAAAACAGTAATTTAAAGCTACAGGAAGTAGCATTTTTACACAAATACCAGGACTAGAGATTTTCTTGCTCTGAGTTGGAAAGCCGTGATGGAATGTCTCCAAGAACTATAAATTTCAGCACATGAATAGCAAACTGTAAATGAGGAACTCATACCTTTATCGCTTGATATCTTCAAGTGTTCTCAAAACTTTGATCTCCATTGAGAACCAAAGAAAACTTCTACCAGGATGGCACATAACTCTTTTCTTAAGAGATAAAACGGCAGTAACACGGATTATGCTAATACATAGTAGTCCAATAACCTACACCCTCAAGGTCGAAAGCCCCCTACTAACTTCCTCTCTTTCTTCATATAACATTTTTCAGTAGCAGAATCAAAGGTGTGGATGCAGAAATTCTATTTTACTGCTTAATGTAGTACCTCCATTTCGGCATGGATGACAATATTGAAGAAAACCCTTATCATTCTGAAAATCCTTTCTAATCTCATAACATAATCAGGAGAAGGAAGATGAGACCAAAGAACAATGGAGAAATCGGAATCCATTTCCCGATTTCTCCATTTGTTATACAGGATATATCTGCCTATATTGCATTACCAACACCAATACTTCCACAGAACACAACCAATAACTAATATCACTATCATATTAAAATCGAAACCACAGCACCAGCATCTGAAGCTTGAACTCATCAACAAACGGTAGTAGTAAGAGAAAAGTTGACCAAAATCCAGAAAAAGGAAAACTTTGAACTAAATAAGAAAAATAATCCAGTATATCAAATATCAAACCAGAAAAACAGTACTTGCACTTCATAGGGGAAGGGAGGAAAAAAAGGGGGAAAAAAAAAAGAAAAAAAAAAAGAGATAATTTCAATCTTTTGCATCTCTTTCAAATCCATTCCACACTCATCTTTATTTACACCTGTTCCTTCCAGAAAATCAATGTGGATGAGAGATAAACAAGTAAGTATTGAGAGCAAAATAAAATCTGCACAAGCACAAAAACAACTATGCAAAACTTGCACGTAATTACAAACCCGTACCCAAAGATTAGATGTTCAGAAACTAAAAATTCAGCCTGGTTTTCCCTGGAATTGCGACCCGATTGATGCTACATTTGAACTCTTATCATTGTCAGAATTAAGCAACTCTTCCCAGTCCACTACCTCCTCCTCCTCCTCCTTCTGAGTCAGCACCTCCAGAATCCTCCTCACCTTCTCTCGAGCTCTCTCGCTTTGAATATCCTCCAATTTCCTTAACACTTGCTCGGCATTAGCTTCCTTAGCCAATCCCCTAAACCTCAAGCCACCGTGGCTCAACCCGTACAAAGCCACAAGAAAACTTTCTTGAGTCGAACTCGAGTCAAAATCACCACGATTTAGAATATCCACAAAGCACTCCACTGCACCGCCATCAAGCATTGCCGTCCGTCCTTCCAAACTTGCTGCCAAATTGCATAGCACCAATAGAATCCGACATACCATGTGACCCGATTTTACCATGCCCAGCAGAACTTGGACAGACCCAAGCTTCACCAGTTTAATCCGATTGCTTTGAACTAGAGAAAGATGATATAGAGCAAGTGCCGAGTCATGCCGAGTGCGCTCAGACTCGGACCTCAGGGAGTGGAGAAGCGGGGGTAACGCTCCTAAGACTCCAATTGCAGTCTTGTTCTGATCGTCAAGTGCCAAACTGAAGAGGGCACCTGCAGCATGATCCTGGGCGTCAGGGAACCCTCCCCTTAGAACATCAATTACAGGCGGAACAATGCCTGACCGGACCATTTTCACTTTGTTTTCATTCTCCAAGGATAAATTCACTAGCACTGCAACCGAATTCACCTGAATGGACGCGTATCTAGAGGTGATCAATGACCGGAGAGCGGAGAGTAGTCGAGAAGTACAAAGATGGACCCGAGATTCTTCACGGGTTCGGGTGAGTTTCCGAAGAGAAATCAGTGCATCCTCTTGTTCGAACACTTGAGAGCTTTTGAGTTTGGCAACGAACTCGTCTTCTTCAAGCGAATGAAGGCTCGAGTTTTCCGTATCAGAGAACGATGAAGATGAAGAATAACAAGAGGGCCTAGTGGTTAGAGTCAGAGGAGTGGTGGGTCCGTTGACCGCCGCCGCCACAGATTCTTCAGAGCTCGAGGAAACGTGAGTCGGTAGTATCCGGTCACTCTTTCCCGCAGAAACCAACGAGTTGACTTTTTCCAATTGAGAATTCGTAGAATTTTGGGAGCTCGCGATTAGTTTGCCAACAAGTTTTTCAGCAGAGTAAAAGTCCAGGGGTTTTGGAGAGTTTGAGAGGGAAGATTGACACCAGTTGAGGATGGTGGACTTGAGAGCGAGATTGGGGATGATGGTGGAGAAATCAGGAACCGAGCCATCAGGGAGGGTAGGCTTAAAGTTAAGGGACTTGCAGGCATTAACACAATTGCGCTCAAAGGTGTGGCCGGAAGAGACGATGACTGGGTCGGCCATCAAGAAGCCAGAAACGGGACACAAGAATTCTTGAGGAGGGTTTTGCTTGGGGGACCTGTGGAAGTATATTTTCCACCTGTGCTTGCCACTCCCCATCACTTTTACCCCCCCCCCTTCACCTTTCTCAGAATTACCGGGACTATACTATCTAGAAAATCCTCTGGTCCTGATAAAAATCATTTCGGACAAAATAGGGAAAAACTAAGTAGAAAGTTGGAGAGCCAAACGCGAGAAGGAGGGGAGAAATCCATAGACGGTCGAACTATGAATATTATCAGCAAGGCTCTGAAACAAAACATAACGAAAAAGAAATTTAGCAAAAAAAAAAAAAAATTGTTGCTCAACGACACAGAATAAGGAATGAGGATCGACGAGGAACGGTTGATAACAGTGAGAGAAGAAGTGCAAGGGAAAGAGAGAGAGTAGTGGTAACCCAGTAGTACAACGGAGGAAGCTCAAAAACAGCCATGGAAGGAAGCTACTAATAACGGACGACGGAGAGATGTACGATACAGAAGATTCAGGAATAGGAGGCAGCGGGTGATTTGAAAGTCACGAGAGGACAGTTGGAGAGAGTAAAGACATATTTTTAGTGGTTTCTGGCCGGAAAAAGAATACAAAATACAGGATGACGTCGAAAGAGACGGGAGAGAAATCATTCCTTTCAGATTTCACCTACGGCTATGAAAGAGAGAGAGAGAGAGAGAGAATGGAGTGTTTTGAGTATTGTCTTCCATGTTTATGACCCTTTTTTTCTCCAAAAAGGTTCCATATTACCCTTTTATAATTTGCCCTTCTATTATACTCTCTTCCTCCAAAAATCACGTTGTCCTTTGATATTAATTTTTTTTTTAAATACTTTTTAAAAATATATATATTTAAGTAATTTATTAATAATATAATAAATTATACGTAATTTAAATTCATAATTTATATGTTAAATTATTATTCACCAAAAGAAAAGTTTAAATATTGACTTATTTGTTTAATTAAATATTACATAAACACAACATATAATATATATATATATATATATATATATAATATAAGTGCATTAATATTTATATTATTGTAAATAAAAATTTTAAATTATTTATCTAAAAAAATTTTAAGCAGTTATTAAATAAAATTATAAAATCTTTTATTTAATAATATATTTTGAAATTCGTGGGATACAGCACAAATATATGCGCTAAAGCTTTAATAGCATATATTTGATAAACATTAATTTTGATATTGAATGAATGATAATGTGGTAAAAAGGTGCAATTATTGGTGTTGGGTTCGTGACTTAATTCTTAAGGTTGTTTGGAGTGCACTGAGTCAAGGTGTTTTAGGCTGTCTTTCATTCTCTCTTTTTCCCGAAAGGAAAAACATCCCCTTGTTTTGCTCTATTAATAAAGTCCTCCTATCAATATCTTTATTTATTTATTTATTTATTTTTAACTCCGTATCTTTATCAATTAATTCGAAAATGATTTACAGGGATATACCTTTAAGATTAGAGCACATGGCTAAAATTCGGCACAAAGCCATCCTTGCTAAAAACTGAACCTAGGTATTTCACTTGACAAGCCAGGTGGAGACACTAAATAAGAAGAATTATACCTTATATCTCTTAACTTTACTAAAATTGAAAAATGGATATTTTTCTTTTTTTTTTTTTTTTTAATATTAAAATATCTCTTAATTTTATTTATTTTAATAAAAAAAATTAATAAATACGGTGTAATATATTTAATGTAACAAATAAAAATAAATAAATACATTATATATATATATATATATATATATTCTTCCCCTTTGTTTAATAAAGCACCTAACAATAATTCCATATTGATCTATTTATTTATTTGATTTTATTAAATGGATGAATAGAATTTTATTTTAATTAACTTTTTTTTTTTTAACAATACATTATTACATATAAAACTTAAACACGAAGCCTCTTTCTTATAATATGAATAGTCCTGATTATATATATATATATAAATTTACTTTATTTGGAATGATTAAATTATATTTGGTTAGTGCATAAGTTGAGAAAAGGTGATTTTTTTTTTTTTAATAAAAGTTAATAATTGTTTGGATAATATTTTTATTTTGATAAAAGTTAAATTTAATATATATAATAATAATATAATTATTACAGAATTGATAAATAGAAATATATTTTAAAAATATACATATCTGTAAATTCTATAAGTAGATTTCACTTTTTTTTTTTTTTAGTTTATCAATCAACCACATGAGTCTAAAATTGTCTAAAAATACTACTATAACTCAAATTTAATTTTAATGAAATTTTTTAAATTATGTAGTATCCAAAATAATTAATGATATCAACTTAGTCAACCTAGTCCAGAAGACTTAACTTAGTGGTAACAGTTTCACTTATAATCCGAGAAATCATGAGTTCGAAATACGTCGGAGGAGGCAAAAGTGAGAGAAGTATGCAAGGAAATGGAATGCACTGAAAACATACCATGTTACTAGCTATTATAAGTAATCAAAATTCAATACATACATATATATATATATATATATAAACATAAAAGAGGAAAGCTAGACATACATATAATAATTAGTAGTGGTGGTGCTGAATTATATAGATAGAGAGGTCTAAAGCAATGATATTCCATCAAATTATTCATCAAAAAAAAAAAAAAAAAAAATTGATATTCCATCAAATTTGTTTCACTTTTACACTTTTCTCTTGCCTCTCTCTTAATTCTTTCTTCTGTCTATTCATTTATTATTATTATTATTATTATTATTATTAAAACAACAAGCAATTTCTATTTTTTGACCATGCATGCAACCCAACCAAACCACATGATACATTTATTGGTTTTATTCTGCATAATTAATATATACATACATAGGCAAATTGGCATAAATAGTCCCCAAATTATGGTCGACATTGGTCCTTGAATTATATCAAATTATGTGAGATTGGTCATTTTGTCAAAAATTTTTATTATTTTTTCGTTAATTTAAAAAAAAAAATTGCCCAATGTCATTTTAGTCATTTCAATATGATATTATATAAAAGAAAAATATATTATTGATACAAATACATATACATATATAGTCATTTTTCTTGTTTTCTTTACCGTACATATATATACATATATGTTGGCCTTTTGTTGTTGTTTTTTTTTTTGTATAATATTATTATAATATTATTATAAAATGACTAAAATTTTATTGGGTAATTTTTTTTTTTTTTTGAAATTAACGGTAAAATAATAAAAAATTTTAATAGAATGACTAATTTCATAAATTTAACATAATTCAAGAACCAATGTAAAAAAAAAAATTAATTCAAAGACTAATGTCTCCAAATGAACATAATTTAAGGACTATTTATACCAATATGCTTATATACATATAATGTTATATGATGAAGAACACCTATTCATAACTATTTATCGATCTGACTTTTAATGTGTTAATTCTCTGATTATCTATAAAAAAAAAAAAAAATTGATGAACACAGATTAATGGTGGAGAGATAACGTGCTACTGGTGGATATAGATATGTATGTGTGTGTGTGTGTGTATTATTGGTTAGTATTGGGATGTCTTAAAAAGAAAAAGTTAATTCAGGCATTGCAGTAGTGGACTCCGAAGAAAAAAAAAAAGTGTGTGTGTGTGTGTGAGTGTGAGAGAGAGAGAGAATTCATTAATATGGTTGTAACTTTACAGAAAGAGTAGGAAAATGATGGATTCTTTACAAATTGGCATCTTCCCGCGCCCTTTTCTCTTTTGTTGCTCGTGTCGTTTCAATCTTCTCAGCCAATCATGGCTTCTCCCTCCATTCCATGACATGTCCATGATGTTTCTTCGAGTAAGCTCTCCTTGCTATCCATACACTTAGATTTGGTATTTCTTGTTTTTTTTTTTTTTTTTTTTTGACAGTGGCATTTGGGACTTTTTCGATCCAAACTAATCCACTCAAAGAGGCTTAATAATGTGAAGATATTTCAAACACCCGAGTGAGGTTACTCTTACACCTCTTGGCAAGCCAGGAGGAAAGGGAGATTCGACCCCTAGATCTCTTGGCAAGCCAAAAGTCTAAGGAAAGAAACCTGACCAACATACCAGGGAGAAATTCCTCTCTTTTGTTTATTTATGTACAGGAGAAAAGAGTTAAGTAGAGCTGTAAACGAGTCGAGTTGAACCAAACATTGAATGTTTGGGTTCAGTTTGTTTAATTTTCGAGCATTGCTCGAGTAAGCGCATTTAATGTTTTGAACATAAAATTTTGTTCGATTTCGTTCGATTATTTATTCGTATAGTTCGAAAATTGTTCGAGTTCGGCTCGTTTAATAAATAATAAAAATATCTAAACACACAAATTAACTTTAATAGTACATAATTAAAGTTAATATTAAAAAAAAATAGTAAAGAAAGAAAGGGAACCTAACCTTAACCTATAAATTATATAAATATAATATTAATATATAATAATTTATATAATATATAAATATTAAAATTTGTTGACAAACAATTGAACGTTTGCGAACATTGTTCGAGTTTGTTCGAAAATTAATCGAGCTTAATAAAATGTTCGAGCTCGATTCGTATAATAAATAAACGAGTTCAAACGAATTTTATTCGTGAACCGCTCGATTCATTAATAGCGCTAGATTTAAGGAGAAAAAAAAAGAGTATATATAGGGGATATTCTGATGAGATGAGAAGATCCAAGTTTGGCCCAAATAGTTCTTGATCTATTGATCCATTTTAAAGGTAGGCCCAAAGATTCAAGAAGCTATTCTCCCCACTTTGTGACCCAAGGAAAAAAGGATTCGTAAACTCTCGAACAATCGGGGCTTTGAAACCGACCCACTTCTACGGACGCGTAAGACCCACATGACGGCTTCGCGTACGCACCGATCCGCGAGTTTTTATCCATCGGTGCAAAATATTTTCCATTCTATTTAATAAATATATAGATTTTATATATATTAGTTAAAAAAATAAAATAAAATTGAAGAAAATCATGGAGAACGATTAAAATTTGACTTGTGCTCCAAGCTAAGGTGGGATTGCAATTACCCTTGGTTACTTATATAAGGCAAGGAGGAGGCTGCACTCTCTGAATCTGCAATTGAATTGAGATTTGTGGAATTTCTTGCTCCTTCAATAAAACTATTTCTGTGCGTTCTCTGTCGTTACTGCAATTCAATCACAAGAGGAAAAAGAATTAGGAAGGAGGATATGGCAGGAGGAACGGAAGCTTTTCCAGATTTAGGAAGGCACTGCCAACTTTCCGATTGCAATCAGCTTGATTTTCTCCCCTTCAAGTGCGATGGTTGTCAAAGGGTAAAGACCATTTAAGCTTTCCCCTTTTGTCCGCACTTCTTGCTTTTCTTCGAGACTCAGTGATTCTTACAAAATTAGCTCCATCTGAACCTTTTTTTTTTTTTTTTTCCCCTCTTATGTATTAATTTGCAGGTGTTCTGCCTTGAGCACAAATCGTCCAAATCCCATGACTGCCCAAAAGCGGACCATAATAGCCGGAAGGTTGTAGTCTGCGAAACGTGTTCCATGGCAATTGAGACCACAGGGCATAACAGAGAAGATGAAAAACTCATATTGGAGAAGCACGAGAAATCAGGGGATTGTAACCCAGGCAAGAAGGTGAAGCCCAAGTGCCCAGTGAAACGGTGCAGAGAAGTTTTGACCTTCTCTAATAACAGCACCTGCAAGATTTGTCAGATCAAGGTTTGCTTAAAACATCGATTCCCAGCCGATCATGACTGTAAGCCCAAGTCGCCGTCATCTTCTATCCTGACTAGGGAAAGGAGAGAGATCAATAACAGGTTTTTGGATGCCTTGGCCGCCAGGAAAGGAAAAGATTGTGCAAATAAGGGTCGCGCTGCGTCACCGCCTACCACCCCTTCTGTCAAAGCTTATTGATGAACCATATATTAGAATCTATTCCCCATTTCCCCATTACTTTTATGAATGTTTTTACATGTAAATATGTTTTACTAATTTTTTAAATTACAAATTTTAATAATATTGCATTTTTTTGTATAAAAAAAAAAGGTTGAATAATAATTCAGATCAGTACAATTTAATTTATCCTATTGATTCAGATTATTATTTGCTTGATTACAACTTGAACCATGCCTTAGGCATCTGTAATATTTTCCCAATTTATTCAACAGCAGGCTACATACTCACGAAATTCCTCGCCTTAAGAAGGAAATACACTAAAAAAACAAAAAGAAAATTACAAAAAGAAGAAGAAAATTACATCTTCCATCTCAATTTCCATATTACACTGCTGACAGCAAATTTCGTCAAGAAGTAGGCCGTTTTGATCGGCTTAACAGTGCCAAGAGAATCTTCTTTCTTGGTCCCTGTACATCAAAATTACTTAAAATCAGAATTCCACTTGGTGATAAAAATTACCATGCAAGAAGTGGGCATCTGTGGACACATTCGTATGCAGTCACCAGCGAACAAATTCATGAACATCCCCTAAGTAATGACAAAAGACAATAAAAAAGAGTGCTAAGAAGAAAGCAGCTTTGGAGTTTCAATAACCATGGACAAAGTGAATGAATGACATTTCTTATATGCTTTCCAGAAAGTAACTTTACCATTGGTATCCCCAACTCCTTCAGATCACGTTCCCCCATTTGTTTCAGTGCAGCCATGTCAATCTACGAGACAAAATAAATGTTGTAAAGCCATTACATGAATAGCATCTTACTCATGCACCGAAAAAAAGGAAGGATAGCATTTTATGGTCAAATTTTCTCTCCATTAAACATGTTCTTAAGAATTAAGACAAGAAAAAGAGCACACCAATAACAAGTTGTATAACACCACCAATCTCTAGGATGACTTGTCAGTTATCGTTTTAACTATAATTATAATTTTCTGACAAAAAATTATTTAAACTTGAGAATAGTACCTATACCTATGAAATACCTCAAAGGTACCCCAATACCCTAAGTAGACATAAGATGAAGCACAAGATTAGAATAATTGCATTCTCTACATAAGCCTGGCAGACCTATGATTGTTTGCCATCACTTTGCCATCTACTTCTAACTTAAGCAACCAAGAAATCACTAAATAAGGCCATTTTGCTTAAATGGCAAACCACATTGAGAGTGTAATAAAATGTGTGTATCGTTAGGGTATGAAAAAAAAAAATATATATATGGAATGGACCAGGGAAAAACTGTAACTTGTTCCATAAAAAGAAACTTTAGAAATGAGAAAATTGCTTCTTGTATTCTCATCCAAAAAAAAAAAAAAAAAAATTCAAAAGTGCAAGTAAATCATATTCTTACTCTCAACATATTTGGAATATCACCCCCCCTCACTGATACCCACTCTTCTAATGACTACTTAGTTTTACCCAACAAGTAGAGGAGTAGTAGATATTCCTCTGACATATGCCACTAAAAGCAATATACATAAGCAGCAACACATACTGCTCCATGCATATAAGAAATGGAGTACATTACAAAACCTTAAAATTGTGCAAAGTCTTCAGTTATATGTATATAGCTGTGACCATTTAACTGAAACAAATCCCTTACCTCCTCAGCTTGAAAATGGATGGCATACTTCCCCAAACCAAGTGAATGCAAGAGGCTACTCACAGTCAGAGGTTCTTCCTATTTAACACAAAGGAAAGAACGTTAAAAGGCAACAAAGCAGTATAAGAGGCAGCTAATGCAGGGTTTTTTCTGGAATGAAAAAAAGGAAGACCACGAACTATTCAGCTCAGGCACATTAACATCACATCATACCAACTTTCTTGGAACTAAAACCAAACTTATTTAGATAAGGAGACAGAATTAAACAAAGTTAAAACGGTTAGTTTTGCCAACTGTTGATTTAACATGGAAGTAAAAACTGGTTTCTATTAAATTCAGAATGAAGGTTGTAGAGGAAGGGAATATACAGGGTATGTGCTCCTTGGTATGCTACTACTTGCTGATGGGAATTCCTTGATGGACTTGCACATATCCAGGCTGGTTCTTGTGCTTGAAGTCATAACTGACATTGATGAAGAGGCCTTTGGATTGGCATGCATCATATAACCAATCCTTGGAGCATCAATTGGCCTTGATGGTGGCAGTCGAAGCACCTCAATAGACCTAGAGGATGACATGCCACCAGAAATTCTAGGAATGCTATCTCGGGATTTTGGTCTTAGTCTATCCATATAGGGGGAACTGTAAGAACTTTGTAAAGATTCCACCTGTTGCGATTCACCAGCTCTTCTTGATGGTGGAATATTTCTCGGCAAGGATCCTTCAGGCCATTCTGAAGATTGAATGGTTCTTGGCATTTTCTCCCATTGTTCAATCCTCTTCTGCTGCTCTAGTTTCACTTTCTTATCCATTCTCTTGCGCAAAAGCTTCAAACGGAGGTCATTTCCACTAATCTTTGCATCTATCACAGTGTTATTCTTATTCTTAAGGATTACAGTTAATATTTATATACAAAGATGTGAGAGGTAGTGTGGCAAGCAATATAGTCAATAGAATTTTAAGGTATTACCACCAGAGACATCATATCTAGTACTCCATGGGATTGCATCCCCTTGCACTCTGAGAGAGTTGTCCCAATTGCCACAAAGAAATTAAAGAAAATCAGCACCAGTAGTCTCCCTACATGGTCTCTCAGAAAGCTTCCACCAGAATAATTGAATAAAAATTTGGCAATAAGTAAACTTCATACATGGTATCAATTAATTCTTTCAGTCAATTTACTAATCACTAATTTTGGTTATTCCCAATACCTTACGTTTCAAAAAAGGAACTAAGCCAAGATTCATCCAAAACCTAGGTAAAAGTGCACCTTTTCTTTGCGGAAAATAACGAGTCTTGAGCATTTCTATCTGCTAGAGATCTTTTGCTCCCTGATAAGTTGGAAGCATCACCCAAGAAATTATCAGGGATGGGCCACGGCCTCTTTACCACTTTCTGCAAATTAAAAAAAAAAAAAAAAAAAACCAAAATTTACAAGAGAAATATATGATTCAATGATCTAACGGAATTATGTTATTATGGTTTCAGGGGTCCAGAAAGTAGAATTAAAATTCAGCTGACTAAACCAAATAGACCGCTCCGCAGTTACAATGTTAAAAATTGGTTCAAGCACAAAGACAATCCACAACAATGCGGGAAGAGCAAAATTAAAAACGAATACCCAGGTCAAAACCACAGTTTGTGTCCCCAATTGAAGAATAATAATACTAAGAGTAAGAAAGGTGTATATATACTTGACCGGAGCTCCCCAGGGTGATGGTCACCTGAGTTCTGGACATCTTTGATCTCTTTAGTCTCCCTTGAAAAGTACAAGAAGCTGGTTTTTTTCTTGTTTCCCCCCCCACCGAATGAGCTTAAATCTCCACAGCTAAAGGTCTCCTGGATGACAGACCTAGCCAAATTTACAGTCTCGTTTTTACAGATGATCCCAAAATGACAAACGAGCTAATCATTCATCTTCTCGAACTCTCCAAAAACCCTTCCAGTGGAGAGTGGGAAGAATGAAAATGTTAGTTAAAAGAGAAGCTGCAGCGTACGATCCAGGAGGTGAGCTTAGAGAGAGCCTAGCGAGACTGACTGGGAGAAAATGATTTTGACTACTTTGTGTAAAGAAAATTCGGGCAAAGTGTTAATGAAAGCATACACACCTAAAAAAAAAAAAAAGAAAAAAATGAAAGCACATCTTACCTTAACCTTTCTTTCGTATGCATATATATATATATATATATATATATATATAAAGAATTCTATTTTCTCCTCAAACTTATCTTCTTTTTTTTTTTAATTTTTATTTTATTTTATAAATTTTAGTCTTAAAACAATATCACTGTTATTTGATTATTAATTTAATTCCGTTATTTCGCTCCAATTAGAGTAATACTTACGCAACAATTTTTTTTTTTTTTTTAAAAAAAAAATTAAAAAGAAAGAACCTTTAGAACCCAAAAATAGTGCAGCAGAGAAAACCAACAATTTCCATATGATCGTCACTACTGTTAGCCATGGTGACAAATGTTAAAAATATAAATATACACACACATAAATATAATTATATTAAAAAATTAATGAATTCGATGTTTAACATTTTTAGATTTTTAATATGTTAATTATTTATATATATTAATATGTATACATATATAAATTTGAAATGGATGAAATAACCTTTTTCTTCTTCTCCTTTTTGATGGGAACAACAAGAGACACTAACAACTAAGTCCTAATAATGGCACTGAATAACCATACACTTTTTTTTGAGCTCTTTTGATTTGAGGGAAAAAAAAAACAGAAAATAAAAAAGACGTTTAATCTTATGATAAAGCTGTAAATCTGTTGAACGTCTTTCTGTCTAGAATTTGAATTCAGTTAAACTTCTTTCTTTAATAGTATGGAAAGATTCAGTTTATCGCGTAGTACCATTACAATACGAATATGAACTTCATAGAAATAGTATTTCCTAACACTGGTTAGAGTCGGAGGATTAAATTAGGCTACTGTTTTATTAAGTGCCAAATTTCTAGTCTACATATTTCTGCCGCATATTTACACCGTCTGTCCAAAGACAAAAACAGTGAGCAATTCTTGTAGTACTGTCTCGTACCTACATTGATGACCGGAGATACATGGCCAAGTAACTCACGAATTATCTCAGTTATTGGTAAGAGATTTATCATTGCTTTAGTTTGAGAAAAGCGTGCAAGCAAGCAATTTCATACATTGAATACATTAGAATAATGCTATTCTCGAACAACATTTACATAGGGGAGAAGGTTGATTAGGTAAAGCAAAAACAATGAACCAAAAGGATCAGATATTTGCTGTTGTTTCCTTTATCTCCTCGACTGTGATGCTCTGCAAAGCAAACACATTTAAGACATGGGATGAGAGAGCAAGAAGCAAACTCCAAACAGTTATAACAAGAACCCAAAAACCGGAGTGGTCCCCATTGCAATAACATCAGGGTCCAGACGGACAAAGATTGCATGCAAGACATACTTTAGATGGAACTCAATTTAGTTGCACAAAATGCACTGTTGATGGTTGAGTTACCTGTTCATTGCCAGCAAAGTCATTATCCGGGGTCAGAAAAAGCATGCAGTGGCATTCCTTCCTGCCAAAGTGATCTTTCCATTAGAATATTAAGCCAACAGTCTCGAGACAAGGAAATACGGCTTGCAGCAAAGAACATCATGGGTGGGGAGGGCTGAGTTTAGGAATAAAGTATAAATATGATTCCAGATCCCTGCTACATTAAGATAAAAGTGAACCAGCCTAGAATTTAGGATCATTTAACCATTAGCCATGGGCAAGAATGAATTGGATTGTAAACCAATAATCAATTAAGCCCTTGTCCATGGTGGAAAAAATTCTCCTGAACCCACAGATCTCATTCTGGCCAAGAATTGCAATAAGCAAATGTGTGTCAAGTTATTGAGAAATATGTTAACACACTAAAGCAAGATAACCAGTCTTACAAATGCCACGAGAGTGATGGTCCAGAGGTTGGTTATCAACAGTGCATGAGAAGTTGGTATAGGTTTGACACAACACATACAGCAGGCAAAGGTCAGAGGCGAAATCACAAAGTGCTGCTGGTCTGTCTATTGCTTAATGGGATAAAAGATATGCAATACACTCGACTAGAAGCAACTCTCGCGGCAGCTTCCAGCACTTGCTCCTACATTAAACCTACTCCAATTAAGAATTATGCATTATATCCCTACCCACTCACTAACTGAAGACCAATGAGTTGGAAGAAAGCAATTCCTGGCACCACCAATGCAATTAGCATTGGCATATACAATATGCATGAATAAATCATGCACATGACAGCCAAATTAGACAGCTTGTTCAAATGGAACAGAGGCACTAGGTCACTATTAAATTCGAGAAGTGATTTCACAGATGGTTGTTAGATTTGGAAGCTCTGATGTAAACATTGGATGATCACAAGGAACCACATTCAAAGAAAGAAAACAAAGACATTCTATGCAAGACTGAAATATAAAAGAACAGTCCAGAACATAAGGATGGAATCATTTGTGAAGATGTGCACAGAAATGAAACGGGAAGAAAATTTAGCACCTTACCTCTCTCTCATCGGAACACATGGACAATTCCAAAATCCCTGCTGTGCTTCCGCAGTTTTATCATCATAGTGCCTGCAATAAAACAACCAAAACCGTACAGAATACTCTACTGTTTTATTTTCGTGTTTGCAACTAGTAGGCATTGAACAATCTTTAAAAAAGTTTATGAAAAAAAAAGACCCACCTGCAGGGGCAGAGTGGTGCACCCAATGTATCCCTGTGTTCTGCCAACCCCTGTTAATGACAAGAAAGAATCTCGATTACTGAGTAGCTAATAGGTATAATCTGCATTGATTTCAGAGGAGATTAGTTGAGAAGAGTACTAGTTCTTGTGAGTGTGAACATCATAATTGAAGGATCACAATGCACAGAGAAATATCAATTGAAAAAAGAAAAAAGAAAGATCAGATGTATTTCAGTTCACAAAACCACATAGGGGAAACTGATTGCTGACTCATTCAACTACTTCCAATCGCCACTCAACCATCCTATGGTTTCATATGGAGACTTAATCGGATGCTCTAACATTGTATCATCAAAATCTCTTGATAACTAAGCCATTAGCTTCTTTTCATTAAGGACCTCAGTAAAAATTTAGAGCATCAAGCATATAGGAAACATGTAGGAAATACTCAGTCCCATTTGAGCTTGTCTAGAAGCTAGAGTTAACTGTAACCTAAGTATGAACTAATTAAAAATGAAATTCAGTTCTGAAAAACTCAAACAGAAAGAAAGTGAAAAATATTTCAGTTTCATGGTTTTCCTTTCTGTCAGAAAAATGCTGTCACTCCAGCATAATCTTACTTAATTTTCCTCAATAGGAACAAAATTACATCCTTTGGTGTAGACATTAAAGAATAACCTTCATCACTCCCAGCTCAAATTCATTTCAACACATGAAGTTTGCAATAACTAAATTTTGCACATAGGCTAAAGTACTCCAAATGAAATGTTGGAGACAGAAAGAGGCTTTCAGAAGAATATGACACTGATGATCCAATCAATCGGAGTAATGATCCTTTTCTTTCATGAAAAACTCCCATAAAGTTCAACATCGATTCATCTAGAAAAAAAATACCACACCGCCGCCACCCCCCTCCCCTCCCAAAAAAAAAAAAAAAAAAAGAGAGAGAAAGAAAACAATACATAAAAATCAATTGATGTGCTCTTCAATCTAGATTGAGATCTCCGAAGTTGTGATTTCAGACGTGAAATGGTGAGTACTAAGTATATACTTTATGTAGTACTTATGTATCAGTTTCTAAAGTTTCTCCAAACGTCCCCAAGTATCCAAAAGGCACATCCGTATCTATTCCGAAATATGGACACTCATGGTTCCAAGTGATAATCCATTTCCCCATACACTAGTAACTCGCTAAGATAAAAGATAACGTGCACATGGTAACTCAAAAATTTCTCATGGCTTTCACAAGAGGCACTTTCCATCAGAGAAAACTGGCCCTCACACGCAAGTAAAAGATCAGATTCTCCAACAGCCTTATAAGTATTAGTATTCGTTGCCAAGTCATCAAACATAACTTGTTACAATTTTCTGAAGTAAATCAACAGCCAGAGCACGGGGAGACAACTGGAAGACATACCTTGATAACAACAGAAGTAACGCCTTTGTCCACACAGAAATATGTGTTAGACCTTCTCGCATACTGCTCCGAGAACTTCCTCATAATTTCCACAGATTTCTCAGACGGTTCCGCTTCGAAATATCAATAAAGGAAGCACAAATTACAACAACTAAGGAATTTGAAATATTTGGTTGATAGTACTAATTTCGAATCCAATTATAAAACTTCACAACTAAATTTACTAACTAAACAATTCAGAAGAAAAAACGAACTTCCAAAAGAACTGGAAGCTGAGGATTAACAGTAAGATAACTGAAGTGCGGGGAGTAGTAGTACCTGTAGCACGGATAACACTGCGATTAGGAGAAGGCCTCGGAGGAGCAGGGAGTGATGAGACGGCGAAACCGACGCCGTAAGAGGTGGATGCCTGTAGAGCGATCATAGCGGAAACTGCTTCTGTAATTTTACGAATAATATTTTATTTCGGGTTATTTTTGGGTGCAAATAATAGGAGGAGGAAAGAAATATCCGTTTCGCGTTTGGGAAAGTATTTGTTCTGAATTGAACGATTGTGTGGTTGACTAATAACTGGAGAAAAATTTTCCAAAATGTTTTGAAAAATTATTTGAGGAAGATCGTGTGGTCCACTTGTAATCTAAAATAATAACACCCGCCAACAAACTTACGGATCCACCACCACCAGTGCTGTGGCCTGTGTAGGTAAGATCCATTTTCTCCTCAAAAAGACTTGGGCTTCTTTTTGTATTTAGCCCATCTACTTGGGCTAATTGTTCAGTCACAAGTAACTCATTCATTCATATTTGTGAATGCTACGTAAATTAACACTGTAAACGGTTTCTACCAAAAAAAAAAAATCTTCATCGTTTACAATGTGTTTTTCTTTTTTGATAGTTCGATGAAGATATCTTTTACCTTTTATATATATACCTTAATTAATTTATATATGTATCTTTCAATTCTTCCCACAAGAAGAATAATAATAAAAACGGACTAAAAACTAATATCAATTTTATTAATTTATTTGTTAATAGAGTAAATCATATATATATATATATTGTGTTTTTTAACCGTATATGCAGATTTTTTATGTCAAGAACAAGGTAGTAGTCTAGTGCTGTGACTCTCCCATTGTAAATGCTTTCACCTAAGGACCTAGGTTCAATTTTCATAAAAGATGACCTTTAGATATCGGGTTAAAAAAAAAAAAAAAAACTTTTTTTCTATGTCAAGTGTTTTTTTTTTTTTTTTTTTTTTAACCTGTAAAAAGTAATTAAACTTCCAACATGGCAGAATAAGAAGTAATAAGTAAAAACAACAAAGGGGCACAAGAAGCACTACACTACTCCAAATTCAATTTCAAGGTAAAATTGTGGCTCGGGGGGGAATTCCTGCAGCAACCGTGAAAACGAAAACAGGTTTTCACCAGATTTACCTAAAATAGACCCGACATTGTGTCCGCCGTGAAAATTGGCAAATCCGTATAATAATATATCAGTACTCCTCCAACTTTAATTAAAGCCACACATACAAACTATCTCCAGGGTTCGTTCATTTGACTTTCACGTCTGGAATTAATTTCCTTTTGCACCGATCGGCTATCTTCTCACTTAATTTCCCTCCAACATTATTGATTCTTCGCAGAAGCTAGCTATTAGCAGTAAGTAATATCCGACCGCAGTTTCAAAAGAAGAAACAAAAGGAACTCAACGAACAACTAATTACTAGATGAGGATCCAATCCAAGGGGTAATGAAATTAAATATATATATATATATATATAAATGGGAAGAGCGAGACGTTATTGCTATTTCCCTTTCTTACATTTTTAGATGAAGACTCATGTATCATCTTAATTATCTTATCTTATGCAACAAGTCATTATAAACCTATATAAAAACTTTGGCTCTACATATATCACAAATACAAAACACAGTGATCCTAAAACCTCGCTCCTGATGTTTTCGTATGAGCTAATTCAGTACTGTATATAAATTGTACCTATAAATTGTTATTACTATAATTTTAGATGAGGATGAGGAGGAGGATGATGATGATGATGATTTCTTGAATAAGAAACATTTAAACTTTAAATCTGAGTATATGCATGTGCAGCTATAAAAAGCAAAAGCAGTAACCTAAGTTGCCAATGTCAGTCCTCTCCCCAGTGTACAAAACAATACCTTTACCTGATATTCTCACTAGAATGATGCAACTTTCTGAATAAGTCTGGAGAAGTATACCCATTTTCTTTAATAATCACAGGAAACGAAAAGAACGTGTGTGCCCATATGCATATGTATAAATATATACACGCACATACACATACTACATGCGGAACCTATATTAATTAATTTTCCATATTTAATCCTCCTCTCTGGATTTCACTGTTGTTGCTGTTGTTGCTTATGTAATTAAGTAGCATGACTTGATCAGCTAGTTTTGGCAAAAATCCGTCTTCCCACACATACCAAATACTGATCAATGTATACAGGTGTAACCATGTATTGATAAAACATACTGTAGGGATAAATTTAAACAATATTCAAGCGGAGCAATAAGAAAGGACGACTCCAGCAGTTGATAGAGAAAGTGGAGTGTAATTATAACTCCATTCATCTCACATTTAAGCAAGGATGCGGTTTTTGGTGCTAGAATTACTATGAAGTGAAAATAGAAAGAAGACTTTGGACCATTTATATATCTGCCATTAATGAAGGGTAGGGGAAAAGGTACAAGCCTATCAGTGTTCGTGTTCGTAATACTACCAAGAATTTTTTCTTCTTTTTTTTTTTTTTTTTTTTTAGAGGGAGCTGTAAGCTTTGGTCTCTAAAGCTCTTTGTACATACGTTGGCTTTGATTGGTTCAGCATAGAATATGGAAGATTACTTACTTTGCATACGTACATAGTAAACGAGGAAAAAAAGAAACAACAGACTAATAAAGCTCAGGTCTCACGTCGCCTTCCTACTAAAGTTCAAGAAAGGGAAACGAAACAAATCTAAGAAGATAGGAAGCAAGAATACTACTGAGGAAGTTATTAAATAAATAATAAGGAAAAAAAAAAAAAAAAAAAACTCAGCCTGGGTACGTAACTAGAGATCATATAAAAGATGTGATAGTTGTTTTTCCTTCATGCCCTTTTGCAACGAGCCAGTTACGTCAATTGGTGAATAAAGGAATGAAAGAGTTTCCGAGATAAACAGAAGGAGATCAATTATCTCAGAAAGAAAATCTGGTAAAAAACCCTAGCTAGCTAAGATAGAGGACGCACGCGCAAAACAGCCGGGCAATTAGAGAAGAAAAAAGAAAAAGAAGAACTCATATATTAGCCATCGGAATATTCTCAGATCTTGTCTCAACGAAGAACAATGTATTAAAGCATATACATATATATAAAGAGACAATAAAATTCAGCTGCTACAACGAAGGTGGAAAAGAAAGATCCATGAGTAAATAATGCGATCTGAATACAAAAATTGGAAACCAGAAACTCATACAGTATCTATATATATATTCATTCATCCAGGGAAAAAAATAAAAACGTTTAAGAAAATCAAACACGATGAAGAGGACATAAATAGAAGACACGCGGCAACAGATTCATAATTTCATATATAATGAATGAACAAAGCACACACACCTGCAAACACTCACTCACACACAAACCATCACAATCTATATATATAGATAGCAGACTTCTGAACTTCCTATAGAAGATCAATAAGCAAATACACACCAACACAGTACTAGGGCATCAGTGGAGCAAGATCTAATATTACCTTCAGGATTACAGCCAAAAAAAAAAAAAAAAAAGAAAAAAGAAAGCGCAGCTGACAAAACACACATACACAATAATACTGGAGGAGAATTCTAGGTAGACAGAAGAGAAAGAGAGAAGCACAGTTTATTTGCTTGATCTAGCAAAATATCGGACCACGATGCTCGATTCCCCAAAAGCCAGACGACTTTGATGAAGGTCTTTTTTTTTTTTTCTTTTTTTCCTGTTTCTTTTAGAAGGAAGAAAAAGAGAAGAGTCCTTTCTCTTTTTCTATTTTCTCGAGTTGATGATGAAAGCGAGGAAAGAGTATTGGTTGTTGGACTTCATCAATAGGCAACAGAACTTGTACATCATCATCACCAAGAAGAAGAAGAAGGAGAAGAGCAACAACTTTAAGACGGTTCCTTTTCATCTTTACCTTTGTCCTTGTAGTTGTTGGTGGTGATGATAATGATGACGGTTTGAGGTTTGCAGCGTAGTTGTGGGAACAATGATGATGGCTATGGAGAAGAGAAGGAGATGATGATGATGATGGTGGTGGTGGAGGTGCTGAGACTGCGACAGAAGACATTATGATTACTTTTGGTTTCTGGCGTTGAAAGAAATAAAGTGAAGGAGAGCGGAAGATTAAAATATAACTTAAAAAGGGAAAGGGAAACACAACAACTCTCCCCTCTCCTCTGCAGTCTGCCCCCACTTCCCCCAAGACGTTCCCTTCTGATTCCAATGTTTTTCGTGCCGTCTCTTTCTTTCGCTCACACACTCCCCCTTCAGTACTTAATGATGAGGTGTTAAGAATAATATACAATTAAAATTAGTTTTGAAAAAAAATTAAATTTTAAAATTTTACTCAGATTCAAAAAAAAAATATATATATATATATACACGTGTTTAGACACCATCTGACATGTTACCATTCATACTTGTCGAGGTAGAAAAAAAAATGAATAAAATATTCAATATATACATATAAATATATATAATTCAAATAAAATATCATCATTATTCTAATAAAATATATTATTTTTGTCCCTTACTAACTAGACAACTTCTTAACTTGTCCCCACTTACTCATCTTTTTTTTTGCAATCCACTCAACTCTTTTTGAAAAAAAAAAAGCTTTATCAAAAAAAGTTCCAATCCAAAAACACCCTAATGGAGATAAAATTTTATTCAAGATGAATATTTTTATAATTTTTTTTTAAAATAAACATATTGAAAAAAGTGGAGATTAAATATATATATTTTATAAGGTGTAATGATTATTTGTATAAAAGAATATTTTTTTTGGGAAAAATGTATAATATTTTTTATTAATAATATAAATATTATTGATACTCTAGTAGGGCTCATAATATTGAGGTGGTAACCCTAATTTATAATGTAAAGAACAATTTTTAATTAAAAAAAATAATGTCCAAATGCATAGAGTTATTAAAAAACAAAAATTTCTCACTCAATTTAAATGGAGTGGTAATCCAAACACAACCATAATATATATATATATATATATATATATATATATATATTTTGTTATAATTTTTAAGACATTTTTACTTTTAATATAATTTCAATTAATTATAAATAAAATAATTTAGCAATAAATTGAGTGAGAAATTAAAAATAATTTAGCAATAAATTTCCTTTTTATCTTTTAAATATTATAGAAATTAATTTTAATATTATTTAAATTGAAGTGATTAATATTCATAGTTCAGTTGGTGATACCTTCATTTATGATTCAAGAAATCACAAGTTCAAAATATACTGGAAGCAAATTATATCTAAATTTAAAAAAAAAACGAAGTAATTAATAAATTTTATTTAATTAGTTATGATGTAATAAATATTATTTTCATTCGCAATAAAACAAATAACATTTAATAGTAAAAATAAAAAAATAAAAGAGTATTTCAATTAGTTAGGTACTGTAACTTTAGTTTAAAATAAATTTTGATCAGTCAAATTAATTGAATTGATCACATCTTCGTCTATAAATAAAGATCAATAAAAAAAAAAAAAAAAAATCAACAAAACTCTAACCCCCCATTATACTGTTTCACTCCTCTTAATTTCATTTTCATTATATTTATAAATGAGATTGTTACTAATTGAATATCTCTAACTACGTATGAAATCAACCTCCTATGTTCTTCATCTTATCAAATTCACATATTTTAGAAAACTTGTACTTAGAGTTTTTTACTCAAAAATAAAATTTATTTTTTTCTAAAATAAAAATATTGTTGGGTTAAAATAAATTTTATAAGTGTAATAATAAAAGAATAATTTTTAATGTTTTATGACTAATTTAACCTTTGATATAATAAAAATAATATTATACATATGTATGTATGCTGAAATTTTTTAATCCAAATAAATATAGTGGATTAATGTAAAAATTGGAAAACATCTTTCATTATATTATAAAGTTCGTCTAATTACCTATTATATGATATTGGAGTTTGATATAGTTTCCTCTAAATTTTTTTTTTTTTTTTTTTTTTTTGTGATTCAATTGTAGGGTAGACATTATCAGCAATGTGCTTCAATAACTTCTTCTAGACCAATTTCTTGAATTTGTACTTTATTTACTGGAATTTCTGTGATAACATTATTAGGTGATTGAATTTATATATGAGGATGTCGAAGGATTCAACAAGACTATTCCTTTCTTGACATAGTCACGCAGGTGATACTAGCCTATGTGATTCTTCTTTGTCCCATTGATCTATAACATTATCCAATTCTTCATTTTCAACATTTTCATTGACATTGTATTATCGTTTATTTCTCATATTAGAAATACATATAATATTCTGAGTGTCATAAAATATTCTTACATGGTCGACAGTCTCACTCTCAAAATCTATGTTTGCATGCTTGAATATTCTTGTAAGTAAGTCAGTATATGTCAAACTTGCTGAGTATGTGGAGTTTGATAGTTGCCAGAGACTCTTGACTGCCGCGTCACTTGTGGGAGTCCGAGGGCGTGAGCGCCTCGGTGGGGGGTCTCTTATAAATACCCATGTAATTTGTAAATCTTAATTTTTGTACAAGTGAAATACTTCTAGTGCAGCTGTAGACGTAGGTTTTTCCGTCTGAACCACGTAAATCTCTGTGCCTCCTTTGATTCTTATTGTTTAATTTTGTTCTTGTAATTTCTCGTGTGTGTATCTTTTGATCCCCAACAAAACTCCTATCTGAACTACAAACTACTTACTCGTGTCCCATCTGATCACCAATCGAAGCATCTCACTAAAAATGTTCTTCTATTTGTTTGCAATTCAACAATTTGTGGTGATTTTTCTTGTTGTGTAGGATGAGTCAATTGTGTTAAATTTCAATTATCCTAAGTCTGATTGTATTTGCAAATGACTAACTTTTCTTGCAATCACCATAGGAGGTGATAATAACTTGACCAACATTACTATGTTGTATATATGAATGCATCTGCATAGAATAGCCTGACCAATATTGGACAAAATTCAATGTATAATTAATGGAATTAGTGTGTTCCATCTCTGCAGTCGAAACATCTCACCAAAAAATTATTCCGTTGTTACACTTTTTTTTTTTTTTTTTTTTTTCGTCGGTTACGGTATTCAAATAGACCCTACTGTGGTGGAAATGTAGCTTTCAACTATACTATACTTGACTAATCTATTAGTTGCCCTGATAACACACTTGGCAATGATAGGTGAGACTCCCAACGGAGGTAACTGCATACATGAGGATTCGAACTCAAATTCTTCACTTAAGCAGAGTGAAGCTCACTCCAGACCACTTCAACCAACTCCAACCCCAAGTTGGTTACACTTTAATAATTTGTGGTGATTTTTCTAATTGTATCTTCTGCTATTAGGTGACAACAACAAACACCTTATATGGAAATGAAGAACTATATTTTGAAACCAAAATTACCCTTTTTTTTATCTTTCTTTCTTTTAACACTAACAAGCACAAAAATCTTATTTTGAGAGGAAAAACTATATGGTCTACAAATAACTTACCTCAACTATTACAGAATCTAGGTTGGAAAAGTCATCCAAATGCCTCTAATTAATCTTCCTTCCACTGGTCATGCAAACGAAATTTTGACATCTACTAAATTTTCTTCACAAAAAAAAAGAAAAAGAAAAAAAAAAAAATTGTGATAAATAGTTAACTAAAAATTGTAATTACGGATAATAGATTGATATCAAATCATCGGAAAAAAGAAAATAATTCGTTCTCAAATACGCTATTCAATGGAACATATTTGCAAATTTTATTTTTTTCAAATTAAAAAGTCGGTCAATTAAATTTTAACATGGTATATAATTACCTAAAATCAACTATTTTTTAACTCTAGTTTGGTAAATATATATATATATATAAATAGGGTCTTAATTTTTTTTAAAGAGTTATTACAGTTTTTAAATAAAAAATATTAATAATAACTTTAAATACAAAGTAATTTAATAAAATATATATATTTTATTTAGAAATGAGATAATTTATAAGGTCATCTATGTCGGTCATGAATGTTATCTCTCCCACATCATGACTATAAGGAAAATCAAATCATACATCCAGTCTTCTCCACGATTCCACCCTCCTCTCCTGCGCGTGATACTCAATGAAAATAATTTGTCTTTTAAAAATTGTTGATTTTTTTTTTTTTTCCTTTTTTTTTAATTTTGAGTTATTTTTATATCTAATTTGCCTTAAACTCATGACATTTTCGATCTTCACTAAAATTGCTTTATATATATATATATATATATATATATATATATATTATTTTTTATAAATTTTTTCAGGTATTTTTTATTTTTATATTCAATAAAAAATTCTAGTTAAGAAGATGTAGTTCAGTTGATAACAGTTTTATTTATGATTCAAGAGATCATGAGTTTAAAACACAATAAAGGTAAAAATGCCTCAAATTTTTTTAAAAAAAATTCTGAATTTTTTTTTTCAAATATCTTTTTACTATCAATCCTATTCTTTCTCTTGTTTTTTTTTTTTTTTTTTTTTTTTAAAATTAAATTTTATATTTTATATCTATATTTCTTAACAAAACAAAAATGATCAGAGTTTATATTTAAAAATCGTTATATTATTATTTTGAAAATTTGAGGACTTTTGTCTTTGACATGTCTTAAATTCATGACTTCTCGAATTATAAACGAGATTGTTATCCACCGCCTTCGTGACCATTACATTATTATTATTATTTAAAAGAAAAAGGAAAAATTGGATCAAACTGGTAACGTAAAAAAGGTTAAATAACACAACAACCCACGTACCTGAGGAAAATGAATTTATTTTGTACGTATTATATACATTTTAAGAATATAATATATTTTTTTAATATATATATATATATATATATTATGATTTTACTTATAAAAGATGATAATAAATATGAAACATTTAAATCATAATTTCATTTTTTATCAAGAAAATGTTTATAAAAGACATAACCAAAATTGTTTTATGACCATCGATTATTATTATTTTTTATTTGTTGTTAATGAAATATCAAAATATTTTTACAATAAGTATTTTTATCGATTAAGAATTTAAAGGCGCTTACCTCCTGCAAGGGACCTTCTCGGCTTGAATACAGAGTAATCTGCAGACATAAAGTGTCACCTATAGTTAAGACTCATTCAGGACACCTCGTAAACTAAGTAAAAAAAAAAAAAAAAACGAAGAATGTAAAGGCAAAGACAAGAGAAAGATCCTTTGGGATGCAGAAAATGGCTAATCAGAAAAGGAAAAAATTAATAAAATTTCCCTCAAAAAGAGAGAGGAAAAAAAAAATGGAAAAAGAGAAAAAACCTTCGCCTTGCTTTTTTTGTTTCCTTTCATTTTTTCTATTAAATCTTATCCTGTTTTAATGTTATAAAAGGCCCTTTAAAGTTTTTACTTTTTAATCAAATTAACACCTTTATTAAGAAAATAAAAGGTCAAAATATTTTTAGTTATCACTTTATAAATTAATTAACATTTATTGTCATTTTTTTTAAATATTTTTCTTAATAAATAATTTACAATTAATATTCGTTAATTTTTTTTTTATAGACTTATAAAATCAAAGGATATATTTTTTTTTAAAAAAAAAATTTAAAAATTTGTTTAGCTACAACAACAACAACAATAATAATAAAGGAGTATACGATACCAATTGGCTGGGTTGTTGAGGAATTAGTGGCATTCTTGAAAAAGAAGACTTGGAGAAAATTTCTAAAACGAGTTTTGATCTGTAAACGGAAGTGATCTGCAAAATCCAAGGCTGGCGAATTCATAAGATACTTTTTGGTTTAAGTGAAATTGTATTAAGGTCAAAATTTATCCCAAAAGAAATTATCCAATTAGCATAAAAGTTAATTTAAATATAAATATAAATATAGTTTAAAGAAAAATGCCGATCCTTACTTCAAAAAAAAAAAAATTGTCGATCCTAAATTATCCATAATTAAAATTCATTTAATACACCACTTACGTTAAAGAAAAAAATAATATAAAAGTAATAAGCAACTTATAAATTTTATAATTCTTAAGTTTTATATTTATTGTAAATATAAGGTGAAATTTTTATTTAATGTGAATATTGTATAAAAGTTAGTAATAACACTTGCATTTTGGTTCAAATGGGTGTTTCTGAATATTAGAATGATTTATAAATAAAAAATAAAGAGAGAGAGAGAGAGAGAGAGGGGTGGGGGTTTAATAATTTGTTGTTTCGAGGAATAGGTAAAGAACATTTCGGAGTTTGGGCAGAAATTCTTCCCTTCTGCTTCCTGACATAAATTGTATTTCTGACGTTTTGTTGGAATGCGGAAGCATGCCCCAAACGAGATGTAACTTCTTACATGAAAAAGAAAATTAAAAAGAAAACCTCCAGATTCCCCCCCTCCTGGAACGTTCTCTTCAAAGTTGCTTACTTATCAATGGCAAATATGTGCAAATGTACAAAACTTTAATAATTCACTGTCCCAAGAAAAGAGACCGTTAGCTGTACTTTTCTTCGCTCACTCTTTACCATCCATCCATCTACCAGAGTAAAAAAAAATTAATCCTCAGCTTTAAAACCCCCCAAAAGAAGAAAACAGAGGAGGGATCGTATCATACAGGCATATAAAGGCACGATCTTGAAAAAGCTCTTCAAAAGGGAGAGGAACTTGACAAATTTTCTTTTTCTTCTCACTTTCAATTAGCAGTTTGAAATTGCTTCATGTCTTGATTTCTACATTTACTGTGGTGAAGAATATGTACACCGTGCTTCATGTCTGGAAAACCAGAAAGAGCAGGAAGGATATGAAATGTGAGGGTGCTGAATCAGCAATTTTCTTTTTTTCCTTTTTTTTTTAACTAAATCTGATGAGTGATATGACTACATTCCAAGGTATATATATATAAATATCTTCCCACGGTTCTTGCACTAATCAAAAGCTCACTTGCCTTATTGCCCTATGAGATAATGCAATCACTATTCAAATAAGCTCCAGAAGAAAATGGCCTAACCTATGGATCTCTAACAAAGAACCTACAGACAATTTACTACTGTACATGTTCATACACTTGTATTATACTTCCAAACGGTTCACTAATCCAGGGCACCATAAGCAATTACCCACCATAATTACTAAATAAATATTTTGTACATGGTTAAATCATGCAGCTCAAGATTTTTAGTACCTGGTTTATCCCACGAAACTCTTAGCCCATGAAATGGACTCCCTACCGCAAACCACATTCCAGTCTGATTGCTGAAATTAACTCTGGAGATATAACATGTGGAATTTCATTTTTCTCTCTGCCATCTGAACAGCTCAGATTTATTTTCCCTTTCCCCTTTATATGGTCTGGTTCCTCCTCTGCTCCCCAACCCCTATACAGGATTACTTTGCTTGGTTCTTGAGAAACCAAAACAGCACCAGTGGCTTCCTGGGAGGAAGTATGATTATAACAAGTTATTTATCTATGAGTTAGTTGATAACCGGATGAAAGGGATTGCTAAAAACCAACCTCCAGCTTCACAACCACCTCCTGGACAGATGTCCCTTTGGCTCTCCCTTTAACATTCACTATAGCAAGAGGATGCCTCTGAAAGTGGGTCTTGATAGCCTTAGCAATTCCATCAACTCGGTTGCTCTTCCCTGAAAAAGGAATAGGATAAGTTGGCAATCATACTTCCTCTTGTTATCCCATATGAACTCGAATGAACTCCAAAGTGATACTAGATTAAAAAATTCAATCCACAATTTTTGTGACACTAGAAAAGATCAATCATTCTCTGGTTCATAATTTGACCAAAAGAATATTGGATTTGGAAAATATTTTCACTAGAGGGTAGACACCAGAAACTACAGCCCTACAGACTGATTTCCAACATTTCAGCGCAGAGGAAAAATTATATAACAAGCCCAACAACAAATTACGTTAAAATTTAACAAAGAGATAAAAAACAACATTAATTGTGAAAGAGTTAGAAGAAAAATTCAGAAACATAAATGTTGGAAGAGGTCAAGAGGTTAATCAATATTACCGATGGAAAACAGAGGATGTTTTTTCATCTTGAGGGCTTGTTTTCGCAAAAGCAGCCTCTCTTTATTGGAAAGACGTGTAACTCCAGAGGAGATTAATTTGTAACCATTCTCCTTGACACTATGAACTGATAATTCTGAACCAGTATTTTGGGAATCTGGAGTTTTTATGTCATGATGCCTAGGTTTGGCAACACTGTTGACAGAAAAGCTTGTGTGCCTGTAAGTCTAAAAGCAACAACATGCATATGTCAGTTATGAATTAGGAAAATAAGCTTTGTGAGAAAAATCTAAACAAGGTAAGTTAGTAGGGAAAAGAAAGAAAAGGAAGCAAGTGTATCAGAATAAATAGCTTTCACTTACATCCGAAGAATCAGAAGATGAAGTTACGCTACTTTCATCAGTTCCATTAGTAAGTGAATTCTTTTCAGTGTCTTTTACAACTGATTCAGGCAAGGGATCTGACTCATACACCTGTATATCTCCCAGCGGATCTTGTGAAGCAAAATCAAGAAAGTTTCTCGGGGCAGCATCGTTCAATATAGTAGAAGTTGAATTGGCTCCCCAGTTTTTACTGACCTGTACTTGTGATTTAAAAATGAAACAGAAGATAATGAGAGAGAGAAGTGAACACTAACAAGAAGTCAATACTCACAATAAAAATTCTCACAAACAGAAGAAAACTATAACTTCTGATTCGTATAAATAGGTGCATAACCATGAGTAAATGAAATTTGAATAACCTAGTAGTGAGAATATGAATCACAAAGGAAAGAATAAGAACAGGGGTAAGCAGGTACTGGCAACCCCATAAAGAACAAGTGATGATGTATGTGTTTTTTTTGTTTCTTTTTTCACACTATCAAAGAAAACAAGAGCAAAAATAAAACATCAATTGGTTCATCAGAAGGTTCAAAGAAACAAAATAATGTGTACTATGTATATCTGTTCTGCATAGCATTATCTAGGATTAGAGTGTGTGATTGCACAGTTCTTCTCCAAGTGTTCACTATAGTACATGGCACCACAGTGGATAATGCGCAAAAATGTGTCCTTTTTCACCTTTTCATCCGATTGGCTTCCTGAAAAGGACTGGACACAAGACTCAGGAGTATCAACTGACATCCTACACTCAACTGATTGGATTTTGTTCATCTCCTGTTCTTCACCCTGTACCATCATTAAAATGAACTTACTAGGCAAGATCGCAGAACATCTTGAGATCAGTAGCAAGAACATGACGGTTGAAGCCTGAAAGAAACTTTTACCAGTTCAAATTTCGATTCATTGGTCAATTCCCTGCTGTCTTTATCCTCATGCCTCCCCTGTTTTGAAAAGAATGCTGGTCATTTCTTATCTTTATTAAAATCAATAAAGCTGTAGACAAATGAGATAACCCACCAGTTGAAGCTTCAAATTATCTATCTTCCGTGTAAGCTTCAAAACATGTAGCTTTAGAGACTGCAAAACAATTTGACAGAATGGAATTAGTAATCAGTTTCACTGCGACTACCAGAAAAAAGTCATTGCTCTTTCCAGAAGCACAGAAACCTGATAGAAAAAAAAAAAATAATAATAATAATTAATGATCAGTGGTTTTCATCTATAACGATCCTTTTCCTCTTGAAACCAACCATAGTGTAGCAAGAAGAATTCATAACTGGGCTCTGGGGGGGGAAGAGAGAAGATTAAATAGTTAAAATTGGATAAATTTTGCAGGTTCTCCCTTCTATGCAGATAGATGAATCACATATACAAAAAGTTCTTTAAGTGCTCTGAGACAAACCCAACTTTACCTCACGACGCTGTGCCTCTATTGAGCGTTTCATCGCTTGTCTCTTATTTAAAAGAGAGCGTGGCCTCAAAGAACTAGGGCGTGTATAGTTCTTTCCACGGTACACAATAATAGCATATCCTTTACTAACTCGCTCAATAGATACCAATATTCCACCACTTTCAGCCTCCAGGGTTTGGGCTACAGCATTCACCTCCTCAATGCTTCTTGCTCCAGCTACAATCTTCACCAGCTCCCGATATTTCCAATGAAGATGCATGTTTTCAATTGTTCCAGCAAATACTCCTCGTCTGCCTGAGCATGAGAAAATAAAATTTCTATCCAGAAAAGAAACTCAAGAGTAAAATGTATGCAATATCCGGCTTAAGACTCAATGTCTAAGCACTTACCCATGAGTAGGAAAGGTTTCATTTTCAACCCGACCTTCCTCAGCATATACTTTTCATCTTCAGTGATATCTTCTTTATCCATGTCCAGCTGTCGAGAGATTTCATCATTCTCCAATTTAGCTAGAATATTCTCTGCCTCAACTTTCTTTGCCAGTGCCTGTAAAATCTTAGTTAATACTTGGAAGACGTAAGAGCAAGCAATCTAAGTGGAAACTATGCCCATCAAAAACACGTGCCTCAGACAATTTAGCGTGAGTTCTTTCAATAGCTGCTTCTGTGGACTTCAGCTTCATTTCTTCAGAGGAAAGTTCAAATTTCTCATCATTCCTACAATTATTTTCATCTCCACAAGCATCCTCTGAGGTCTGCTGCTCATGCTCACATACAACACTTCCGGAGAAATTCTCATTTGTCCCCTTTCCTTTGTCATCAAGTTCATGCTTCCTTCGTTCTTCTATTGCTGAAGAAACTGCAGCAGGCAAAAAATCCTTTCCTCTGTAGAGGACAATGAACTCCTTATCCCTTGAAAGCAAGACTCCTCCAGTTAGGAACTGCAAGAGTTTACTTTCAGGTAAATAGATGACTGTTTAATAGGCAAATAATCATTAGCAAAATACACCTGGCAGACAAGAAGTCCTAAACTAATTTTTAGGGCAGGTAGTTAAGTCGCAGTCAGAACATTTTCTTGATTCTCCTGCTGCACAGAAAGTGAATTGCTCAAAAGATTCAAGATAATCTCACAAACCTTTAGCTCTTCGGCCATCAGTTCACTACTAGTGTTCTGAACTCCTCTCTTAATAGCAACCTTTGCAATTTCACATTTCTCCCATAGCTTAATAATTGACGCAGCCAACCCCTTTAGTTTTCTATTTCTGCCTGCAAAGATAGTGTATACTTGATAAATTAAAAAGAAGGCATTTTACTAGAATAACACTTGGAAACTGGGAAAACATTCACCTAGAGCAAAATGGCATGGTAAAGGCCGACCAAGCCTCTTTAATATTGTCATTTCATCATTTGTTAGTTGAGGTTTCACCCCATATGGAAGCAGACGGAAAGGTCTCCTAAATCCAGGAACTACTGCTGGTAAAAGATCAGCATCAACTGGTAAAGGTTCATATCCCCACCAATCAGTAAAGCGTGGTCCAAGTCCTTCTAACAAACGATCAGCCTCTTCAGCTAGTTGTGCCTCACCAGGCAGTTGGAAACGTACTCTGTTTGGGGAGCCTACACCTTGTATCACAGGTGGATGTGATGTTTTATTGTTCGAGCTCTCAGAAATAACCTCAGATGAAGAAGCCACTGCTCCACCATTAAGTGAATATTCTTTGGTAGCATCATTCCTTGAAAGTTTTTCAGACAGGAAGTAAGGATACTTGTAATCAACTCCTCTGTACAATATTATATTACTTCCAGATCTCCAAATAACTAAACCTCCAGTCTTCCTCTGAGAATCAAACATTTCATCCCGCCACCCAGGAAAAGAAAAGAGCAGCGAATAAGTCAAACTCCACGAGGCGCTATTATGTTGTAAGAAAAGAGTTGCACTTTAAGGATTTTCCACGGAAGAATAGTTCGCATCAATAAACAATTGCCATGGTATTCTTAATATAGGTGGATCTATAAATCACTCATCACTATACCAGCAAAATCATGATCCATTTCATTTTAAAAATGAAATAAAATAACACTAACTAAAGTAATTTAAAATAGAGAAAAACTCTTGTAGGTAAGAAGTTGTGGTACGAGCCTAAGAATATTGTAGGTAAGCAAGCAATTTCAGAAACATATTACAAATTGGAAATTTTCCTTGAAATATAAATTTTTTCAATAAGCATGAGTACAACTTTTAGAAATTCAGATATAACCCACTTGCAGGGATTACTGCTTTTCAATAATAGCACCATAGATAAATAACTAGCATTTTCTGAGTTTTACTCTTTTCGACATAGACAACCTACTCTTGTAACGAAAGCAGATGATGGTCTGGGGTAAAATGGCGAAGGTAGCCTTTTGATGCCGAAGTGTAATAGAGAGAATTTGGTGAGGTTGTAGCCACTCAACCATTACAAGAGAATGCAGGATGGTATCATGAAAGCCACTCTGTAGCCATATGCCTACTGGAATGCAAAAGACTACGCATAGGGAAAAGAATGCCTCAATCGTATGTCATTCTGGGATAATTGTTTCAAAACCTACATGAACTGACAAGCAGTAGGAATAAACGGCACTTCTTCACAATGAGCAAATTGTTTAATCTGTATCACAATTCACAAAGGCTTGCAGAAAACATAAACAGAATCACTACTTACATAAACACGAATACAATATTTGGGTAGCCTTTTAACCGAGTAATTTGACAGCTTCAAGCCCTAAACTATGATGGTTTGCAAAACGAAAATTAAAATTGGACTGCGTGCAAATATAACAATAGAAAGACTAACCTCTAGTAATTCGTGAGTCCTCTTCATGTTCATCCTGCAAATATCCTCACAGGTAATCTTTACCAGTTCAGACTGCCTCCATCGCTCGTGAATACCATTGACAATTCCCTCCGTGATCCCAGCTTTTCCGACCTTCAATTTTTTCTTCAGTCCAATCCCAGCCGTCCTAAGCCTCTTCAACTCCGCTTGCGACAGTGTCAGCTCAGCCAAAGTGGGCACATTCTCTTTTTTCTTAGACCTCTCCTGAATCTTCTCCTTAATTACCACGCGCCTCAGCTTGTGATACCTCTGTATTGCATTTCCCGAGCCAGGCTGTGGCACGGGGTTCTCGGGCGTGCTCCAACTGGGGTCAAGCGTGTGACCAACTCGGTATTTGGGCAATTGGGTGGGCAAGGGAACAAATATTTGGCCAGGGGAAGGTCCATTGTTATCATTACTGCTATCTTTAACTTTCTCCTCTTCCACGTAACCAAGGCTGCGAAGCTTCTCGGCAATCCTTTGGATGGCAGACCGGGGCAGAGTTCGGGTATCAGCCTCACTGGCTAAAGCCAAGGTAGGTCGGAAACGCAGATGTCTGGATTGAAACTTCTGAAATTTGGAGCTTTGACTGGGAAAGATGAAGAAACTGAGAGGAGGTGTAGGTTTAAAGAGGGTTTTGGGCTTGGCTGACGGGAATAAGAATAGTTGATCGTTGTACAGAGAAAGAAGCATTGGAGCAATCAATTCAGAACGAAAGGGCTTCCGAGCTGCACTCGCTTCACACTCGATAGTCGTCTATTATCCAGTTCGGTCATCTCTGCCATTCCAGCAATTTTATCTTCTTCTTTCTTTCTTTTTTTTTTTTTTTTTAATTTAGTAAATTTTTTATGTATAATAAATAAATTTATTTGATAACTTTTTTAATAAAATTAACTTATCTAAATAATAAATTAAAAAAAAAAATTATCAAATGCAGATATTTATATATGTGAATCAATTGTGAAGCCGAGAAAAAAAAAAAAAACTTCTATTTAAAAAGAAAAGAAATTGTCAAATATTTTAGAAGTACAATAATAAAAAATAATAATAATCAATCACAGAATAAATAACTTCGAAATTTAAGTATATAAATAGATATCCATTATATTTATTTGAATAATTTTTATTTCGTTCAAAGTTCAACAAGTAAAAAATACATAATTATATTTTACAATCCCATTGTCAGATAAGACAAAAGGACGAAATACAATGTTGAAGAAGATAAAAACAAATATATATATATATATATGTGTGTGTGTGTATGTATTTACAGTTTTTACAAAGAAACTAAGTTAGGGTTGGATTACTTCTGCCTCGGTAGAGACAAACACAATAAAGCATAATATCAATGGAAATTAGATACAATTCACGTAGGTGTCTCCGGTCCTGAAATGGCAGAAAATCCCTTATTCAGATAAGAATAAGCCAAAAAAGAGACGATATAAACATTATGATTATTATACTTACTTGTATAGTTTTGGGATTGGTTTATGCTGATTCAGAAATACTCACGTATTGATTTTCAGATACTGATCCACAGTAAGAGGTTTAGGACCTCCAAACCAGTTGATCAAAAATATATCATCTATTTCCAATTTAAAGATACGAAAATTGTGACCTTTAGGCCAACCTGCAAATGATGCAAAGAAAAAAGAAAAAATAAAAATTGATTAGATGGAATTCCTCATCACCAAAAAAGCTCTATTCTTTTTTAGTCGCTCAAACAAAGTAACTTTTCATTTCTATTTTCAGCTTAAAAAGTTGCCTTTGAAACAATCTTATGTCAATTTTGAAAAGAAACAGCTATTTAAACTTTGGCATGCATGAAGTACCTTCCATCTCTGGATGTTTTGTGAATAGGGCAGCTTGTGCAAACTTTGCTTCCTTTGAATTTTCATCTAGTAACTTCAACTAAACACCAGAAACAACCAACATCTCATTACAAAAAATAATAATAACAAGCCAATTCAAGAAACCTTGAAAAGGAAATTTGATCAATACATCAAAATAGCCTCCAAATCCACTTTCAGAAGGAAAATATCTGACATTTCAGATCCTATATGCTTGAACAAAATAAAGCTATATGTGCAGTTGTGACTAGTTATGATGGTTCTGTATTCCTCTGTCCGTCAAGGGTAACAAATTGGATTATCTCAGTCAATGAAATCTGGTGTCCTGGATATGCATCCCATAATTTTCACAAAATTTCTAGAAATTCCAGATTTTAATAATCATTAAAAAGGCCTGATTAAGTTATGGAAATTAAACTAACACTAAAAGTCTAAAACTCACGTGAAATCAATAATGACACTGAACGAGGAGGAAAAAAATCTATACATGAAAAAGAAAGTAGCATAAAATGACAGCACAAGCAAGCAACCATTGCTAATTAATGAATATATGTTAATTAATGTTGTGTAACTACCTTTCCAATGAGTGTGATTTTAGCACAAGAAGGGTTTTCAGGGTCTTTGCTCCCACAAGTCCCAATAGAGTATTCACTGATTGTTAAGGAAGACCTCTGGTCTTTCAAGGCATAGCTTGCAGTAGGGTCAAGTGTTGTCAAATAGAAGTATGGGATGCCACTACCTTTGTCTGGCTGCCCATCACTAAATGAAACCACATTCCTGTATGGTTGTGCAAACGACATCAACAAATTGCAATTCACAAAGAAAAATGGAAAAAGAAACAAAAGTTCCTTCAATTGTGGTGTAAGGCATAATAAATGGAAATCACAGAAAATAATACAAGAATGTAGCATGTTGTGGGAAACTAAAGTTGATTCAGCATGAAAAACTGCAAAGGACTCAACCATCTTAAGATGAAGCTGCCAATACTTCCAGAGGATTTGAAAAAAAAAAAGGAAAAAAAGAACAAGAGGGAAAATCAACAGTACAAGCATGACAAAAGGGAAATTTTTTTGACATATGTGTTGAAGTCATACATCCAATATGGTGAACAAGGGGGACAAACTGGATATTTTAAAGGGAAACATTTCAAAGGGTTGATAGCTTTGATCTGCATGCGCACATTCACCAGAATACTCCAGTGATAGGAAGTGAGACCTGGTCTGCATCTCATGTAATATGGTATTCATATGCACCATATGAAAATTATATGTATCAACATATATTGGATATCAGATAGAAATCATAGAACATCTCTCCACAATTATGAGGATAAAAACATTAATATAATGTGAAGGACATACCCAAAAGGTGCTCCTCCCAAATCACTTGCTATGGTACTGCAACAGTAGATTTGGCAGTTCAGAATTTCATAATGTAAAAACTTGGCACAGCTTTGTTGAAAATAGTAGAACATGCAGTAGCAAAAATATTTCTGCCGATAACATTATTTTCATTCTTCTAAAGCATTTTGCAGATATTATCTGTTCCTAACCATCAGTACACAATTCTCAATCATGAAGATTGTGATCCTTGCCACTACTAAATGTTCATTACATATCATAATTATAAAAAGAGGAGCTACACTTTCCCAAAACTCAACATCCTTGTTCTTTTGATTTCAACAGAGTTGATAAAATCAGACCAATCTCATAAACTAAAAAGTAATCTGTATATAACATAACAATTTCCAGTCATATGGATTTTCAAATTCTATCAGTTCTTAGTAAATACTCCCTCCAGTCAAAATGATAAAGTCAACATTTTCTAATGTTCTTTCCATTTATAAATTTTATCAAGTTTGCAAATCCAAATTTGAGAACATTCTTTAACTGAAGGTATTATAAAAAATTCATAAGAACCAAGAAAAAACCAAGAATCTCTATGGAACTATTTCGATTTCCTACAAAAACGCTACTCATAAAATTTGAAGAGTGAGGATGAGTGATTGGCACAAAAGTTGTATGCTTGTCAAAATTCTTTCTTGCACAAAAGGAACAGAACCCAATCCAATCATTCCTTATTTCCAACCAAATACAGAATAAAGCAACAAGTTGTCAAAAACCTTTTATGATTCCAATATTGCAAAAGATTTCGGTTCGATTAATTTCCTACCTTCAGTATAGTAATAGAATACCTCCAAGTCTCTAACTAGAAGATCAAAGAAAATTCTTTCACTACCCAAATACGTATAGAACAAACTATTTATGCATTAGAGAGGAAAAAAAAAGGGAAAAGAAACAGAAGAACTAGTAAACAAAGTGCTAGATGTTGAGAGAGAGAATGAAGCATACCTAAGGACACCCCAGGAGCTCTGAGAAACCAACCACCGGGCAAAAGGTGCAGCATCATCAGGGCGTGGCCTGGGAAGTGGCAAGATTGATTGCAGAGGCCGGCCATCTACGCATAGGGGTTCTTGAAAGGATCCCAATATGAATAACACCAAAGAAATCACCGAGACATGAATTTTGGAAACCTTTTTGACTACCATCTCCATTTTCACTTCTCAAAAGCCTGAGGTGCAAATGAATCCAATCATCTCCTCTTATTTATAGTTTTTTTTTTTTTTTTTTTTTGGCAGACTCAATTTGAAAATTCTGACTGCTTTTTTATTATTATTATTTTTTAAAATTATACTATAATATATCGATTTTTTCTAAAAAAATAATAGTATCTTTAATTTAGAATTTTATTAAATCATTTATAAGTGAATATATTTCAGGTAAAATTCTCGTAAACTTTTTTTTTTTTTTTTAATCGATAAATATCAAAACATACGAATAAATTATAGACTTTCTCTAAAAAAAAAAAAAAAGTTTAAATATTTAAAAAGTAAATAAAGATTATCATTTATCCTGTCATAATTTATTGTAAAATATTCAAGATAGGATAAACTTTACTCCACAATTTTATTTATTATTTATAAGGAATGGGTCTACATTTGCTGTCTTTTCTTTTACAAAATGACTTCCTTCCCTTTTTTTTTTTTTTTTTTTTTTTGTGTTTGCCCCTTTTTTCCAATTAAAAAAAAAAAGTATTTTTTTTAATTTTTCGCTTTTTCTTTGTTCCGTGATTTTAATTCCCCTTTAACAAGTGGCAGGTTATAAAGAGATGCCAATAAATCTCGGATGAAAACATTTTTCTTTTAAACATCATTAGTAATTTGATGTCCTTTCTTTTTTACTTTTATATTTTAAAAAAAAAAAAATGAAAAAATGGCTATAATAAAATTTTGAGGTCAACTTGTAACACATATTGATCAGGAATACTTCTTTTCTGTGATAACAAAAATGTTGAATGTGCCTAAACTTGACTTAGCATAGAATGTCTCTAAATTCCAAGAAGACAACAATTTATAATTAAATTCGTCCAATTAGAAGGTGACACCTATACATGTACCTTTTCACACAATGCAATACATGTATACTTCTTCTAAGTTCTAACAAAAATATAGAAAACATTAAATGCACCATGTAGACAAAGAAATTTTGGCAAAAAATAATTTATTTAATCAAGATTATTAAAAATATATGTAGTCTTGATTATTTAAATAAAGTCCAT
>JAXGGT010000078.1:0-26256 GCA_035583425.1 Marsdenia floribunda | reverse complement strand
TAGAGACTAATAAATTGCAAGGAAGGTCCCTCAAGTTTTTAAGTCATTTATTGAGATCCCTAAACTTATAAATTATCGAAAATTACCCCGAATTAGTCTCGGGTATTACATACCACCCTCCTTAAGAAAAGTTTCATCCTCGAAACTTGCCCTTAGAATCCCTCTAATAAGAATAAATATTTATCTGCTTTCTTCTTCTAACATCCCAAGTAGGCTCCTCTTCTGCGTGATCCTTCATTTATAACTTCGCATAAGGAATTATTCTCCTCCTCAAAACTTGATACTTGCAACCATTATGTTCAAGGACTAATGCCTTACCTATTTCTTGTATACTAAACTCGACCCTATTATTTTCCATCTTGGGGTCACCAAGTAATTTGGGACCTCCTACAACTCCTTTATAAAACTTTTGAGATAAAAGAATGAATACACTTGAACCACGTCAAACATATGTAGGTATCGAGATCAAGGTAAACATACCTATAACTGCCTCATCTGGACTATCTGTCTTGTACTGAGTCATTGCAAATACCCTAGCATTGGCATTACCCTTCTGATTACTTTTCTGAGTAGGAACAGATGTTGTAGTTGTTGAAGTTCCAAGACTGCCCAAATTATCTGTCTTGACTCCTTGAGGATTTGGACAATCTCTACGTTGGTGATCCCTAGATCCACAACCAAAACAAGCTCCAATTCTTCTGTGGCACTCTCCAGTATGATAACGCTGACAATGTTGACATAAGGGGTAGCGATTTGTAGCTGGTGTAGGTCCAGCAGATTTCTTAAATTCAATGCCTATGGGTTTCAAAGCTTGGTTAGATATCCCAGGAGATGGTGCCATCTTTGATTCCTGTCCCAAGGAAGGAGAGTTATCATTCCTTTGGCCTCTAGTCTCCCTTAGTCTCATCTTCACTTCAGTTTCAGATTTTCTTGCACCATCCGTAATTGCCCTATATGTCATATCTTGCAATGCAACTCTAGTGCGAATCTCACCCAAAAGAGCATTCTTAAATTTGGATGCCTTTGCCACATCACTGCCCATAATCTCTGGTGAAAACTTTCCCAACGTATCAAATCTGTTGATAAATTCAGCCACTGTTTCTCCTTGTCTCTGCTTAATATTTTCAAACTCAGTTCTATACTCCAACTGTTGTGCCAAAGGAAAGTATCGATCCAAAAATGCATCCTTAAATTGCTGCCAAGTGGTAGGTTGGTCTGTTCCTCCAACTGTGACCTCTCGAGACTTCCACCATTCACTTGCATTGCCAACTAGAAAAGGTTTGATAACCCCAGTCCTCATCTCAGTAGGTACCTCTAATAGCTTGAAATTCTCTTCAATCTCCTCCAACCAGTTTAGTGCCTCCAAAGCATCTAAGCCTCCTGTGAAAGTACGAACTCCAACCTTCTTCATATGAGTGAAGTAAAAGAGAGTATCCCTTCGTTCTCTGTGGGGAACAACTTGCTGAAGGAATTGTTGTTGTTGTTGCATCTGTTGTTGATGCTGTTGCGCAAAGAACTGTTGTTGCTGCTCCATCAAGTTTCTTTGTTGCTGATGCATGTTGTTCTGCAAGGCTCCAGCTATGGCTACTGCCAAAGCAGTGTAGTCAATTCCTGGTTGATTTTGTTCACCACATCTATTATCATGACCTTGGTCTTGTCGGTCTCGCTGTGGGTTACGAGCATAATCCCCAATACGCTCATCCCAACCAGATTCATTTCTTTCAGAAGAGTTTCGTGAATTCCTATCACGTTGCTCTCTAACTCGATTTGATTCTGCCCGAGCTGACTTCCTAGGTGCCATATCCTGTACGTGAGGGTATAAATGTAATCTTAGACAACTAAATCCAAATATAATCTATAATACTCACTAAAAAAAATATCCCTAGAGATCATGACCTATCGCTCTGATACCAACTGTCACGACCCGGGCCTGCGAGCCCGTGCCGCGACTATAAGCCTGGCGGTACCCACGGTCAACTACTTGGCACCGTCCTCGCTGTACCAAAAGAGATATCCCGAGTTGACAATGACCACCTAGGCCCATGCTTATATTCCATAACATATTCACATATATTTCCCATATGGGACGGGGTATCACATTCACCCCCCCTTAAGGCCCAGCGTCCCCACTAAGGCCCAACATAATTGGTCTAAGCCCAAGATCAACCAGTGGATGTCCGGGATTCTAGAGGTGGCTCCCACCGTACATATGGTGTAGCACTTAGCTCCCTTGTTCGGGCTGGCTACCCACTCTGATACCAGCTGTCACGACCCGAGCCCACGAGCCCGCGCCGCGACTATGGGCCTGGCGGTACCCACGGTCAACTACTTGGTACCGTCCTCGCTGTACCAAAAGGGATATCCCGAGTTGACAATGACTACCTAGGCCCATGCTTATATTCCATGACATATCCATGTATACTTTCAATGTGGGACGGGGTATCACAATTTTTTTCCCACTTTTTCTTAATAAAAATACATATTAAAATTGATTTTTTTTTTTTATTAAAATATTTTTTATCTTTATATTATTTTATGAAAAATAATTTTAAATATTAACTTTAAAAAATAATAGTATTTATTTTAAAATTAATTAAATTAATTGTATTGGCTTAAAATGGACAATTAGGAACGGATGGGATTTAAAGAAATTTACCTCAAATTAAAGCCCACGTATACCCAAATATTTTCTCAAATTAAAGCCCGGATCCATTTCGAGTAGTTAAAATAAAGCACCATATGGGCCAGCCCAATAATTTTAGGAATTAAATGAAGCCTCGCCTACTCCTAAATTGTTAGACGGCACAAATATTCAGAAGCCCAGGATTATCAAGGCCCACAATTATCGCAGACGAAGACCGGGTCTCCGAAACTTGGTTGACTCAGTTAAAAATCCGACCGGGGAGTCTGATGATTGTCGGAACTTGCGAGAACGCTCACTACGACCATGGCCGATCACCACCACCATCACCATCACCAGCATCAGCGTCCAAGTCGCCTGTCACTTCCGCCACGCACTTCCATTCCGATCACTTCAAGAGCTACCAACTTTCCCGTGTACCCTCCGGTGACTCCAATCCCCACCCCCTCCAAACACAGGCTTTCCTCTTCGCTGAGTTTCAAATCTTCCAGCTCTAGAACCTCATCCCTCTCCTTTCTGTTCTTACTTCTCTTCTCTCTTCGCTCTCTTTATTCTCTGCTCCCTTTCCTCCGGTCTTCTCCTTCCTCTTTTTCCATCTTCCCTTTCTCCTTCTTGGTATCTCTTCTTTCCTTCCTCCTTGCGCTCTCTTTCTCACTTTTCACTTCCTCAGCCTCTTCTCTCTCTAAGCTCCCTTTTCGTCAAAAGGAGCGCCAAGTCATTTTCTCTTTCTCCTCGATAAATCAATCTCAGCAAAGATTTCTCTTCGCTAAATCTCTCCTCCTAGCCATTGTTTTCCTCCTTCGCTTCCAAGCCCTTCGCTACTGCGGGACGGCGGCAATGATTCTGGCAGAATTATCTGGAAATGTGGCTGCCAGGATTGTTGTTGAGGGTAAAATTCACAACTTTATGGGGAACAAATTTGGATCGTCTAAGGTTCGTGGGTTTATTGCCTTGTTTAGTGGGTTGTTTTTGTTATCTATCAGCTGGGATCGTATTGAGTGCTTTCCTTTGTCTTCAATGAATGTTAATAAATTTGGGTTTTCATTTTTGCCGGGGAAGAATTGTTTGAGGATCTGGCCTATGCTACTTCCTTTCTTGTCTGGGTTTTTAGGTTGTTATGAACAGGATTCAATGAATTGGAGGAATATTCGAGAACTAGGTCGAAGACGTGTCCGATTGATTTCATTGTTCTTCACTACTCTCGTGCTTTTCATCCCAGCTGTGATTAGTATGTTTGTCTTTGAGGCAGATGGGGATAGTATTTCTATCTTAAATCTTGGTTGGCCTTTGTTAAACACTGTCGTTTTTGGAGTTCTTTTGAGCGAGAATTACATGGACGACAAGCCTACTACTTCCAAGGATTTCCAGAGAGAATATATTGTGACTTTCCTATGTACGGTTGTTTTGGAGTTATTCTATTTTCAGGAGCTGTCACTGTGGGGGCTGCTGCTCTGCGGATTGTTGTTATGGATTGCTGTAAGGGAGCTGGATTCTGTTTATTCTAGTCATTTTCAGTTAGGTGTGCAATCAACTCATTCACTCACTACATCTATTATGAAGCCAATCCGCCATATCCTGAGTGAAAGAAAATCTCGAAAAATTGCTCTTTTTCTTTTGATAAATACTATCTATATGGTTGTAGAATTTGTTGCTGGGTTCATGAGTAACAGTCTTGGGTTGATATCAGATGCCTGTCACATGTTATTTGATTGTGCTGCTCTAGCAATTGGACTCTATGCTTCTTACATTTCACGACTGCCAGCAAATAGTCAATTTAATTATGGCCGTGGAAGATTTGAGGTTCTTTCAGGATATGTAAATGCTGTTTTCCTAGTTCTTGTTGGAGTATTGATTGTGTTGGAATCATTTGAGAGGATTTTGGATCCGCAAGAGATTTCCACAAACAGCTTATTGGCAGTTTCCATTGGTGGACTTCTTGTCAATGTAGTGGGTCTGGTATTCTTTCATGAGGAACACCATCATGCCCATGGTGGTTCTGGATCATGTTCCCACAGTCACTCACATTCTCATGGATCACATTCTGACTCCCACAACCATTCGCATCCTCCTGTATCATGTTCCAACTCCAACTCTTGTACGCATTCTCACGGATCATGTCCCAGTTCCTGCTCCCATTCACATTCTCATAAATCATCTTCACACCCTTGTTCCCATTCACACTCTCATGAATTGTGTTCAGAGTCTCACGCCCATTCACATTCTCACTCCCACCACTGTTCCTCCCTTAATAATGAACACAACACTCACAATGGCAATGAGTTTAGTACTGTTCTCCATGTTAGTCAAGAAAAATCTTATTCTGCTCATATAGGGAACTCTACAAATGATCATGAACTACATGGCCATAATAACTGCCAGAGCCATGTGAACAATGATTGTGAGGAACATCAAAGTACAGCTGGTCATGAACATCGCCACAATCATGGTTTCCAACATTCCCTCGATAACTGTCATCGTCATGACCATTATGTTAACCCAGAAGTCCATGAAAGGCATTTGGGAGAAAGCTTGGATATAGTTGAACATCTTCATAATCATGATCATCATGCAGGGAAGAAGGAACAAAGTAAACACCACCACCATCACATTGACCACAACATGGAAGGCATCTTCTTGCATGTTCTAGCTGACACAATGGGAAGCATTGGGGTGGTTATTGCGACCCTCTTGATCAAGTACAAAGGATGGCTTGTTGCAGACCCTGCCTGCTCAATTTTTATCTCTGTGTTGGTTATATACTCTGTCATCCCACTGCTCAGAAATTCTGCGGAAATTTTGCTACAAAGGGTCCCTAGAACACTTGAGCTGGATGTTAACAGATCTCTGAGTAAAGTTATAAAGATGGAAGGTGTATGTGGAATTCAAAACTTACATTTCTGGAGTTTTACAAACACGGATGTTGTTGGGACCCTACATCTTCATGTTTCAACAGAAGCTGGTAAAGCTTCTACAAAGGCTCAAGTATCACACTTGCTTAACGATGCTGGTATCAAGGATTTAACATTACAGGTGGAATGTGTAAATCCAGTTAATGAAACAAATTTTGACAGGTAACTAACTGTCTTAACACATGTTCGGAGACATGAAGTTTTGACTTAGTAGGCACGTAACAGGCTTGGCATCCTTGCCGAATAATTGGTCATGTGACTTCCATATGTACGTCATCTTGCTCCCTTTTGTGTTTGAAGTGATCTGATTTCAGTTTATGTGCATGGTTGTTAATGCTGTTAAATTTTATCTGGCGACATGATCAGCTGCATTGCGTTACTTGTTTCTCCATTTTAATCACCATTTTTTTTTTATTATTGTTTCTCTCTGTTTTATTTCTTGGGTTAGGATTGGTAATGTGGTTATGATTCATATGGTGTTTTGCATCCAAGAAAGTTATCGGGTCTTTTTTTTTTTTTTGGTGTTTAATAATGATAATAATGACAATCCGAATGTATGGAAGATGGTTTGTACGTTGTTTAGCTATGAAGAGCACGATCTTTGAGGATTTGAGTGAGAATCTATGTATAGAATAACATTGCCATAATTAATTATACATGCTTTAGAATGTCAAGTGAAGCTTTTTTATTTTCCCTTAACTGGATTTCTACATCTCATGAAAGGTAAAGAGATAAAAGGTTAAAGATTTTAATGTGTGAAACATGAATTGAGATGATGATTTCCCTCGAAGCACCTATGTATTTGGTGTTCAGGTTTGACAGATTCTTGTATTGAATTTTGTCATTATTGAGCTAAGTTTATAATTGTGTCATCTATATCATGTTGGGTAGTTAATGTGCTCCTCAAAGGTACAAGGTAAGATTGGTTAAACAGTGTCTATAAATTGGTTAGTTGAGTAATTTTCTTCACCTTAAATGTGTAGATGATTATATTTTCGCGAAAAAGTGAATCCTATTTCATTTAGTTTTGTTAAATGATATGTCTTGTATCATTATCATGTTTGATTGGACGGATCATAGCATTCGTATTGCTGCTTTTTGTATAACCAGCGGCGTTTTCTCATCACTCTGGTCTTCACCATTAACCTATCTGTGCACGAGTAGTGCTAATTCCTTGGGAAATAGTATGATTGGCTTCTAGATGAGAGATGAGTTTTGTGTACTTGTTTAAATTGGTTAGAACCTTATTTGCTTCAATATTGTTTTGCCAGGATTTGAGGAAAGAGATGTGATAACACACAATCTGAGTAATTGGTGGTCTGATACTGTCATGAGTTCAGCAAGGATTCAGTTGAAAGGTGTTGCTGCAGCTATTGCTGATTCTAGTCATTTTTTTATGCCTGCGACCAAATTTTGAGGGCTTAATAGCAATTATTTACTTGGCTTTTCAGCTAAAATCATGTCAACTTCTGGGAACTATGAGTTTATACTCAAAAATCAATTTTGTAAATCCAAATCAAAGGCTGGATATTTCTGGCTTGACGTAGTGATGGTTAATTGTTGTGTGTGCTTGTGTATATATTTCTTTGAGACAACCTACAATGATGATATTTTGAGTAATAATATAAATACTTTTTTTTTTTTTGAAAATTTTTATTTAATTTTAGTGCAATATTATAATAGGTATATACTTTTCAAAATTTAAACGTTTGAATTTAATTTTTTTAATTCAATTTAAAAAAAAAATTACAAATTTGACATTTATTTGTTTAAATGAGTAACGAAAAATATAAATAATATTTTACACCATTTATTTTTCTTTTAATAACAAGTAAAACAATCTTAAGTTAAGTTTTTTTTTTTTTTTTTTTTTTTTAATTTTGAGTATTTTTACATATAACATGTTTTGAACTCATGACTTCAAGAAGTCATAAGTGATACTACAGAGCTAAATTTTTTTAACAATCTTAACGGAAGTTATTTAGTGGTTTATGGGTTCCTAATATTTAGGAGTAAATTATGAAAATACTACTTTTTCTTTTCTATCCCATGAATAAAAAATGGTGTCCAAGTATAACCTACCAAATAAGGCAAGGAAAAAGTTAAGAATTCTCTCATACCCATGGGAATACTCAATAACGTTAAAAGGAAGTATAAACCAGTCAAGTACAAACCAGATACTTAACACCTAAAAACTGTAATCTGAAATTTCCACAGACTAACAAAACTTCTGGGTCTATGATATTTATAGTAATGTATGTATTAGTTACAATATAATGTTAATGTTGTGCAGGAAAAGCATATAGTGGACTCATCAAATCATCAGCAGGAAAAAATTTACTCAGACATTACCCATTTCAACTTCCCAGCAAAGCCAGATTCTGAAGACATGGTCCAGCTTGGTATTTCTATCATTTTGTCTCAATTTTTCGCACAGGGAGAAATGCCTTACACATCATTATTGATGGGGCCGTAGATCCAACTTGTAAGACTGTATTTCCATGGGAGATATCAGGACATGTCCTTCTTGAGCACCTTCTCCAAACTGTTCACTGTAGCCAAGGACATCAGTTTCATCATGTAACAGATTTAAAGATGTGGCTTTTGCATTTAACACTGCAAGCCCCTTAAACATGTCAAACAAATTGACTGGCTCATCAGCTACGCTTGAACAATGTGACTTGCCCTTCCGGCAATATGAGGAGTCCCAGTGTCTTCTCTGTAAAGTTAGAACAAATCTAGGCACTCCAAGGGGCTGCTGTGAATATCTTAAAGGGTGAGGAACCTTGAAGCTCACTACATGCAAGTCACAGGGCAAGGGAGCTGTCAAAGGAGAGAAAGATCTGGGAGGCGGCTGGACTGATATTTCCTGAGATTTCTTAGCAATGAACATATGTACCGGATAGTTAAGATGTGCACCAACCAAATGAGAGAGGAGAGAGGGACTCAGTGGATGTGAGTCTGAAACAGAATGTGAACTCAATGAAATGTTGGATTCCACGAGGAGATGGAAGACTACATTCATAGGACGATTATCCATCACTCCTTGGCCAAGACCACGCCCATCATCTCTCACCAGACGGCGATCAAGCATTATCTCTAACCATCCTTTCTTAAGGCTTGCCACTCCTAGTGATTGCCGAGAATGGACCGAAAACCGCAGTCCATTTGGTCCTTGCATAAATGCAAGAGAGGGCATTGGATAGTAATTTCCCTGAGGGGGTATCTTGTCATATGTTTCTCTGCGACTCATTTGGAAACCATTCAAATCAGTGTGGAAGATCCTTTTGTTATCAATATCAGTCCTGTACCTAGTGATCAACTCCCTGTCATTGAATTCATGTCCAAGAAGCTCAACATGATACTCCTTTTCAATAAGATGTTCCTGTATGGTATTATCACCACCATAAATTCGAGTGCTATGGGAAACTGGAGCTCTCTTCCATGCTGTCTTTGGATAAGAGCGAACTTCCTGAACCAAATGTCCCTCTGAGATCACCAATGTGCCACCAGCTCCAACAATTGGCTCAGCCTCACCATTTGGTTTAAATAAGTAAGCACCACTTTCTGGACTTGAGTACATGCCAATTTCCTCACCAACAACATTTTCATATCCATCATTATTTGTTACCTTTTGCAAAAGGCCGAGTTTGACACCAAATGTGAGCCTATTGTGTTGATTATGAATTTCAACTGAGTCCCCTTCTACTTTTAAGCAAGTATAGGGAGTGGGGCAAGGTAAATGATCAGGATGGGATACTTTCAGTTTGGCTGGTTTGGCCTTTTCACATCCAACAAACCCATTCGCAACATAGTAAGTCTGCAATCCCATTGCAGGGATAGAAGCTTTCCAGTAAAGGCGATGCCTACCAGAAAAGATTTTGTTTCTATCATTGTGTAATTCAGGAGATATCTGGCTTTTGACACATGTCCAGTTTGAATCAAGAACAGTTACATCTGGTCGTTCAACAACCAGCATGACCACCTCATTACGTGTTTGTTCCAGTGAATTAAATAAAACCACAGTTTGCACTGTTCCTTCCTGAGCACTGATTGCTTTTTGCACCGGTTGAACATCATATTTAGATCTGACCTGTGCTGGCTCAAATTGAGCAGGACTCTGATCACTTTTCTCATGTCGGATGCCAAGCAATACCTCTATAGCCTTGGACATGAAAATTTGGAGGTCTTGCAAAGCTATATGCATCCGTGTACCATAGTCCACAACAACATGATCCTTAGCAGTACCAGTCACCCCGTCATGATGCTGAAATAAAGCTAAGTTTCTTCTAGCAGCGGTCAGCTTGTAGGAAAATCCAGTGGGCAACTTTTCACATTGTGCTCTCTGGCAATATCCCAGTAACAAAGACATCATTATTTCTGCACCACGAAGTGTCTGTTCCAGAACCCGGTCAACAGCTTTGAAGAAAGGCCGGGAAACATAATAGCCACTCCAGTAATCTTGTTGTCTATCAGCATAGGTAAAGAAATCACCTGATAAAGAAGGGAAACCTCCTACCTGAGCAGACCCCAACTCGACTGGGCGTGAATAATTGATTCTGTCAGCCTCTTCGCGCAGGGTTTGAAAGTAGTCTTCCAGAGTACCAAACTTTGCTTCAGCATTCAAACTCGGATCTGAGTTGATATGGTCGAATAACATTTGATAGTTCCTAAACTGAGCTTCTGCTTCATCAATGTTGATATAACGAAAATCATCTCCCAGTGGGACAAGTAGAGTGTTGGTACGATAAAGTGTTGACTTTTTCCTATACTGATCTAATAGCATATTAGCTCTCTCCTTTACATTTTCCTGGGTTGTCTCCACTGGATATTTTCCCCAGGGACACATCTCATACATAAACCCCGGCATACGGGCAAAGTCAAACTGACAACAAATTGCAGGCTCTGGTCCACAAGTATGTGGGATGTCATATGAATAGAATGGCATCATGTGAACAAAAATATCAGTGGTTTCCTCAACATCCCAAGCCTGCCTCCATATGTATTCCAAATTCTTATTCAAAGCAAGTTCCTTCTTCAATTCATAATGTGTCCTCTGTATAAGCATGTTCTCAAAACCCATACGACGGAGCAGATATGCCATAGTTGATGAATAACCAAATGGATCTATTGCCCAAGAGTTTTTAGGAATGACTCCAATGGTTTCATTCAACCACATATTTCCTTCAGTAATCTAAGGTATGAATTTCAAGATAATCAGGAACTCAATAAATATTTGTTGCAACTTTCTAGCAACAATCCGCAAGAAAAAGAAAAGGTAAGCTTCCACAAACATATATACATATATATATTGTAAACATTCCGTTTTGAATAGATAGGAATCAAAGTGATAAAAATAACACCGATAACAATAAATGTGTGACTAATTACACATCCATAACTTAGTTTATGAAGCTTTTATTAACACGTCCTTTTCTTTTCTTTTTTTTTAAGTACTTTTTTTAACAGTTAAATCACTGACACACACTGGTCTCTCAGTGAATAGAATTTCTAGCCTCCTCTAATCTAATTTAAAAACAAAAAGAATCTTCACAGTTTACTTTTGAAACAGAGACTATACTAGGAAAACATTCTAAGTTTCGTGTTTATGCTCCGAATGGAAACAATATATGTTATTTGATGTGGAGGAGATCGAAAAGGGCAGCTTCTTTTTCTTTGAAGTTCCAGAGAACTTTAAAATTTTTTTTAACAAAAATGCAACTTCAATTTGCAACAAGTAAACACGAAAAGAAGTATAAAACTACACGAAAAGAAGTATAAAACTAAGTCATGCATGAAAATAGAAACTATCACACAAAAGCAGCGACCATTTTACCTGCTCAATGATGGCAAAATAATGTGAATTAGCCTGCATGGACAAATAAATTTGAAAAGTTAGCCAAATGGGATTTATGATTACTAACAAACTATTTAATTTTCATCAGTACAGAACATTGTGCCATTTTTTCCCCTATAGCAACAGTTCATCCAATTCAGGCATTGTGGGTGCAGCTACAACAACCAATAATTCCATATTTTAGGAGCTTTGAGAAAGCTGGTCGCTTATCAAGAAATTCAGGCTTTAACATAGAGGCATATAATTGAAAAAAACTAAAAAAGGAAATAATCAGCAACTTGTCACTTCATCCATCTGGTTGTGTCTCCATAACACAATTCCATAAAATGAAATATAATAAAAGGTCTCCTGGGTATTTCCTGAATAATACCCAACAACATCAAGATCAGATTGCTTGACTAATAGCATACAAAGAAACAAAGCCAAAAAAGTACAATTTACCCTCTTCCAATTGACATGGAAATGAGTTTACCTCATCATTCATCACCCAACCACCTCCAACAATCTCTAGCTGACCATTTCTCACCAAATTTTTGAAAGACTCTTTCGCCATTTCAGAGGCATCCCTCCACCATCTCTCCAGATAAGACATCTCTTCCCAAATAAATTTCCGCCTGACGTCCTACAAGTATGCAGATATAAAGCATTCAGTATGTATAATCAAACAAGAAAATCCAGAACGTCAACCATCTATGACAACAACTTAATAATTCCCACTCTTTCTTTTTTTTTTTTTTTTTTTTTAAACATATAAAAAGTAAAGGGAAAAAAGAAGCTAACAAAAACCTGAAATAGCAAGCAGGGCCCATAAGGACGGGTCCTTAGAATGCTAAGATCGTCAAGTGAAAAAAATAGAAAATCAACAGAAACCTGAAATTATTATTCCGGGCATACCTTGGAGAGTGTCTCAACGATAGTATCAAGAATATGCCTAGACTGCCTATCATAGTACTCTTCCACAGTTAGCTTCCATCCGGGATCATTGTGGGAATGTGGTACCACAAATATCTTCAATTTCTCGTTATCCCACTCGTTCCCTTTATAAGTGACTTTCCAACCTTGCTTCCACGCCCCACCATCCTCGTCCAAGAACTGGATCTTATCGTACAAATTTTTAGTTGTAATGTCGACGACTGCTCCAGAAACGGCGTCACCAGCCGGAGATTTGCGGTAAACAGGCTTCCTGTGCCTGGCTAATCGGTTTCTAGCAGCGTGTAGATGCGAGGATATAAGGGGTTTAGGAACGCCGTATCGGAAGATAATGAAAAGGAAAAAGAGGAGAGAAAATGAAAGACCGATAGTGAAGAAATTGGCGAGGATGAAGTCCTTGAAAGCGGTGCGTTTGCGGGACTTCCGGGGATGTTTAGGAGAATGCTTTGATGTGGGGAGAAGAGCGTGAGGCCACCCACCTCCACCGCGCCGGGTGGAGAAAGCCATGATTCAAAGCGGTGGTAGAGTGGCGGTTTTCGGTGGATTGAGATCTGTTAATTATTTCAGGCTCGGTGACTCCCTTATGTAATGACGATTCATGCGACAAGATAAGATAAGATTATAAAATGGGAAAGCGGTTTCGGAGGTCCGGTGAGCACCGGTGTCTTGCCCGGTGACGTCGACTTCTAAGTCAAGTCATCAGCTGCCAAGTCGAAGTAGACATTTCCAAAGTTACTAGTTTCTACAAAGTTGGGCCCTGTCTCCAGTAAATTTTCTAAGCCAGTTGTTCGTACTTCGTAGGAGTGTTTACCGTTCGAGTCGGTTGGTCGTTCTAATATGAAATAAAAAATTCCACTTATATAATATATATATATATAGGTAAATTGATAAATTTAGTCCCTTAATTTATATAATTTTTATAATTTCATCCCTATTTATATATTTTGGCAAATTTTATTCTTTATATTAATAACTTTGACAAATTTCATCTTTTTGTCAATTTAAGTGAGGGATTAATACAATCAATCCTTATAATATAATATAATTTTTTGTTTTTTAATAAAGTGTATGTATCTATTGAAGATTTCTATTTTTACCCTTTATTTTAAAAATTAAATTAAAATGTAAGAATTGATTACGTTGATTATCACTTAAATTGATAAAAATATGAAATTTATCAAAATTATTAACATAAGGGATGAAATGTACCAAAATTTTTAAATAGGAAAAAAATTACAAAAAGTATATAAGTTAATGGACCAAATTTACCAATTTGCCTATATATATATAACATTTCACAAAATTTAATCTTTTAACAAATTTTATATTAATAAAATAAATTATTTTTAGTTTTAATTAAATTATAAATTAATAATAAAATTATTGTTAAAAGAAAAATATTTAAATAGTTTGTTATATTTTTAATTAATTAAAAAAATGAATTTCAAAAAAAAATAATAATAATCATTTTATTTATTAATATCATTAAATATTATTTATAGAAAAAATGTATATTATTTAATATGTGAAGTGACATTTTTATTATTTTCTCCTTAATGAAATAATTTAAAATTATAAATAGTTGATGATTTTCGTAAAAAAAAAAATACTATATTACCAGTTTATAATTTTTTTAAAAAACGTAATTTTAAAAAAAAATAATAATAATAATTTAAAACTTGTCAAGATAAATTTTTTAAAGCACTAAACTTGTCAATACTCCAATTTTGAAATTATTTAATTATTTTATTATTTTTAATTATAAGACTTTTTCAGATCGAACTTAATTTAACTCATTAACTTTTTTTACAGTCATAAGGAACGCTATTACTTGGACAATCATTCATTGTTAATAAATACATTTTTAATTTGATAAATTTTACTCAAAAAAATAGAAAATAAATATATTTTTTTAAATAAGTAATTATTTTTATAATAACTTATCATAAAAAATCAAATTTAAATAAAACATGTTCAAATTTTTTCCGATAATTGAAAATATTTTTCGTGATACTGTGGTTCTTTTCGTTCAAACAGAAGAAATTTGTAATTCTTAATTTTATATGAATATAAGATAAAAAGATCAATGTTAATTCTATTACAAATATATCACAATAAAAATCAGAAAGAAAATATTCAAAGCAAAAAAATTGACAAATCACTAACTGTTATAAAGATATTTGTAAAACCCAACCTATTTAGTAAGGGCAAATTTGAAAAGTCATATTTTTTTTTTTAAGTGATAGATATTTAGCATATACTAGGGTTTAGCTATTTCAGTGTTAGGGTTTTTAGAGAGGGCTTATGCTACGTTTTCTAAGAGACAGCCAATCATCAGAAACAGTCGGGGAGAACCCAATCGACAATCTTTAGTAAAGTTGAGACTTGTTGATTGAATAGGAAGTTCAGATCTTGATTTGGGGATCTCAAAGGTGAGTAAATGGAATGTCCAATTCTCTTCATATTCTATTTTCTCAATGAATTTCTCAAGTTTGTTCAATTCGTTTTTTTTTTTCCTGTACGGCAGAAATTGTTCTATATACTTTCTTCGTTGCGATCTCTATTTTTGGGGTTATTTTTCTTCATTTCAATCTCTGCTTTTGGGGTCTATATACATATATATGTATGTATGTAAAGCTATGCGCACGGTTTTAATTTGATTGCGCAGAGCTTGGTATAATTCTTTCTTCCTTTGATTTCTACATAGAATCTTTCAATTCATATATTTATATATAATGTATGTATGGGTATATACCAAGTATATATATTTTGCCCCTCTCGTTTTCCTCACAAATTTAATCCAATCCTTTATTCCTTCAGTTTTCCTTGTTGTCAGTGGACTTTGATAACAAACAGCTTGGTTATTATCTCAATTTATTTACAATTGTTCTTCCTTTTAGTTATATATATATATATTAAGCCTCACATATACATATACACACGAAATACGTTTCTCTTCTTTCTTCCTATTACTGTACCTTTTGGTTTGTCTAAAGATTTTATATATTCTATTTTATTTTTATTTTCTCTTTATGAATTAATTTCTTGAAAATCTTTAAATTTCTAATTTTTATCTTTTCGAATAATTTCTTGGAGTTCTTGTTTTAATTTCTTTAAGTCTTCTCTAAATAAAATTAATTTTTTGGCTCAACTATGTTGAGGAATTAGTTGGGGGAACATGTTCCACATTTGATAAGTTTCTGAACCCATTGAGCATGGTGAATAAGTTCTGGCCGTCCTGGCTGGATAAACAGCTAGGGCGGAATTCGGTTAAACCAACGAGTGTCTATTTTGCTTGAGCCTACCAAAAATTCCTTTCATCACTGATTAATCTGGATATTCTGTTTATTCACTGAGCTTTCTGGCTCACCCCCTCCCTTTACTTCTCCCTTTTTTGCAGATGCTAGTGATGATTCGTAAGAAAATAAGTGGGGACTTCAATTCACGTAATTAGATTAGAATTTTATTTCGGGATTTTACTCCCTAAATTTGTTCTAGAATTTCTTTGAGAAATTATTATAATGATATTATTTTTGGAATCTCTTTTGGAGTTTTTTTATTATAATAAGGATTTAGATTTCTTTCGTTTCATATTGGAGCCTAAATTTTTGATTGAGTTAAGAAAAAGACCTTGTTTCTCTTGGGAGAAACCTCGAGGGTACGGTCGTGCCATGTCCCGGTTTCGGGGCGTGACAATATTTATTATATAAATATTCATTGAAGACTTCTATGACCTATTTATTTATTTGTTCCATATTCTTTTATGGAAAAATTGTTGGTTTAGTCCCAATACTATTTTCAAACAACCGATTTTTTTAGCCAAATGTCATCCTCAATCTATTTTTGACCTTCTAATTAGGTCCCCCAACAGGTAAAAAAAAAAAAATTGCCAGTAAAAAAAAAAGGAAAATAGCCGGTTCAATCCCAAAACTACTTTTAAGTGGTCGATTTAGTCCTTAAACTTTTTTTTAGCTTTATTCAGTCATCAAACAATTTTTAAACTTTTAATAATAATTAATGTTTGTATTACATGTAATTTTTTAAATTTTTCACATTATAATAAATATTATGAAAATTTTTTCTCTTTATTTCACCAATTAATTATTTTGTTTTATATTCATTGATTGATATCTTAGACATATGACAAAATAATTAATTGATAGAATAAAAAGAGAAAATTTCAATAATATTTATTATGGTGCAAAAAAATTAAAAATTAAATGTAATTTTAACATTAATTATTATATATCTTAATTATATTGATAATTGATTTTTATAATATTAATAAATTTAAAAATATTTTCAACATATTAAAAAAAATGCACATTATATTTTTTACATTAAAAAATTACTTGTAACTTGTTTGAGAACTTACTGAGAGACTATGTTGGAAGTTTAAAAATTGATTGAGAATATAATAGAGCTAAAAAAAAAAGGAAAAAAATCTAGGGACTACACTGGCTGCTCAAAATAATTTTGGGGCTGATTCGACTATTTCTCAAAAAATTTACTTGCAACTTGTTTGGAAACATGCTAAAAGACTACATTGGAAGTTTAAAATTTGATTAAGGACTAAATTTGGCTAAAAAAAAGTTTATGGACTGAACCGGTTGTTCAAAAATAATACTGAGACTGAACGGGCTATTTTCCCTTCTTTTATCTAGACTTTTATGTACTATTGACTTATTTACTTCATAGTCATTAAGGGTGTTTTTGGATTGGAATTTTTTTTGAGAAAGCTCATTTTTTCAAAAATAATTGAGTTGATTGCGAATAACGAGGAATAAGGTGGGGCCAATGTAAGATGTTGTCTAGTAAGTGGGAGACAAAAATAATATATTTTATTAGTGTAATGATGATTTTTTATTTGAATTATATATATTTATATGTATATATTGAATATTTATAGTAAGTTAGTGAATTTTTTATTCATTTTTTTACCATCTCACCGGACATGAACAGTAACATGTCAGATTTGTGTCCAAACAAGTACAACTTTTTTTTGAGTTTGAGTGAAATTTTGAAAAAAAAATCATAGTCCAAAAACAGCCTAAATGTTTCAAGTCTCTATAATTATATCTTTATAAATAGAAAACTTGTAAAACCATTATTAATTAATGAATGAAATACAAAAATAATATATTCTCTCGATTTTCTTCTAATTTTCCTTGTTTTATATCACTAATTATTTATTTTAAACTTACTAGTCATAATTTTCAAATATAAAGATTAACTCATACAAGATAAATAAAAATATTAATTATTTTATTAATTTATGAAATTATAAGTAAATCAAATGAATAAATATAGAATTATTGATATTGTGTTTTTATTAATTTATGGAGGGAAAAATAATAAAATTAGTTAATTTAATTTATATCTTATTAAATTTTGACTGTTCTAATCATTTTATTATTTTTTTTTTATTAGTATGATAATAAGGGGAAAAAAAAGAAACAAAAAATATAAAAAATATAAAAAATTAAAAAAAGAATTAAAATTTTAAACATTAATAACGTAAGGACGAAAATAGTCAAATTTTCAGAATTAAAAACAATTGTTAAGGGGCTCACATAGTAAGAAGAAAGATATTGTGGGTTAATTTGATAATTGAAGGAAACTTTTCGTGTTTGTCGCTTTTCTCAAATTGAGTTCTCCAAATCCGGCGTCTCTCTTCGTACCAATCTTCTGGCAGCTGAATCTCTCTCTAATCCGGGCCTCACAGGTTAGATTTCTTTTCTTTCGTCGTGTTTACGGGATGTTGAAGGGTCGGATCTATGTTTAGATGTCCAGATCTATGTGGATTTTGGGGATTGTTGTGCCAGCAGCTATTAATCTGGATATTTATTAATCTTGGTTGTTTAGTTTTCATTCATTCTGCAAACATTTTATTCCTTTCCTCTTTTTTTTAACTCGAGTAGTTTGTTTGTTAATTCTGAAAAGCTTGCTGATCAATGCAAAATGTTGAAATAGTGTTTTGTTTTGAATTCGGAAAAATTCTAACTAAAATTTGAAACTCACTGATGAGCAAATGGGCAGTTGGGATTATCATTGAGGTTCTGTATCGATTTCAACTATAGCTGTCCTTCCCCCGCCCCCTAAAATTGGGAATTTGATGTCTGAGTGAGTTTCTATGGGGGCTCCACTTCATGGGCAGTGCGATGCAGATTCATCTCCCTTTATGGAATTCTTCCCCTTTTAGGACTGTATGTGCTTGCCTGTTGCCTGTTGATTTTTCATTTTACTTTTCTTCTTAAAAGTCTTGTGTCTTTGTTCTGTTAATCTTTGCTGTAATAAACAAATGTACCCTACCGTCTGCAATCCTTTCCTTTTTGTATTTCGATAAAACATAGAAGATCATATTATGGAGCATGCATTGTGTTCTATTCTGTTTGGTTATATGTTCAGATTTAAACTTTCCTTAGAGATTACTGTGCTATGGAGTTTGGCAGCTGCAGTACTAATAATGAGTGATATCCAAACCGATTTTACAGTAAAATTGCATCATTGATTTTATTTTTTATGGTTTTTTTTTTTTTTTTTTTTTGGTATTGTTGTTGATGAACACCAAAAACTGGTCAATTCAAATAAAATCTTTAAAGTCAAGCTCAAATGGGGATGTCATGGGCTGCAGTTACCAAAAAATAATTGTATTGAACTGGATTTGGATGCCATATGGTTTTTTAACTTTAAGGTTCATGTATTTTATTTGTCAGAGTTTGTAGAGTAATTCATTATTTTGTCTATTTGATATCTACTCAATCCATTGGATAATCTGACGGTATTGTTTAACCAACCAGTGATCAGTTCAGTTATTGGAGGTTCATTGATTTTAGGTTTCAGATGGTAAATTTTAAATATCTGCTCTGCTGTCACTCGTGATAGCTGTTGTTTCCACTTATTTTTGGTACTGCATTCCGGTTGTAATATTTAGGCATGTAATGTTATGATTACTTATACTAGTCTAGTCCTTAAAGCTATTGCTCGTGGCTTCGCTGACATGATACATATACTGTACAAGTTTTGATCTTTTATTATTGGTTGAACTTTTGCTTTGTGATATTTAACAAGTGACAAATGCAATGTGCTTCTTTTACCGAGAGTTAATAATGAGTTACATTTACCTAATACAAAATACTTCTAATAATATATAAAATTCGGCTTTGATCTGAATAATGCAGGCATAAACTACCGGAGTAAAACAGTGATACAAGGGAGCCAGTTAAGCACATAAAATGCCTTCACAGAAGATCGAAACTGGTCATAGTGACACAGTTCACGATGTTTCCATGGACTACTATGGAAAACGAGTTGCCACAGCTTCATCAGACTCTACCATAAAGATAACCGGGGTGAGTAATAACAATACATCGCAGCACCTGGCCACTCTGAGTGGTCATCAGGGACCTGTTTGGCAAGTTGCATGGGCACACCCCAAATTTGGTTCACTCCTTGCTTCCTGTTCCTATGATGGTAAAATAATTCTTTGGAAGGAAGGTAGTCAGAATGAGTGGGCACAAGCTCATGTTTTCAGTGATCACAAGGCATCAGTTAATTCAATTGCATGGGCGCCCCATGAGGTTGGCCTCTGCTTGGCGTGTGGATCCTCCGATGGAAGTATCACAGTGCACACTGCCAGGTCAGATGGGGGTTGGGACACCTCAAGAATAGATCAAGCCCATCCCGTAGGAGTTACCTCGGTGTCATGGGCCCCTTCAACCGCACCTGGTGCTTTAGTTGGAGGTGTACTGGATCCAGTTCAGAAGCTAGCATCTGGTGGCTGTGACAATACTGTGAAAGTCTGGAAACTCTTTAATGGTAAATGGAATTTGGACTGTTTCCCTGCTCTTCAGAAGCATTCTGATTGGGTGAGAGATGTTGCTTGGGCACCAAACTTGGGGCTGCCAAAGTCCACTATTGCTAGTGCTTCACAAGATGGTACTGTTGTTATATGGACTGCAGCAAAAGAAGGCGATCCATGGGAAGGTAAGGTTTTGATGGACTTCAAGACTCCTGTTTGGAGAGTTTCTTGGTCTCTCACTGGAAATTTGTTGGCTGTGGCTGCTGGAGACAATAATGTCACACTGTGGAAAGAAGCAGTTGATGGGCAGTGGCAACAGGTCACCACAGTGGAACAATAGATTTAGTTTCTTTTGTGTTCTGTTTATCTGATACTTGTACTTCTGGCTTTGATGAGGACTTGTTTTTATTGTTTTTGGTTGGTTACCTCTGGTTTTATTAGAACCTAATATGTTTTCATTTGGTCCTTTTTTTTCTTTTTCTTTTTCTTTTATCTGAGTAGAAAATAAAGGAATCAAAATTAGATTACCTAGATGCTTGTTAGTTTTTTCTTTTGTTTTTGTCGTTTTTTTTTTTTTTTTTTTTTGGCCTTTTATTCTGTTAGATTGAGAGCACATTCGCACTCTCTTTATTTTGTTGTTTTACACCAAACATTTCTATGTTTTTATTTTATAAGCGGTTCTTGAATTTTGGAATCTAAAGTGTGATGTAGTAAAAAATTAATACCACGTTTATGCCAAAAAATGACGACACTAACCTCAACGTTTCTCAAACAATGATCGTTTTTCTTCTCCCAGTCAAGAGGGGTTTTATCTCCGTTTTAACCTCCTATGATAAAGTCAGTAACTTATATGTCAAAAAGTAAAAGTATGTGCAGAACTTATCAAAGGAAGAAGGAGAGGGAAGAAGGGAGAATGTTTTCTTACTGATCAGAGCCCACCCCTTTCCGTGGAGGAAAACCTTCCTTTTTGTAGGCATACTTGGTTATGCTTTGGGATTAGAGCACATTGACAAGTGTATATGGACATCTTCGTGATTCATTTTTGAGATGCCACGTCCCCTACTTCATGGACTTCAAATTGTTATTCAAAATGGAGAGTTGGCATCCACTTGAGTGTTTGTGTCAGTGTAGGCGGCGTGTGTCAAGGCTGTCTTGTCAACTCAACCTCAATCGTGCTTCTTACGCTTTGACCCGCGAGGTCGAAGTGGTTAAAGGTCATTCAGCAGCCTGCATACTTCGATTCCGACCTTAAGGAGCAGACAGGTTGCAAAGGAAGGTCGAATTCCTGTTTCACTCTCCTATCATGACTGCCTTCTCGCGACAGTCGAGTATTCCAATTGTCAAGGATGCCGAGTTGAATATGCCGATGTCGAGATAAAACAAACGAGATGTAACACTTATGATAAATTAGCCGATCAAAGTGGGTAGCAGTTTTATTCTTGATTGAAAAGGTTAAGTTCAGAAGGAGCGAAAAAATCTAAATTCAATGATTTTTATCTTAGCGATGAATAAAGAATAATAAGAAAAAGTAGTGACATATTAACATGTTAACAGGCTTAAAAGGACAATAAGGTAATTTTGCGGCCGCCAACGTATTTCAATTAAACATACTGAAGTGAAGGCTGTCAACTCGCAGACCACAAAACATCAAGCAATCATCGCGCCAAGAAGCTCCCAATCGCGTTGGGTTCAAATAAAAGCTCTCTTCTTTCCTTTTCCGGCACTTGGATCGCAGAAACCGGAACCCCTATTGTAAAAATCCTCATCCCGCCATTGGAGGCTACTAACAACTTCTATCCCTCTCTCTCGCGCCCGATTCGCCTGTGTATAGGTCAGTCTGAAATCGTGTTGCCCGTAACTTCGCCGTTTGTTGTGAGGAAATGTCGTCGTCGTCGATCTATTGCGATTCCGAAACCAAAGACTGTTCTGTATATTCCCGCAAAGAGAAATCTCTTGGTTTCTTGTGCTCCAAGTACATAATTCTATATTTTATTTACTTGTCGAGATCGTCTTTACGAAGCAACGATTATCGAAGTTTTAATTCATTAAATTTTGGCGTTTCATTCAGTTTCTTGAAGTTGTATAACAGAGATGGTGTTGAAGTCATCGAGTTAGACAACGCTGCATCTCAATTAGGTATTTCCATAACTTGTCAAGAATTTTCCGGCAGTTATTTCTTCTGTCGGAAGTGAAGTAAAAGCTCACAATCTATCGAATTTGTGAGTTCTTGCAGGTGTTGAACGCCGACGGATTTATGATATAGTCAATATTCTAGAAAGCGTCGGGGTATTTATTTAAATCTTGTTTTACTCTAGCGAGAAGTTTATTTACTAAAATTTAGCTAAATACGTTATCCCTTTCTCTATGATCTAAATTTTCAAGGTTTTAACTCGGAAAGCTAAGAATCAATACACCTGGAACGGTTTTCCCGCAATTCCTCGGGCTCTGGAAATTCTGAAGGTAGTCAAAAGCTTTGGTTGGTTCTTTCTGCTGGTTGTTTTTGTCGGCTGAATGAATAGTGCATTGGTTTAAAAGGCTGAAACGTTATAGCGTTTTTCAATCTATAGGAAGGTGGCCTACAAGAGAAGTTCAAAGCTTCTATTCAATGCAATGCGGTAATTGCGTGTTTCAGATGATATTGATCATGATATATATATATATTTTAAGTCTGATTCAGTTCCTATCTTGAATTATTTCACCATTTTAAGAAATCGGAATCTTAATGTTTCAATGTTTCCACATTCCCAAAAAGGGGTTTAAATAATTCCTCACACATTTAGTTTCACGAGTATAGTGGTTCAAAGTAATTATCTTAAATCTCTGAGTTCGTGCCTTGTGTTTTACGGATTTTACTGGTATTCTGGCAATTATGTCTTCTTTTTATAATGTTCTCAATCTGATCTGACCAACATCCTTTTTACTAGCTTTCTGATGATAACAATCATAATCAGCTTCTAAACTCAAGGACTGGTGAGTCTAAGAAAAATTCTGAACCACTAAAAGTTGGTGAGACTTCCCCAATCTGAACTCTGCTTACTTGCACATGTTAATGATATGATTAAAACTGATAACTGGATTTGTGTCCCTATTTTTGACTTACCTTTGATGTTTTCATCTTCTTGATTACAGATGGGAGAAAGGAAACATCTCTGGTTCTTCTTGCACAGAATTTTGTGAAACTTTTCATCTGTTCTGATGTGGGTGAATGTTTCTTAATTTTGTTAGCTACCATTCCATAACTGGTTTGATCTGAACCTCAATATAAATTATACAGGTGGAGCTAATCTCTTTTGATCAGGTTTCATCCACTTTGCTGGGTGATATTTGTGGTACAACATTCATGAGAAGTAATTTGACATCCGCGTTATCTTATTGTCCTTTTGGTCAGTCACTCCTGTTATATTTACTAATATCTTTTCCTAAAAAATCAAAAATATATATACATTCTACAGCAAGGCTTAGACGATTATATGACATCACAAATGTATTTGTATCCATCAATCTTATAGACAAGGTGAGTCATGTTTTGGTATTTGATTGACTAACTTGATATACAGAAGAGCACTGGTTCTGATGTTCCCAAATGATGTGTCTCAATCTGATATTTGCAGGTGCGCCATCCCGACAGTGGAAAACCAGCTTTTAAGTGGATTGGAGGGAAGGGACATTGCAAATATGGATCATCTATTGCTCCGAATGAGCATGAATCCAAGAAAAGAGTTTTTGGGTCAGATGTTACAAATACATCTTCAAAGAAAAGTAAGGTTGATTGTTCGTTTGAGAGGAAGTTAACAGGGAAGGAAAATGTGAAATGTGCACTTAATCAGAACATCAAATATAACAACGGTCAAAGTGACAACTCATTGGAGCAGAATCAGAAACGTGCCGCTAAGGCTTTTGTATTCGGTCCTTTTAAGCCTTCCATTGTGCTCAAAATGGGAGCATCTGAAAACAAAAATGCAGAGAAAATGGAGGAACGAGAGAATCTGGCTTCCCTCAGTCAGCCAAGATATCACAATCAAGGTATTTCTGAATAAACCCTCCCTTGACCTTTGAGCCAATCGACCATAACGTACACACCGCTGAAAAGTTGTATGTATCACATTTACATGTTTTTTGAGCTTTAGTTATGTAAACACAATGCCAGACATTCCTAACCCCTTCAATTACTTCTGCAATTTTCAGATTTATCAGCTCCATCGAACAAAAACTTGTTCAAGCTAATTGACAGCTAGTGGCTTTAAGATTAAAAAAATCGGGGATTTTTTTTTTTTTTTTTATAATAACATTTTGCTTTGTGAATGACATTCTTATGGCTGTCAGTGTCATTCACTAAACTCATTGCTCTTTGAGATCTTTTTGATGTTCTCATACCTCAAATCAATATTTTCATAATCGGACCGATAATCGAACAGGAAAAGTTAGTAGTTCACGGTTTAATGGTCAGATCGTAATTGAACCACAATTGAATCGTAATTGGACAGGTGACATCATAAATCAAAAAAATAAAAAATATTTATGATAAATAATTAATACTCTCTATTTTTTTTATTTGTCTTATTAAAAAGAAATTAATTTTTTTATTTAATACTTTTTTTTTTTTTGAATCTATTCTAAAAGAATTATGTATATTTATCAATATATTATAAAATCAAATAGTATTTTAGTATTTTTAATAAAATGATATATCGATTTATATATATATATATATATATATTTTAAAATTATGTGTTATTATATGTGAGATAAAATAAAATTGATGTAATATATTATATCTTTTTCTTAAAGAGAAAATAAATTATTAACTTCATTCAATATAACTAAATACTTAAAAAAATTTATTTATCGCATTTGTATTTAATATGATATAATTTAGTTAGTAGCCGTTAAGTTTACGATTTAATAATTTATGAGTTTGTATATTTTTCAATATGGACTCGAATTCAAGATTTATTAAATCATAAATATATTGATAAAATTATATTGTTTGTGGTATTATTATCTTTAACTTTTTTCTGTTAATAAACTTTCACCTTATATAAAATGTTTAAAAATTATACTTTAATAAAATCATAACCAATATATATATATATATATATATATATTAAATTAGAAATATAAATTTTAATTTTTTTTGAAAAATAATAATAAAATTTATCTATGAAATATATAGGGGGATTATTTATGAATCCAAGATAAAATTATGCATAAATCTCTCATTTTAAAGAAACAAGATTGTGCTAACTCTTTACATGTCAACACATTGGTTCTAGACTTAGTAAAGTCTGGAAATTAAAATAATTTTTCAAAAAATCTAATAATAATTAAAAATAATTTTCTGAAAAAAAAAAAATGCAAAAAAAAAAAAAAACAAAAAATTAAACAATTGTAATTTTTTGAACATCAAGCACCAGTGGTCTAGTGGTAGAATATTTTGGACATCAAGCACTAGTAGTCTAGTGGTGGAATACTACCCTCTCACCGTACAGACCCGGGTTTGATTCCTGGCTGGTGCATGAGCGAGGATAAATTCCTTAATTTATTCACTCGATCGGTTCACTTATCAGCCGGTCGGTTCACGGTCCGACCAACCGGTCCGATCAGGTCCTCAAAAACATGCCTCAAATAATTCGCAAATTGTGGCATACAGAAAGCTTTTCATTCTTGCAAAAGAAAATATAGAAAATCCGCTGTTTTCAGTTGCTCATACGTTGAAAATGTTGTAGAAAGTAATTGCTGTGTTTTCTCTAACGGTGTAACAGCAATTACCAATCTGTTTGCACATGATGTTGAATCATGGAAGTCGTGGTATGATGAAGCTGGTGACAAGTAGAAAAGTAATCAGTGCTAATTTTCCTTTTCCAATCCACAATGCCTCAAGTAATTGATAGCATTTAGCAAAGGTGCAACTTTGCCCTGTGGTTCTACTCCGACAATCAGTGTCAAGTTGAAACCAACCATTTTTTACTTATGCAAAATATTTTCATCCCTACTTTAAGCTTTGTATATGAAGATAATATAATATTGTCACGCCCCGAAATCGGGACGTAACACGACCGTACCCTCGAGGTTTCCCCCAAGAGCACAAGGTCTTTTTCTTAACTCAATCAAAAATTTA
>JAXGGT010000077.1:25655-47825 GCA_035583425.1 Marsdenia floribunda | reverse complement strand
AAATGTGACGCGATCCAAATTGAGCTCAGCAGCCGTAGTAAGGGCTTGGATAGCCGCTTCCGATTCAGCACAAAAAGGATTTTCTGAATCCAAGTGGTTCACCCAAGCCCTCAATACTAGTCCCGAAGAGTTGCGAAGAACACAAGCAGTTGTAGTAACTCCCTCCTTAAAAGAGGCATCAAAATTGATCTTAAATTCACCTGGTAGTGGTGGGATCCACGATAGGAGTTCTTTTTGGTTGAGTTGCTGCCGTGGTTTGTTGGTGCGCTGCTTACTAGCCATCCAGTATTTATGATATTCCGAATTGATGGATTGGGAAACAACAGTCCAATCTGGGGCTGGTTGGCCTTGCCAGACTTCATTCCTATGCAGCCAGATGCGTTCTACAAGAACTGCCATGAAATGTTTTAATTTGTCCTTATCTTCAGCAGAAAGTGGGAAAGGGCAGTCAGGACCAAGCATCAAGATAACCCATTGTTTCACGTCCAAATTACGAAAATGATCGATCCGGATCTGCCAAGGGGAATTCCACCAGAGCCGTCTACTGATATTGCATTCCAAGACAAGGTGATGGACTGTTTCGGTTTTCTCTCCACATAAATAGCAGGTGCAGTTAGAGAGTGGAACAAACTGGCATATGCGGTCTAAGGTGGGAAGCATTTGATGGACCAATTTCCACATCAAGAGCTGGTGTCGGCTATGTAGTGTGGACTTCCATATAAGCGGCCAGATATGGTCTCTATCTGAAGGGCAGTTTGGACGCCCAAGTTGGGTGATGAATCGGTACGCAGACTTGACAGAAAACTCCCCTGTCGTAGAGGGGGTCCAGACTAGTCTATCAGGCTCCAAATGTAAAATTGGAGTGTTTAAAATAATTCGGCTAATCTGTGGAGGAAAAAGAGAGCAGATTTTGGAAGTATCCCAGCTTGTTCCTGAGGGATGCATGATATCATGAACTAGAAGGCAATCAGGTGGGAGGGAGATGTCAGCGGGGATCCGAAATCCCGGAAGTGAATGAAGCCATGGATCATCTTTGAGTCGAGTTAGGGAATTCGGGCCAACTTGAAAACAAACACCATTCAGGAGGATGTTGCTGCATTGCTTGATGCCCCCCCACACCCAGGAAGAAGCTCTACGGGTGTGTTCAAAATCGAGCAACTTCCGTCCTCTAAGATATTTGGACCGAATAAGTTTGACCCATGTCTTCTCAGGTGCAGTACACAGAGTCCAAGCCAGTTTAGTCACATAGGCCTTGTTAAAGTCAGTGAGGTTCCGGATGCCAAGTCCGCCAGTGGTTTTGGGTTGACATATGGAGTCCCAAGCCTTTAGATATAAGTGACGTTGCTGGGTATCTTTGAAGCCCCAATAGAAATCCCTCATCATACCTTCTAATTTGTGTAAGAGAGTCTTAGGGAGCAAGAAGGTTTGCATGATAAAGGATGGGATAGCCTGTGCTACTGATTTGAGTAGGACTAGTCTGCCCGCCATAGAAAGTGTTTTTTGTTTCCAGCCTGCAAGTTTAGAAGCCATCTTCTCCATAATACCTTGGTAAGCCTCGGCCTTAAACTGATATTTACAAAAAGGGTGTCCCAAGTACTTACCCTTATGATCACATTCAGGAATACCCAAAATGCGACAGATTTCACCTTTCTTCTGATTGGGCACATTTTTGCTAAAATGTACTGCAGATTTATGCCAGTTGATCTCTTGACCCGTCCATTGGCAATAGAGGTTAAGGCATGAAATAGCCTCATGAGCTTCCGCTAAGTCTGCTTTACAATAGATTACCAAGTCATCAGCATACATGAGATGTGTGATGCGAGGACTAGTCCGGGAGACTTTAACGCCACTCAGTTTGCCCCCTGCTTCCGCCCTAGCCAGTATGCGGGATAATAAGTCAGAAAAAATGGTAAAAAGTGCCGGTGACATTGGGTCTCCTTGCCGGATGCCACGACCTGCTGAGAAATAACCAAATGGGGAGCCATTAAGGAGGACTGAGAATAGAGATGTTGAGATACACTGATTAATCAAGCCAATAAATTTGTCATCAAACCCAAAGTTCTGGAGAATAATAAATAAGATTTCCCACTCCACACGGTCATAGGCCTTGGCAAGATCAATCTTGATAGCCATGTAGCCATTGCGCCCCTTTTTAGAGTTCAAAAAGTGCATGACTTCATGGTTAATGATAATATTGTCGCCAATGTTACGGTTGGGAATAAAAGCCGATTGACTTGGGTGAATGATATCTGTAAGCACATGCCGGAGGCGACCTGCAAGAATCTTGGTAATGATTTTAAAGCAGACATTACATAGGGCTATAGGCCTAAACTGATCCACACGAGAAGCACTAGGAGTCTTAGGGATGAGGGCTATGAATGTGTGATTGAAAGAAGCTTTCAAAATGCCCGTATTAAAAAAATGCTGGATTTCAGCCACCACGGCATCACCCACAGTAGTCCAGAATTGTTTATAAAAAAGGACACTCATACCATCAGGACCGGGGCTTTTAAAGCTCCCCATCGAAAAAACAGCTTGGCGAATCTCCTCTCGGAGTGGTGTAGCAGATAGTGCAGTATTAGAGGCAGCCGTGATCACGCGGGGGATGAGTCCATGAAGGTCTCGGGGGCAACAAGGCTGCACAGAGGTAAACAGGTTAGTAAAAAAATTTTCAAAAGCTGCACCCATGGCTGTCCAGTCTGTAAGCCACTGGTTGGGATCAATGAGAAGGCGGTGAATTGTGTTTGCTCTCCGATGAATGATTGTTGTGAGGTGGAAAAACCGAGTGTTCGCATCTCCCTCCATCATCCACTTTGTTTTGGCTTTATCTCGCCACAGCAGCTCTTCTCGGCGAAGCATTTCATCTAAATCATGTTGGACAGACTGCTCCAGATGAAGAGCTTCAGCAGATTGCGGTTGACCTTGGATATCCTGAATCAATGTTTTAAGGGACTGAATTTTGGATGGGATATGGCCAAATACAGTTTGATTCCATAGTTTCAAAGCAATCTTAGTATTCTTCAACCGGGAAGCGAAAGAGGTACTACGATGCCATGCATTAGCAATAATAGAACCAATGTCCGGGTGCGTGATCCACATGGACTCAAATCTGAATGGTCGAGGCAGTGGGGTCAATTGAGGGCTAGTATCAATTAATAAAGGCTTGTGATCCGATTGGATAGCAGGAAGATGTGTAACAGTGGCATGTTGAAAGAGAAATTTCCATTGTGCATTAGCAAAGGCCCGATCAAGTCTCTCTTGAATATTAGCAGCACCGCTCCTCCTGTTATTCCATGTATAGGCAGACCCAGTAAAACCCATATCAATTAAGCCATTATCATCAATCACTGTTCGAAATCCACCACTACTGGAACTTGCTACTGCCCGTCCACCAGTTTTATCCACATCCGAAAGAACTGCATTAAAATCTCCTGTGATCATCCAAGGTCCCTCAAAAGCTGTCCCAATTGAATTAACACAGTCCCAAAATTGCCGCCTAGCAGTGGGGATAGGGGGTCCATACACAGTACAGAGCTGCCAGGGGTGTGACAGCGGGTCATCAAAAATCATACTGTTAATAAGATAATCATTTGCAATAATAACCTTGAGGTTAACAGAATTCCTCCACATAAGCAGTAAGCCGCCCGCTTTACCTCGAGATGGAACAAATTCAAAATGATGAAAACCAGTATAATGTAAAAGTTTTTGAGCCTTGGCAGATTGACTACATTTAATTTCAGAAAGGAAGATTACACTTGGTCTATGCGTGGACACCATGTCCTTCAAAGTTCGAATTGTCGCAGGTGGACCAATCCCACGACAATTCCATACAATAGCGATCATAAAAGAGTGGGGGGCATGGCTAGGCCCGCCTCCTCGGCCTCAGAAAATAGGGAATGTCTATCTGTTGTAGAAGACAGTAGTTCAGGAGTATCATGGGTCCTCTGTGCTCCTAGTTTGCGACCTTCCCTCTTGATGTGTATCACTCTGCGTCGAACCACAGCAATTCTTTCCTCGGTGATCAAAGTAGACTCTGAAGCTGAGGGAGGAGGTGCATTCTCTGACAGAATTTTAGTCGGAAGAATATGCAGCTGTGAGAAAGCTGCGTGAATGTCATCTGCATGAGTTGCATGTTTGCTCTTTTTCACTTGAAGTGGATCTCGACTGGGTTTGCGTTTGAGACTGGTGGAAATGGGTGTTGTTGTAGGTAAAGTTAAAAACGAGGGCCGGGTAATTCGAGATACAACAAAGGGTGGGCTCGGTTGGTGGGCAGAACTAGGAAGAGAGGGCTCGTTGGATATGGGCTGAAAGCTGGGGCAGGAAATGAGAATGGGGTCAAAGTGGGTCAGGGGTGGAGTAATGGGTGAATAGGTTGGGTCAACAGTGGGTGTGGGTGGCTGAACAGAAAGGCGGGGAAGAGTTTGGGGAAAATTTGAAATGTTGGCAAGTGGGGTTCTGTTTTGGTTGACTTGTGGACAAGCATTGGGAGTGGGAAGTTGGGGACAGAGTGAAAGGACATGCAACTCACCTGAATTTCGGGCTTTTGGAGTACGATCCTTGGGAGCTGTGCCCACCGTGTGTTGGTCATCTCCTTCAGTAGACTTGGCCGAGTACTTGGGATGAGTTCCGGCCCGAGTAGCTTGAGTGCGCATCCAGGGTCCAAGTCTACCCTCGCTGTTGGTGGATTGCGTGGGCTGTGAGTGTGGAGGGTAGTCAGGACAAGCAGATTCTGAGTGACCCAATTTTCCACAACAGTAACAAAAATCTGGAAGTCGCTCATACTTAAAGGAAAGCCAATGGTTTGTACCATCTTCCCGGCGAATATAGCAACCCGGTTTCAATCCCTTGGTTGTATCAATGAGCACTTTGATGCGAATGAATCTGCGGGCATTGAAGTCCGTGTCTGCTATCGTGGTGCCTGCGAATGTGCCAATGAGATTTCCAATCTTCGTTGCATTCTCCAGATTAAAACGATTTGGAGGGAGGTGGTGTACTTGTACCCAAAACAAACAGGTGGAGAAGTCTATTTCTTCAACTGTGAGGGTGGATGGCCAAGGTTTGAGATTGAGGAGGGCCCCCTTGACTGTCCAGGGCCCAGCATTAACTATGCGGTCTTTATCATGAGAGGAGACAAATGTACAAGATATTAAATTTTGATCCAAGGCTGTAAAAGAGACATGGGGTCCCAGATTCCATGCAGTGGAGAGGATGGACTGTATAGCTTTGAAGTTGACCGGCTTAGAGGTCAGGAGACGACCTAAAAGAATAAGGTCATTCGAGGCAGTGATATGCGGGTCATTGATGGATAAATCCAAACAATCAGCCGGAGAGGCCATGCGTGTAGTAGCAGAGTGCAAGAAAAGGAGGGTGAGAAGTGAAGACGAATTAAATCGCCGGGGAGAGGCCTAGCCAGAAGCTAGGAGGGGCATCTCTTAGAGAGAAGGGGGAGCGCTCTACTTCTAGAGAGAGAAAGGAGGTAGCATTTTAATTTTTCCATTCACGACTACTTAAACCTTGTAAACCGTCTAAATAATCGGGTCTGAAATAGTTACCTATTGTGTTTAAATTGATTAGAAATATATATATATATATATATATATATTTTTTTTTTTTTTTGGGATGATAAAAATGCTTAATAAGTTATGATTTAACGTAAAATATTTTCGTGTTTCTACAAGAAATTACCTTTTGATGATAAAGTTAATATCGTAAAGAAAGAACAAGCAAGAATATATGTTATAAAGTATATAAAAAGCTCGAGATTTCAAATCATTTAAAAAAAAGGAAAGTTAGCGCTATTTACAGCTAAAGCCATTCAATCAGAAAGTGGTACTTGTCGTGGGAGGTATATATACCTTCCCATGTTATGCAATACGTGTGTACTTCCTCTTATTAGAATATCGTAAGTATTAAATGTTCTGTACGATGAACCCAATAAAGACCTCTCGAAGTGTATTCTAGTCAAACAGGTCTTTGACGAGTTGGACATCGAAGTAAGAATGTTTACGTGGGATGAACTTGTCACTCCGAAAGGAGTACATCTTAGCTAAATCCCCTACTTGGAGTTTGTCAGGCTACTTATCACATTCGATCTTCTCATAGACTCAAAATATATATATATATATTAAAAATTGACTTTAGCTTGTAATCGATAGGTCCAAAAGATTTATATTCATATTCAATTTATTTTAAAAATAATTTAAATATGTTAAATTTAAATAATACTTAATATAGTTTATTATTATTCTTATAAAATAATTTAATTATATTTACAATTATTAATTCATACAAAAAAATTATAAATTAAAATTTAATATTTTTAAAATACTGTAAAAAAAAGTATATAAATTTAAAATTTAAAATAAATATAAAAAATATCTTTTTTCAAAAAAATTAAAATAAATAAATGATAAAATTGAAAAAAATAATAATAATTCAATATGTTTTTGCTAATTCGGAAAAAGAAAAATTCATTTTGAGAACCTCAACACTACGATTGATATATTATTAAATTTTATATACTGGTACAATATTTATAATTTTGTACTCAAATATAATAAATATTTATTTTTAGGTATAAACATAATTTGAGTCCGAGTATTAAAAAAAAAATTAGACCTAAATTCAATATCTTTAGAATTAGATCGAATATGACTTTAAAAAAAAAAAAAAAATTTAATGATCTTCACAAATTAAGATTCAATAAAATAATTTAATTAATATTAGTAGCTGACAATTCATATTAGTGGCAATATTAAATAGAAAACGAGTTATTTTATTCCTTAAATTGTACAATATTAAAACTACAAAAAGAATTTATGTGATTATTCTGTCAATTTACTGAGAAAAAAAGTAAAAATTAGACTCGATGATAATGAAATTGAAATAAGATTTTACTTTTGATAACGTAATTAATTTTATTAAGAATTCAAATCAAATTTGATGTAAGTATCAAATTAGTCAACTAATAATAGTAATTAAAGGAAATATATTTAATTTTAAATATTTTGTTTTAATATTTTTTTAAATTTATATATTTTAATAATTGTAATTATTTTATACGAAAAAATTTTTGAGGATAATTAATAACTAAAAATTATTGTATTTATATTTTTTATTTAGGTCATTTTTTTTTTTTTTTTTTTTTTTTTTTATCAAAAACCAACTAAATATATCACGATTAAACATATTAAAACTTTAAGGTTGTTTTGGATTGAAGTTTTTTTTTTTTTTTTAATTTTTTTTTATTTTCCACTTAATAAATATATATATATATATATATAAATATAAAAACTTCAATAATAATATTATCATAACACATAATAAAATATAATATTTTTACCCCATACTTACTAGACAACTTTTTCATTTTTCCCACCTTACTTCTCGTTTTCTGCAATTCATTTGACTCAACTTGAAAAAAAAAAGAAAGAGCAAATTCAAAAAAAAAATTCGAATCCAAATAGCGCATAAATATTTGAAATTGTATCCACTAATATTTCTAACTGAATTAACAAAAAAAAAAAAAAGTTTAAAAAGTGTAAAAAATAATAGTTTATGAACTGAAGAATCCATTTTATTAAGGAGGGTATATGGTCTTATTTTGATTTATTGGAAAAAGGAAGGCTTATTGACAATTTTTTTTTGCCTTTTTTGGCCCATGGCGAGACGGAGACGGGTGCTTGACAATAATGCAGACCTTCCCGCCAGCAAGAGCCCCGGCGTGGTTCTCAGCGCGAAGGCTATTTGAACAAACACTCTCAGAACTTCACAAATGCACAGACCTGATCCAATTGAAGCAAATCCACGCCATTATCTACAAATCCAATCTCCACGTAGAGCCATTCATCGCGACTAAACTCGTCTCCGCTTTCTCCCTATGCCGTCAAATAGATTCTGCTATCAAGGTTTTTAACCAAATCCATGAGCCCGATGTCCATCTTTACAATGCTTATATCCGTGCCCAGATACGGGATTCTCAGCATTCTCAAGCATTTGCTACTTTTTCCAGAATGCGGAATTATGGTGTTTCGCCTGATACTTCAACGTATTCCTTTCTCTTGAAGGCCTGTTCAGCTCAATCTTGGCTTAAGGTTGTTACAATGCTTCACGCCTGTATCCAAAAATACGGACTATGTGACAACGCCATCTTAATGAATTCGTTAATTGACTCCTACTCAAAATGTGGATTAACGGGATTTTGTTTGGCTCAGAAGTTATTCAGTGTGATGGAGGGGAGAGATGTTGTGACGTACAATTCTATGCTAAGTGGGTGGTTGAAAGTGGGTGAACTGGAGGAAGCTAGGAAGCTGTTTGATGAAATGCCTGAAAGAGACATAGTGAGTTGGAACACTATCCTGGACGGTTATGTTAAGGCCGGAGAAATGAATCTGGCGTTTGAATTATTTGAGAAGATGCCATCGAGGGATTCTGTTTCGTGGTCTACTATGGTTTCTGGTTATAGCAGATTGGGTAATCTGAATATGGCCACAGTTTTATTCGAAGAGATGCCCGTCAAGAATCTGGTGGCGTGGACGATAATTATAAGTGCATATGCGGCAAAAGGTTTGACAAAGGAGACAGAGTCATTGTATGACCGGATGCTAGTTGCTGGCTTCAGGTCTGATGAGGGGACCATCGTTAGTATCTTAGCTGCATGTTCAGCTTCTGGGATGCTCGGTTTGGGCAAGAGAGTCCACTACTCTCTTGGGAGGAGTGGGTATACGTGCAGTACTCGAGTCTCAAACGCTTTAATCGATATGTATGCTAAATGTGGGAACTTGAATAACGCTTTGGTCATCTTTAATGAGATGAAGCGGAAAAATTTAGTATCCTGGAGTACCATGATCCATGGGTTGGCCTTGCATGGTCATGGAGAGTTTGCTCTCCAGCTCTTTTCTGAGATGAAGCGAAAAGGATTTGCACCTGATAGAGTGACATTTATAGGCGTGCTTTCTGCTTGTAATCATGCAGGTTTGGTGGACGAAGGAATTCATTATTTTTATACAATGGAGAAAGATTATGGGGTGATTCCGGAAATTGAGCACTATGGCTGCATGATTGACATTTTAGGGCGTGGAGGACATCTTAAGGAGGCTTTTAGGCTTGTTCAGAGCATGCCAATTGAACCTAATGACAAAATCTGGGGTGCTCTTTTGGGTGCTTGCCGAAAGCATTATGCTGTTGCATTTCTGGAAGAGGAGCTTAAGCACCTAGCTCAACTGCATCTAAAAGATAGTGGAAACTTATCCATGTTGTCAAACATTTATGCTGCAGCAGGAGAATGGGCTAATTATGCAACTGCAAGGTTGCAAATGAGAAACATAGGTTGTGGAAAACCCTCTGGTGCCAGTTCTGTCGAAGTGGATGATGAATTTCATGAATTTACAGCAGGGGATCAATGCCACCCCAAATCTGATATCGTATATGAGATGGCTGACGGGTTGACACAGCATATTAAGAAGCTGGGTTATGTTCCACTACTGTCTTTCTAAAAGATTACGACATGTATTCAGGTTTTGAACATGATCTTGGAACTACACTACATGGCACAGCCGATTGCCAAAAGTACCAAAGCTGCTATACCAGGAATCGTGTGCAGATTCTAAACTCAGATCCCTCTGTCTAGATGGAAGGTAATGGCATATCGTAAACAGAAAGTCATGAAATGGGGATTCAATTGTTTGCTCGTGGTTGGATTTTCAATAATTTGCGATCCACTTTGCCTATGAACTATCATAGAGTGGAAATTCTCTGTCCTATTTCTATTTAATCATGATATTTATTTATTATTTATTTTTTGATGAATTTATAGAGCCCACTAGGTAATGCCATGGCTTACTCTAACATGATGTAACTGTTGGTAGGGCTTCATGTTGGAACTTTCCTACTAGTGGTGCCAATAGGAGTGGTAGAGAACTAGACACCTCAGCTCCTCATCCATGATGTTCCAAAATTTCCATATAATCCATAGAGAGGAATCCCTAGCCACTAGAATGTATTACATGCCACCATGTAATTGTTCTTTCTAGTTTATTATGTGTAAAGTTATAACCATTTGCCCATGCTTTTGAACTGGAAAGAGAAAAGCGTCCAACTTGGATGGATTGGTTTGATGCACCTTGTGGTGTATATTAAATCTTCTACCATATATATATATGTATACATCTGAGAAATATTTTCCCCAGACTCTGCAGTGACAATGGAAGCTTGCTTTCTTTCCTCAAATTCTTTCACCAAAACCGCTGAAGTGATCCCTTTTGTTAGAGCTAGAGCAAGAGTTCCCGATTACTGTACGAGGAAGAAGTTTGGCCAATATCACTGGAAAAAAGTGGTTCCATTATCTGTCGCCTGTAAGTGATTCTTTTGAACTACTTTCCTTAAGTATGTACGTTAAGAGCATATGAACATTTTTCATATGAACCGTGAACTGTACAGGTTGCCAATCAGGTTCTAAATCACCATCACCCGAGGATGATGAGGAGAGACGTATGGTTAACTTCGATTGGCGATCATTCAGAGCAAGGTTAGTAGCCGGAGAAAGATTGTCGAATCCAGAAGAGGCGTATACAGTAGTTGATCCGGATATAGTGGTGGACGTGGATCCGCCTCCTGCAGTCGTCACAATTGGGGACAAATGGGCTCACAGAATACACGAAGTGGAGAAAGGTTGCTTGCTGATTGCCACAGAGAAGCTTGACGGTGTTCACATATTTGAACGGACAGTGATTCTGCTTTTATCAACTGGTCCAATAGGACCAACCGGTATCATACTGAACCGGCCGTCGCTTATGTCAATCAAGGAAATGAAATTGAAATCATCAACGTTAGATGCAGTTGGAACCTTTTCGGATAGGCCTCTGTTCTTTGGAGGCCCACTGGAAGAAGGGTTTTTCTTGCTGAGTCCCGAAGATGATGATGAAGAAGAAAGCAGTGATGGGGTTGGAAACAGTGGGGTGTTTGAGGAAATAATGAAGGGTTTGTTCTACGGAAGCATGGGGTGTGTAGCTGAGATGGTGAAAAGGAAGGTGGTGGGGGTTAGGGAGTTGAGGTTTTTCGATGGATATTGTGCGTGGGAGAAAGAGCAACTTAGAGATGAGATAAGGTCAGGGTATTGGACATTAGCAGCCTGTAGTTCTAGTGTAATTGAGCTGGCTAGTGTAGGAAGTGTTGGGCTTTGGGATGAGATTCTTGGGCTTATGGATCCAAGAAAAGTATGGTGACAAGACAAACAACTATATTCCGCTTTTCAGCAACCTTTTGATTTGTGTTAGACAAATTGAAGAAGAATAATTATTAAATTACGTGCAGAAAGAAAAAAAAAAAAAAAAAAAAAAGAGGATATTCTACCTATTCAAACCTAATTAATTATGTCTTGTAAATATAACTGTTGTGAATTAGTGATATTTGTTGCAATTATTGCACCATTTCCGAGCAATAAATTATATAAATGTTTGCAGGGTTTTTCTTATAACTTACCATTTCATACTTTATTGGTGTGTAAATTAAATAATTGATTTGCGACAAATTATTTATTTTAAACTAAATTAAATAATTAATTTGTTTAAATATTTTTAATTTTAAAATTAAAAAATATATATAAACCAAAAAAAAAAAAAAAAAAGACTAAATTTTTTAAATTAAAATGAGGAATTTGGATTTTGTGATGAACTCAAGACGGGTATAATTATGATTTTATACTTGGCATTACGTTCAGAACTTTTATGGTAATGGAGGACCCCCCAACCCCAAGAAACCCACAACTATTAATGTAGGAAAAAGTTTCCCTTTTTTTTTGGACGTAACAGGTAACAAATATCAATAAGTGATGATTATGTATTGTCAGATTTATAATTATATTAGGATTCAAATCATTAAAAAAAAAAAAAAAAAAATTAAACTAAGACAATTTATATGTTGTATAAAAAAAAAAGTATTAATTTAAGAGATTAATAATTATTTTAAAATATTTAAAGTAAAATATTTGACATTACAGAATTTTGTAGAGAGAGAGAGAGAGAGAGAGAGGGAGCGTATTTTCAGTTCAGTGGATGTCCATTCTTTTCGTACTACGTACGATAACATTACATATTATATTTATTAGAACTAGCATTAAAGAAAGACTGGAATCAAGATAAGCGGTGACACCACGCGCTTGCAATCTATTAGAGGCAATAATCCTCTTCCTTTTTTTTTTTTTTCTAACTAAAGGTATTCGTCATCAACAGTCGTTACTAATCTCTTTTACTACGATTACTTTTCCATTAGAGATAAATAATTGGCCATGAGATATGCTTCATTTTCATGGGCGTAATTCAAACTCCCAATATTATAATTAAGGGACGAAGTGAGCAACTATCATACCACACTTCATGATTTTTTCGTACTTTTTTTTTTTCCTGTACCAAAATTCTTATAAATAATTAGATATTCGAATGATAATAATTTTATTTATGTTTTTAAAAATTGATTCACGTTAAAAGTTAAAAAAAATATATTTTATAAAAAATGAGTAAATATTAATTAATAATATTAAAATAAAAAAGTATCTAATTTTAAGAGATAATAAATGATAATTTTTTTTTTTGAATTTAATAAATAAATGGTAGTTATATTATGTGATTCTTTTTATTTACATATATAAATTTAAATATTATTAAATCAATTTTATATTATAATTTTGAGAGATTTTCTTTATAAATTTATTTTAAATTAGTTGATAAAAATGTCAAATTAATTAAAAAATGATGGTGAGTAGATTGAGCAGTGAAAGATGCTTGCTTGCAGCTACTCTCACACGGCTAAGTGCAGAGAGAAGTGGTCGGTTTTAATGCCTGTAGGAAACTGTCTAAGCTGAGTTGTCGGTCCATTTTGGAGTAGATTTTTTGACAAAAACTAAGAAAGACTTTTCAGAAAAAAAATATTTATAAATTACTATCATTATCATGTGTGTCCAAAAGCCAAGAGATAGAGGAGAGAATCTAGTTTTCTTTTTTTCTTTTTTTTTTTTTTTTTTTAAATTTTAAAAATAATAAATAGAGATACAGGCAAGAAACATCCAAAAAAAAAGAAAAAAAAAAAAACCTTGGAAGCCCAGAAATCCTTACTAATTATTACTATATTACACCAAATATTCTTTCTTCAGAGCCTGGTATTTATTTTGTACTTAGCCAAATGATGATATTATTAATCCAGTGGTGAGGGGAAAGAAAGAAAGAAAGAAAAAAGAAAGGGTTGGTTGGTTGTACCATATTTATGTACGTATTGTTAAGAAGAAGATGTGACCATATATGTGTTGACAAATTGGAAGTCTATTTCTTTCATTACTGAAGAGACTTTATATTTGGATTTGCGCCGGTGGAGATCTTTTATTAGAGGGGTCTGTCATGTATCTAATCCATCCACTGATTGATCACAGGAAAAATGGTCACAGACAAGGGAATTTCTTGGCATTTCTTCCGTGGTTTTAGATGGATGAGATGATCTATTGAGGGAGCTCAATTTCTTCCAAGTCTTGTTCTTTCTTTTGACTGCTACTCTTTAGACTGTGAATTTGAAGTTCTTCTTTCCTAGTATAGCATTGTTTTTACGAGGTAAGTTAGTTACTGTGCGTTCGGTTTTCCCTTCTTAAATATCTTGGCTTTTTTTTCCTGTTTGTCCCATTTGTTCTGGGTTTGATGTTCGTTCTACAATATATATATATATATATTTTTGATCCTTTGCTTGATTTGATTCGATATTTTAGGTTTGTATAAGGGTTTCCTTTGGCTTCTGCAACCCACCCATCTGAAAGCCGTCCGTTAATAAAATAACATATGACAGTTACCCATAACTCCCTGTCAGTAAATTGCTGTTCTTGTCTGATGGGAAATGATTAAATTCTCTGATGGGCAATGGTCCTTCTCGAGCTGTGTTTACTTTCTGCTAATTCCTTTGTATCAGTCCTCTCTCTCTTTCTCTTTCTCTCTGTTTTGCAAGCAACTGTTTGTCTTCTTCTTCTTCTTCTTCTTCTTTTTTTTTTTTTTTTTTTTTTTTTTTTCCGGTTACTACAATTTTGAAGCTGTATGTGGAACCACATCTATCTGCTCATCCTCATCCTGTTCGTGTTTTTAATTTTCATGTACTTTTTGTTTTGCTTGCTGCTGCATTGAATCTTGATAACCGAAGATATCTCTTGCCTGCCAGGTCTCTACCAGACTTTAATGATTTTGGTAGGTGTTAGTGATAATCCTTTTTGCTTTAAGCTGGACAATTATCAATATATTTTCCTAATGATTCACTGCTTTGTCTAGTCTTGACTATCTTGTTAATACAACTTTCCCTAATTCCACGGAAAAATTAACACTTTGAGCCTATCTGAAATTGACTGCTTGGCATACACCATGTTTGGGAAACTTGATGCAAGCTATGAATATCTTTGGTGCTATACATAGATGTAATATATATATATTTATTTATTTATCTGACAGAAACGGATCACTATCTTATTTTTCTTTGCAGCTTCCATATCGTTGGAATGATTGAAGGAATGGGGACCAAAATACAATCCAATAGGTATGTTTCAGGATATTGTTCCATCTGGGGCTTAAACGAGAGTGTGAACAACGATGTCCTATCATTATACCAAGATGGCAAAGCCCCGAGAAATGGCCAGCATTATGACCCAGTTTTGCCTCAAAAATTGAGAATAGGTGGGAATTTTCAATATGATAAGGAAAAGGTCAGACAAATGATTCTAGAGCATGAATCAACTTTTAGGCATCAGGTAAAGTATGTATATATATAGGCTGCATGTTATTGGATATTGTTCGTAACTTCAAAGTAATTGTACCTTGTTTTGTTAAGTTTATGAGTGTCATATAAGAGTTTTTTTTTTTTTAACCCTTTTTTGAACGTCATTTGGTGTTTCAGCTCCAAGAACTGCACCGTCTTTATGGAAGACAGAGAGAAATTATGAATGAATTCAAAAGAAGAGAAGTAAAGAATGGCCAGATGGAGTCAGAAACCTCTCATTCAAGTAGCTTTCCGCTTCAAATTACCTCCAGTGATAACAAACCAAGATGGCATGTCTCACATACTTCTTTGTTGCATTCTTTGCTTGATCAAGCATCAGCATTTCAGAATTCTTCTCTGCCCAGTGTTAGTAAGGGAAATACAATGATGGTTCCTCTTCACTCCAGAGATGGGGAACATTCAGAAACATGTGAACCTCCTAACTTCAACAACAAATTGCTTAGCAGGAGAGTGTTTGATCTTGAAATGCCAGCTAATGTACAGATGAATGATGAAAACAAAAAACCAGAGAAGGGCTTTTGTGGATTGCCTGGGATTGAGAGTTCCTCTGCAACGAAGATTGACCAGAGCCTGCACAACAAAGATATAAATCATCTCCAGAATGGAGATGCTTTATGGTCTAACTCCTGCATTGGAAAAAATAATCAATTGGCTGACTTGAATGAACCTGTTCCTCATGAGGAAAATTCTGCTTCAGTGATTGTTGGAAATTCAGGCGATATCGCTTCTACTTCAACTGATATTGGGTGGGATCAGCTGAGAATTGGCCACGGATCCAGTAAGGAAAATTTTCTCAGATTTCTCTGGTTCATTTGGCTATTGAATTTAAGAATTATATTTGATTCTCTCCCTTTCCAGTTTGTTATATGCACAGGAGTTATATATTTTTTTTCTTTCATTTCTAATTTCTACTGAATATTCACCTCTCATTTCATATCATCATATCTGGAAACTGCATTCTGTATAGCTTATGATATTGTTGAAACCATCTCAATATGGTCATATTATACATCTGTTGCTCAGATTAAGTGCTTCAAGGGAAAGTCAGGTATATCTCATTTTGTAAAGTTTGTGTAACTGAAGCCACTTTGTAATTCTTACTCAGCATAATGAGAGACCATCTGAAAACTTTTGAGGTCCATTTTTGGATCATTGAATATCCTTTTGTTTTATCACATTGCAGAAAAACCAAAGGTGATTCTGATTGTGGATGCAGAGATTTGTTAAATCCTTGTTGAATTTCCAATATTGCATCTTATATACGACACTTTATAACTCCAAGAAATAATTCGATAAATATAATCTTCTCACTGTCCCAGGAATAATTTCAAATGGTGCCGGTCCCTTGACTAGAGATGCATGTTCTAAGACTTCTGAAGTGAGGGCTGATCAGGGTATGACAAAATTCCAGATTAGAAGAAAACTTTTTGGTGTAGATATTTTTGAAGTAGATGATAGACAAGTGGTTACAGATTTGTCAATGGTCAATTGTGACACAACGAGTGAGAAGAGGGCTAAAGATTTGCTACCTAGACTCTTTAGAGAGGAAGAACCCCCAAAATCTTTTGAAAGATCAGCTTATTTGAAGTGGAAGTTTGATGACGTGTTTAAGACTGCCAACAAACTCAGCAATATCACTCAAGATGTTGTTTCTGAAGCTAACAGCGCCAATGCAGATTTCCATAATAAGCAGAATGAACCGAAGGCATCATTACTTTGTTATGGTCAACCGAACAGAACAAATAAAAATCCTCATCATTTGAATCTTGATTCCTTACAGCATAGTTGTCAGATGTTTTTCCAGAAGAGTAAGACTACTACACTGTCTTCTCAGAAACAGGAGGAGACTGAACAGAGGAACATTGACGGGGGCAATTACTTTTCAGTTTCCAACTTTAAGGAACCAAGCTTTGCAGGCATTTCATCCAAAGATATTTATGTTGGTTCTGATGGCAATAATTCTGGACAAATATTGACAGAGAAAGCGATGCCAAAATTTGAGCCGAGAGGAGGAGATACTGCTGTAGGGGACAGAATCAAGAATAGTCTTCCTGGTTTCCGTCAACTAATTGATTTGAACTTATCTTTGACTGAAGATGAGGCTCCATCAGTGCCTCTTCCTTCAGCCGTAGTAGAAATCGCAAGAACTGAGATAGACTTGCAGGCTCCCATGACACTACAATCTGAAGCAGATACAGAAAGTAACTCTTTACCAGGCGAACTAAAGGGACGTAATGATGAAGAACTTCAAAATACTGCAGCTGAGGCTATAGTTTCTATCTCATCATCCACTTCGAATGTTGCCCCTCCTGAGTCACTGGAAGCTGTAGGTAGTGATCACCTTAGTTGGTTTGCAGAATTGGCATGTTTATACAAGTGGGATGACTGGAATAATGCATCAGAATTGACTGTAGATGGGGTCTTGACAGAAGACATGATCCCTGAGGGTATAGATTACTTTGAGTTCATGACACTGAGGTTGAAAGATACAAAAGAGAATAATTATTACCATAGCCCGCAAATCACAGAGAATGTGAATGAGCTTGGTGAAGAAACCATTGTTCCAACAGAGTCAAGACGGCCCAGAAGGGGACAGGCAAGAAAGGGAAGGCAGCGAAAGGACTTTCAGAGGGATATACTTCCTGCTCTTATTACATTGTCCAAACATGAGGTGATTGAAGATTTTCAGACATTAGAAGAATTGTTTAAGTCCAGTGGTTGCGAATGGGAATCAAGTTTAAGAAGAAAATCCGGTGGTAAAAGTACTAGGCGGAAAAAATCTTCAAATTTAGGAGTTTCAACTCCCCCTCGAGAAACTGATGCCATTCCTTATCCCCTCCCAGGAGAGCGACCTGGTTCTACAGAAGGCCAAGTTGAAGAGAAAACATTATCTGGTTGGGGAAAGAGGACTAGGCGTTTGCCAAGGCAAAGATATATGAATGGCTGTCATAGTTCTCAGTTGCAACCCTGATAAATCTCAGAAATTTCCCATAGATTCACCGTAGAATACGGAACCATTTAAGGAGGATCTGAAAATAAATGCTTTGTTGTTCATCCCTCGGTAGACTTATTACCATGTTTTTTAAAGATATCTCCACGTAAGATGCTACTGCAGCATTCATCGTATACTTACAAACTGGAAGCTTGTTCTTCACATTGTTTGTTTGTCACTTTGGGATCCTTTCAGATTTTCGTTTTTGGTTAGAAGATTTCCTTCTTTTATTTATTTATTTTTGAAATAGACAGAATTAGATTTTCGCTAGAATAGTAGTTCTCCCTCGTCTGGTATACTATTTGGTTTTACTTTCCTTTTTTTTTTCCCCCCAAAAAATACAGCATTGCATTTGAAGAAATCATAGACAGAAATCTGGGTAGAACTTCATTAAACAGCAAAGGGAGGTAACAGCAGATTTTACTCTTGATAAATTGACATTAGAGGATGAATTTAATAGCGTACAGTCGCATATTGCCCGTAATTTGAAGAAGTTTTTCAGGGTTCGTCTGATTCTTAATTGATGACGGTTGCTTTTCTCCTCGTTTTCTGTAGCAATGAATCGTGAACATGGAAGCCCTCCGTTGTAGATTTGTTAAATTAACAAAGAAATCCTATTTGCTTAACAGAGCTCCTTGCCTTTTTTACTCAAACGTAAGCCTACAAAGTACATCGTTTCGTTCCGAAAACTTCTCTTCTATTTTAGATCGCTGTTTGAACGTCGATTCTTTGAGAAAGGTACATGCTTGCATACTGGTACATGGACTTGAAAAAAACAGCTATTTGGGCTCTAAGCTTCTTAGCGCCTACGCAAGTTTCGATCTTTTGACGGAATCCAGATGGGTTTTTAACAAAATGATTGATAATAACCCATCTTTGTGGAAATCAAGCTTTGCCGGTTATTCTGAAGCTGGTTATGATGATGAAGTCTTGAGGCTTTATCTGGAATTAAGGCGAAGGGGATTTGGCATTGGTAGTTCTGCAATAATATTCTGTTTGAAAAGTTGTGTTCAGTCAGGTAACTCTCTATTTGGAAAAACTGTTCACGTGGATACCTACAAATTTGGGCTGAATGCCAGTTGCTTTGTGGGTTCATCTTTGATTGGGTTGTATACCAAGCATGACGACATTGAAGTGGCAGCTAGAGTGTTTGATGAAATTACCAAGAAAGATGTTGTCGTTTATACTTCAATGGTCACTGCCTATGCTCAGGCGGGGGATCATCGGTCTTACAGAGCTTTCCAAGTGGTTAAGGATATGCAGAGGGAGGAGTTTGAGCCAAACCGTGTGACTTTGGTGAGCTTGCTGCAGGCTGCATCACATTTAGGAGCCCTGAAGGAGGGGAAATCGATTCATGGATATGCTATTAGAAGAGCGATTGGTTGGTTGGACGAAGTCTTTGAAACTAGTCTGATGACCATGTATATGCGGTCTGGGCCTCCAGATAAGGCAGCTGTGCCTTTTAGAAAAATTAGCCGAAAGACAATTGGTTCCTGGAATGCTCTCATTGCTGGTCATCTACAAACTGGATATCCATTGGAAGCTTTGCAACTTTTCCTGCAAATGGTACAGGAAAATTACATTCCTGATTTGATCACTTTAGCAACTGGGTTGTTGAGCTGTGCCGATATAGGTGATTTGTCTGGAGGCAAGTGTATCCACGGCTACATAATACGAAATTCAGTTCACCTCGACCTTGTTGCCACTACAGCACTAATTGATATGTACTCGAAGTGTAAACGCTTAAGCCTGGCCAAGGAACTCTTTGAAAGAATGGACAGGAGAGATACTGGATCTTTTAACGTGATGATAGCTGGTTATCTGGAAAATGGATGTTTCAATCTGGCTGTGGAGAAATTCCATGAGATGATAGGGATGGGTTTCAGGCCAAATGTAAGTACAATCTTGAATTTACTCTCGGCGTTGTCCAATTGGAAAGATGCAACACAAGTGCAGTGTGTTCAAGGATTCGTGATCAGACATGGATTTGAAGCAAGTACTGAAGTAGCCAATCAACTGATTCACATTTATACAAATTGCAGCTCCATATATTGTGCGAGGAAAATCTTTGGAAGATTACAAAATAAGGACATCATATCTTGGACGTCTATGATAACTGGCTACTTTACTCGTGGACTTGCCGATGAAGCTGTGGTCTTGTTCCGACAAATGCAAGTAGAAAATATTAACCCGGATGTTGTTACTTTAGTAAGTCTGCTTCAGGCATTTACTGAACTTGGATATCTAAGTATAGCCAGAGAAATACACTGTCATGTATATCGGAAACATCTGGATGAAGATAAATCCATTTTGAATTCTCTACTTACTACTTACAGCAAATCTGGGAAATTAATCACGGCTAGAAATTTGTTTGATCACATGGCTGAACAGAGTTTGGTAACATGGAATTCTATGATTTCTGCATATGGGATGCATGGGGACTGTGCTGAGGCACTCAAATTGTTCGAACAGATGAAAAAGGATAAGGTAGTAGTTCCTGATGAGTTAACATTCAGATCAGTCCTGTCAGCCTGCAGTCATTCTGGATTTATTGAGGAGGGGTTGTCAGTTTTCCGGTCAATGAAAGAAGAGTATCAGAGAATGCCTTCAGATGAGCATTATGGTTGTGTGATAGATATGCTTAGCAGAGCAGGGCACCTGGAAGAAGCGTACAACCTTTTAAAATGTCTGCCATCGACTGCAAATACTTCTGCACTCTGTGCTCTACTTGCTGCTTGTAGAGTTCAGGGGAACACAGACATGGGTCAGATGATAGGAAGAAGGCTTCTGGAATTGGATCCTCATAACCCAAGCGCCGTTAATTTGATATCTAATCTGTATGCAGAACAAGAAAAATGGGAAATAGTTGCTGACTTGAAAGGCAATGCAAAAGAAAGAGGCTTGAAAAGTGTTGCTGGGCATAGCCTGATAGATTTATTATGGTGAGATTCTTGACATTTTTTGTTTAAATAGGCAACAAAAGTGTAATTCTTGCTTAAATTTATTTTAATATTAAACCAAAAAAAAAAACAAAAAAAAGGTCCCACCGGGAGTCGAACCCAGGTCGCTGGATTCAAAGTCCAGAGTGCTAACCACTACACCATGGAACCCCAAACATGGCAGGTTCTGCACACAAATTTATATAAGAAAAGAAGTGGAAAATTTCAATTTGTATCTGCATAGCCATTTCTACGGCTTTATAGAGAACGAGGCGAGGACTCTCAGCCTTCCTCTCCCTCCGGTTCAGTATGGTTATGGAAGAAGAAAGCTCAAAGCCCATCTACGACATAGTCATATTTGGAGCTTCGGGTTTCACCGGCAAGTATGTGATCAGAGAAGCTCTCAAGTTCCTCAATGTCCCTTCCTCCCCGCTCAAAGCCCTGGCTTTAGCAGGGCGCAGCCCATCCAGAGTAGCACAGGCTCTCAAATGGGCCGCCCACCCGAACTTACCTCCGGATATTCCTATCCTCACTGCTGATACGTCCGATCCCTTGTCTCTCCGTCACCTCGCTGCTGAGAGTAAAATTGTCCTGAACTGCGTTGGGCCCTTCCGTCTCTATGGCGAGCCAGTGGTGGCTGCGTGCGTTGATTCCGGTTGTGATTACTTGGACATTTGTGGGGAGCCTGATTTCATGGAGAGAATGGAAGCCAGATACCATGAGAAAGCGATCGAGAAGGGGTCTTTGGTGATTTCGGCTTGTGGGTTCGATTCAGTCCCGGCGGAGTTGGGGTTGTTGTTCAACTCCAGGCAGTGGGTGACGCCGGCAGTTCCCAATCGGGTTGAGGCTTACCTCAGTCTGGAGTCTGATAAGAGTATTGTTGGGAATTTCGCGACATATGAATCTGCAGTTCTTGGTGTGGCTCATGCAGATAAATTGCAGGAGCTGAGGCTGTCTAGACCCAGAAGGCCTCGGCCTGTGGTAAGATGTATTCTCTTTCTCGTACTACTACCTCGGATCAAAAATCTTGTTAATCGTGGACTAGGTAAAGGAATTTAGAAACTTTTAAAAACTTAACTTAAAAATCCAGTAGTACCCTCCAAATTCATTAAAATTGATTTTGTTTCTCTTCCCTAACTCATGAACATTTATAACTTATTGAATCTGGTAAATGGGTTGATCATTTTAATCAATCATCTAAGCCCCTGTGGAAGTTTTCTTACTGGTGTAGTGAAGTTAAGAAAAGGGGGGAAAAATGATTGTGTGCTTTACAAATTACAATAGCCTCTATAGTTCCACTAGTACAAAAGAATTGTTGTGATTGATACCCTGAAATGAATCTTAATCTTGTTACAGTTTGATATCTTTATTTCTCTTCCCTAACTCATGAACATTTATAACTTATTGAATCTGGTAAATGGGTTGATCATTTTAATCAATCATCTA